>CM022488.1:26965597-27011159 GCA_011952105.1 Coreoperca whiteheadi | reverse complement strand
AGACTGGCAGACTGTGAGAACCAGACAAACACCTCAAGTTCAGATGAAGACGTGGAAGACGTGAAATTATTATGATTAGGTTAAGAACGTATGTAAAACAAAGAATGGAATGCATTCTTAAATTAAATTGGTTTACTTTGCAACCAAAAGGGGCCCAGGTTATGGCTGTGCGGAACCCCACATTTGAATTACTGTACTATAATTCTATATGCTATTACAAAAGCTTAAGATTGTTTTGATTTGGGGGTTGGGGGGCGCCGGGGGCCCCCCCCCCCCCCCCTTGGTGGTCACCAGTAACCACTGGACACAATTAGTTACTTCTAGCAGTTCCAAAAAACAGGCGTGAACACACACAAACACAATATAACCCTTACACAGAGCCTGCAGCCACTTGATTCTCTCCCCAGTCATTAGTAAATATGATCTAAATATATCAGGCGACAAGTTATGGTTCAGTAAGAGGTGACTGTGAATAAGGCTGTGGGGTGTTATGTCAGGTTCTGTTCCTCATTGAATATGCATGATCCCACGGCCAGATGGCACTACCCAGTTGCAGGGATGCTGTGCTGTGGGGTGTGACGACAACGCTTGTTTCTAATGATGGATAATGTGACATGTGTGCGCGACATCTCCACTGCATTGCTAATTAGACTTTGCCACATTTTTGCATTTCCCGATAACTGGACTGTGCGAACGTGGCGGCAGATAGGAACATTCAGGGGTTTGTAAATGTGAGTCACGTTATTTAATGCTATGCTTTTCTTGACTTTATCAGTACCTTGAGTTGAGTCAAAAACATCGACAAATATTGAACAAGGATTAGTGACCGCATGTGCTTAGAAACTGACCTATATATAGCCTGAGCTGCAATTTATCTAGCTTTTATTGGTTATTTGTGAGTTTATAGATGCTAACTTATGTTAGTTCATATTTATTTATTTCATGATGTTTCATATCATGGAGACCAAGTTGGCGAAAAGAACTGCAGTGTGTCCAAGAAAAATAGTTGGCAAAATAGCTATAAAGCCGTCACTGGAAATTCTGTTTAAATTCAATCAAAATCTATAACCATATATATATAGATATATATAGAACTAGAATATTATACTCAAGTAAAAGCACGGTTGCTTTAAAGGAATTTTGCTCAAGTAAAATAAGGCAATTAAACAAAAATGACCTACAACAAAAAACAAAAGCTGGACACGGCAACGAGTAGTATTAGGCTACAGAAATGCAATAACCTGCCACTAGAATAAAGTGTCACAAAGGCAACCAACACAGAGGTGCATAAACAATAGCTATAAACTCCACAGCGGCTTCAGTCTACTAACAAGCAAAACGAGAGCTCCACAGTTTTTACACACGGTGTTGGCTCATCCACTGTGCACAAGCCGGGAGACGATGCCAGACTGGTTTTCGTAAGCAGGTTTACAACAGCAACTGTTATCAGGCAATCAGAGATGTCAGTCAGCTGTCAGAGGGTTAATGAAGGAGTGCTTGTTAACTCCTAATTTAACACCTGCGGAATGTGCCGGCTGGGGCAGATAGGGCCTTATCTGCTGGAGGATGTGGGAGTGCTGGGTGGTGGACATTCCCCAGAGGCTGAGCAGTTAACCTGGGAAATGGAAGTGGCTAAAGGGTCAGCAGAAGGCCACGTACAGTACGCAGCATGAATGCGTGCAGGTCGTCTTACAGTGGGAAAAAGGCCACAACTTGGGAGGGCCCATTGAGCAAAACAGAGGGAGGCCGTAGGAGGAGGAGTAGGGATCGCTTGCCCAGAACGCAGTGGCGAAGAGTCAACAGCAAAGATGGCAGGACAGCAGTTTTCCTCACTGCTGGAAATAAAAGGACGTCTTGACGACTTGCTGATTATAAGGCATGGTACAGGAGGGAAGTGAGAGACAGAGACAGCTGCCCGATGCCCGGCATGCTGTTACCACCTAGCAAGAGGCTATCTCAGGTCACAGAGAAAAGAGAGAGACACACAATCACACACACTCCAGATGGTGAGAGTGTATTTGCAGTAGCTCCGCCTGGCAGTCAATGTGCCGAGAGACTTGGTTTGCTAATTAGATAACTATTTTGTTGTGTTCGCCAAGAGTATACAATGAGAAGTGACCAAAGTGGCATTTTTGATCAAAGGCATGTAGTTATATTTGATTAAGTCTTATAGTGATAAATGGCCGTATTTGTTGTGGAGACAATTGGCATTTTTCAAAATGATGTCTTTCTGGAGGCAAGATAATCCAGTCAGTGTGCGGAAAAAACTGAGCTTGTATTTCAGTGTGTATGCAGAGTTTAGTCGGGGGTTTTGGGATCCTTATTTTGTGCGCATGTGAGTGTTTGAGTGCTTGTATCCAGTGGGGTGACAGCGCTAAACAGCTCGGCGTCACCCAGGTCATTTCACTGGGTGTCATAAGGCCACTGGGCGTGCCCAAATGAGGCTTGCACATTTAAAGAGCCAGTGTCACGCCACTCACCCTGCTCAATACAGCTGTCAGTCACAGCAGCCCCACCTAAAAAAGAAGGCAAGAGGGGAGTGGGGAGAGGTTGGTTTCTGGCATATTTTTTATGTATGTGCTGGGAGACGACGGGGATGCGAGGTCTTTGGGAAACACTGACTAATCAAATTCCAACGCCAAGCTCCAGAGTCTGGGACCTCGTCCTGTGGGGGGTTCCAAATATGTCAGGGAAGGCAGGGGACCTCCGAGGACTCAAGGGAAAGGAATGATCAGTGCAAGTGGGAGTGTGTGAGAAAATTATGTGTGATGTGAGGTCTGGGGCACAAGAATTGATTAGTCAGTGGTTCCCAATCTCTAGAGCCTGGAGTTCCTTTCTGTAGGAGTTTGAAATATGTCAAGGATACAGGCATCTTAGAAAGGACTGAAAACCTGACCGCAATACTCAGCCTTTACTGAGCCTGAACAACAAACAATCAATGCAATCTTCTCAATAGTTTTAAAGGTGTCTCAAGCACTTTCCAGACATTGCTTTTCGCATCGTTTTTTGACATTCAGGTATGGCACAAAACTCGTTACAGAAAGAGCCACACAATGCGTGGCAGCTGGTGAACTGCTGAGTTGGAAAGTCGTGATATCAAGGACGGAAAGGGTTGTTTAAATGACCACGAAGGACTGTCAGTCTCATTAATCAAATTGTGCTGCCTATTTTATGACATCTACCAAAGCGCAATCCGCTGTGAGACGTCAGTCATTGATTCGTCATTTTCTACCACTTGTTCCCGTTTGGGTCACTGGAGCCTATCCCAGTAGCTTCGGGCCTTAGGCGGGGTACACCCTGGACAGTGGCCAACTCGTCGCAGGGCTGACACATAGACAGACAACCATTCACACTCACATCCATCCACTATGGTTATCAATTAACCTACACCATCCCACCGTGGAGCCAGAGAACCCAGAGAGAACCCACGGTAACACGGGGAGGACATGCAGACTCCACCCAGAGTCTGACTTCGTGTGACGTTGGTCTGGTCGGGGTTCGAACCCACAATATCCTTGTTGGGAGGCAGGCGCCCTAACCACTCTGTCACCGTGCACCGCCCTGTGAGACGTCACAAGATGATAATTACGTGATCAATGTATTATAGCGCTTTTAACAAGGATGTGCATGTGATCTCTCTGTTAAAGTTATGGAGTCCGACCATTAAGAGTAAGAGTAAGAAGTGACCCTAACCCTTATTAAGAAAAACTAGTAGCGAGGAGTGTACATTTTAACCAAATTTCCAGAAATGTATGGGGGGGGGTGCATTTCCATCCACCGTTATGTGAAGATTAGGTGTTGTATGTAATCAAAACAGTTTGTCGGGCTAATTGTCTAATCGGTGCCATTAAACCAATGCAATTGAAGAGGGTGCAACTAGATGATGTAATCTGTAAGAGCTCCAGACAGACCTCAAACAATGGAAACGTGATGGAAGTATGGCATTTCAGTTTGAATTATGTATTCATTTGAGGAACAATACAGTCTCCCCATCCATCCGCACAGATCTTTTTCTTCTGCTTCTATTTTAAGTGTCTTCAGTGGACGTTTAGATCACATGCTTAGTATAAGTTATGATTTTCTTTTCTTGGTCTATTTCCATCGTTGCATTTTGTTTTTACCAATACACCTACTTTTCTACCTCAGCCAACAGGTGGATGGAAATGTACTTATTGTTCCAAAAAAAAAATGTTTGACTTTATTGAAGAGCTCTTAAATGTCAGTTTTGCAAACCTAAGGAAAACGTGTGTGCTGACCTGAGGGAGATCCTTGTTGGATCAAAACATTCAAGTAAAGTTTAAGGTTGTCAGACACTGTGCAGGACTTTTTTTCTTTTGCCCTAAGAGCAACCTTTTCGGTGGACCTATCCCCCAAGACTTTTATATTATACAAGAGTGCGCATGGACAACTTTGAAGTTTTGCAAACACAAGAACTAATTTACTGTCCCCAACATCAACATCTCTGGGTAGCAATTCTCCAGAGTACTGTTACTGCTACAGATCTTAACTTTCCCTTTCCTCCTCCAATTAACAATCTTTAAAAGACCAGGATGGGCCACATATATGACCAGGGGTTTAGAAGGTTTTACACTCCGAGTCAAGGGTCGGCTAAGTTTAGTTGCACCCTGGAGAGGGAGCGAGTGTTTCACCAGAGAGTTTGATACAAGAAGCCACCTCTTGCAGGAGCAGCTAGCTCCATATTGAATCTGAATTAGGGCGGGGGCCCAACCACCTCTATTGTCTGGATAAAAGAATAGCTTGTCTTTCATGTTCTGAAGTTAGCAACCCTCCGGGTCTCCTGGTATCAACCCTGCTGATCTGTCTCCTGCTGCAAAGAAGGGGACTTTGAAAATGAAAATGCTTTAGCTGCATGCTACTGATATGATAATTAGGATCAGACTGAGATCTGTCCACACAAAGGCTTGACAAGAAAACTTTGAGCAATGTCTTCATTGTGCACTTTGATTGATTACTACACATGCTTGAAGACAACACTTCTCGTTGTGCTGACAGCCCTCGAAACATGCAGCGCTCCTTTTCTCCATTTGTCCCTGTCCTCCTGCCCCTCGCTCTGCACTCTTATGGAACTCATTATCAGGCCTTTCTCTCCACCCATGTTTCCCACACACCAGGGTCACATACATGACGATCAAATTATTCTCAACATTTTTTGAACCTGCTGGGAGTACCAGATGAGTGGGGAGTACGGCGCTAGGACAACCCTTGTGTGATCACTGCAAAACTGCCTAAATTTTTCTATTGCTTTCCTGTGATTGTCTCAATGCTTGGCACTTGGATTGTCTTCTTTTCTTCAGAAACCCCACCCATCTGGCTCTCCAGACAGGTTCAAACAAACAGCCAGAATGATGCAAACACTGCAAACATTATTTGACCCAGGTTTGCTCCCACTTCTTTTTATATGCTCCGTTCCTCCCTCTCTTTATTCAGTTCCTGTCCCACTAGCAAATCTTAGTTTGCCTTCAGATTTTGTTTAGATCTGAAGGAAGAGGTGGCGAAAATCTTGACATCAAGTTTGACACAGTTCATATAATTTTCTCCAGGAGAATCCAAGTTTGTTTGCTCACTGCATGGAACACAGCTTCAGGGACAGTGACAGTGCAGATGTTTTAGTCTTGAAATTCGTTGTGACATCCTCTTTGGGAGTAACAAATATTGCTGACAAACTGTTTTTGACCAGCCTTCTGTAAAGGTTCTGTGTAGTAACTAGCCCATTGGCGCAGGAAAGGGGGAGCTGCAACCCCCCCTGTTGGCCAGAGTGAAATGTTATAAATAATCTGTTTAAATAATCTCTGATCAAAATAATGTTAACAATTTCCTTTCGACGTGAAATTTATGGTACATTTGAAGGATTAACATATATTTGTTTTTCCTGACATGGCTGCATGCCATCACCTCAGGAAAAAATCAAGAGGAGCTGCTAAACATAACTGGCCACAGAAAATTAGTGGCGCAGAAAATAACATCAAATAGCAAATTTCTTCACTTGAAATAGTCCAAAACCAACAAAAATATTTTATACTATAATATAGCTATTGGCTATTGAAAAGCATCCAGTAGTGAGAGTAAGGCTGCATATTTCCTGTATCCGCAGGCACATTTATTCAGAATTTGCAATGTTTTTATGCTGCCTGGGGGCTTTTTGCCTGTAAATCCAGGGTTTTCTTATTTTGTTCAAGCGGAATCTCGGAATGTCCCATTGTGGGGACAGAGCAGCAACTAACCCACCACGGACTTGTGGAGGTGAGGAGATAAAAACAGATGCTGTGCGCAGAGGAAGTACTGACAGCTGCTGATTCTGAAGACAGACAGGATGGATTTCTATAGTATCCGAAACAAGACGCGTGATTAATAACATGGTGGATAATCAGCCGGTACATGTTAAGCCTGTATGTTAAAGATTTTAGTTGTTTCAGTTTTATGGATAACATTGTTTATTCTGCTGTAATATTAGTCCCACACAAGTGTCAGATTTAACTAAAGAAAATATATATATTTCAATTGCTTACTGTAAACATTAATTCGCTAATGCACGTAACCGGGCACACGTGTGCACGTATCCAGGGCAGCCCCCCATACTGTATTTACATTTACATTTAGTCATTTAGCAGCTCCTTTTATCCAAATTGACTTACATATGAGTACGACAATGGAAGCAATTATAACAACACAGGGTAACAAAAAGCATAAGTGCACCAGAAACTAGTATGTTAAAGCCCAGCACAGGATACAGAGCTGAGGATAGGAAGGGTTTTTTTTTGTTGGTTTTTTTTTATGAAAAGAGGTAGAAAGGAAGAAGAAGTTAGTGATTGTCAGTTAGGTGTTGACGGAAGAGATGCTTTTTAAAGGTAGCTACAGAATCTGCTGATCTTGTAGGAGCAGTGGAACGGATCCAGAGAAGCTACGCAAGAGTGATTTTGTTCCTTTTTGGCATGGCACCACCAGACGTCGTTCGTTTGCAGAGCGAAGTCTGAAAATACGTTCCCGCGTGCATGAACTAACCAGCAGTCCACCACTTTGGTCCAGGCTGAAATGTCTTAGACATTCATGCCCCCTCGGGATGAATTATAAACTTTGGCTTTCCATCTAGTGCCACTATCAGACCGGGAATCTAACATCAGGCTGACAGGCTCCAGTTCTGAGGGACCGTAGCTGCCCTGTGTTGTTGTCTCCTCGATTTACCAACATACGTTTACATTTAGCATTTTAGCACTGGTCTGTCACTCCAGGCCAATCAGCTTGCCAGGCCACCGGGAATTCTACTGGTGCTTCCGATTAGCCAGTCCAGGTCTGTCCTCAGGTTGGAACAGAATTTTATTAAAAACTAATGACATTCCCATCAGCCACAGCCACCGGCAGAAGGGAAACGACAGGGATGTGAAAGGACAGTCGAGAAGAGAGGTAGAGCTGCAAGCCGCAAACAGATTTTTGAAAATAATTGACAATCAGTCACTTCATCCTGGCCACCCTAATTAAGTGGTGATTAGCAAATGTTAGCATGCTAACACGTTAAACTAACATAACGAACTCGAAACATTATACCTGTTAAACATCAGCACGTTAGCAAATGTCATTGTTAGCATGTTAGCAAGCTGACATTAGCATGTAATGGTCACTGTTGCTTAATACAGCCTCACAGAGCACAAGCACGGTTGTAGATCACACTTGCTACCATGTGATTATCAATCCCCAAACTTGCCTTCATGCACAGAGACACACAAAAGGAAATAAAAAATTTATGAATGTGACACTCATAATACCCGATGATCCTTTTCAAAGCAATGAAACTAACAATAAAAAAAGCAATCTGTGATAGTCAACAATGACAGACGGCCACAACTAGGTATGTGATTGATGTGTGAGCATTCATCATCTGATACTGGCAGGCAGTTAATACCACAGTGTGCTTTGAAATCATAACGTACGGTCTGCCAGAAAAACTTTCTGGGTAAAGCCCAAATCATACTTTCTGCATCGGCGTGGCCACAAACAGATTGACTTTATTGTCCACCTCAGTGGACATTTGTCTTTGGCTTCTCCCAGGGTACAGCAACGGCAGGCTACTTACAATGCACATAACACAGCACACCATTAAAACCATCCAGAATATGCAGAATACAATATACAATAGTGCTATTGGGCAGGTAGCAGCAAATAAGTTATACTATGAAAGATTTGAAGAAACAGATTGAAAATTCTTCAAAAATCGCTTTTTGGATTCTTTGTAGATGTACTTGTACACAGTGCCATTTTTATTGAGTAAAAGAAATAGAGTTGTGTAGTTGAAATAACCAACACAAAGTGACTAATGTCATATTTCGTGGTTACTTTAACAGCACAGAGGATATAATGGTCAGATCATTTGCATTAGTATCATTTACAGCTCAGAAAAAGGGTGAAGGGCCACGAATAGGTGTCAAAATATCCATCAGACAAATGGGTTTGGGACCTGGTAGCTCAATTCAGGTCCATATAGAGGTCAGCCCGGTGACGGTGGGGTGTCCTCAACAAGTTAACCCGCCTGTGAACAGGCTTCCTCCAGCGGACAAGGCCTCCATACATAGCAGGCAGGGCCTCCTACTGTTAGCTGAGGGCCCTGTAGGAGCGCTCGGGGAGGCTACTGTTTCTGCCACTGTCAGTGAGATGGATGAGGGGCTAAACACGGAGAAGGAGAGTCTGTTGAGGCCAGGTGACATCTCAGACTGTGTTTGACACGTGGACACAAAATCTCACAATCCCCCAACTTCACTTGTACTCACACAATGAACATATGGTGTCCCCACACACTTAAAACACATATGCATAAGAAATTAGATTACCACTGACGATGATGACCAAATTAGATTTGTCACACTCTCACATGTGAATGGAGAGTGCTTTGCACACACGAGGCTGGGAACACACGTATGCACACACACACAAACACTCACACACACATGCACACACACATACACACGTGTGCCGTACGAAGGGTGGAATTCTGCACAAAAGAGTAAAGGGATGACACCATACTGTGCCACAGACAGGCAGAGTGATGGATATGATGGATCAATCAGCCTCTCTGTTTAATCAGGACATCAGTCACCAAACTGGATGGGGGGTGATGGGTAAGTAGGCGGGGAAGGTGGGGGAGAGCTAGAGGCTCTTTATAATCCCATTTAACCCCTGATGGGAATCTTTATGGGTTGATGGAATGATGATGCTGTATATTCAAAGTGGCAACAAGCACACGCGGGTCTTGCAGAGTGCAGTCCTGTTAACACAGGAAGAGGTGAATAAAGAATTCTTGCGGGTCATAAAGAAGGTTAGGTAGTACCTGTACAAACATTTCAATGAATTGACATCATGGGATATGCTGCGATTTTAAGTCTAACCTTTGCAGCAGCTGGCAAACAGTAGTTTAAACCCCTCAGTGAGCGTTTACTGTAGATTTAATCATTTGTTTTACCAAAATTATTACCTTTAACTATTTGCACAGCCAACCTAAAGCCTACAGAACCCATAAAGAGTCCTGATACAGCTTCTACAGCCATGCGACTTAAGCTGTCAGAAGTGCTTGTCGAATGGTCGAACAGCTTCGGAAATCCCTCCCCCCACGCCTTTCCGACATCGGAAGTGGGGGGGCGGTTGTGTCCGACAATTGCTGTAACTTTAAGAAATCAACAGTCTGACACTAACGGCCACTTCACACATTGGTTGCCCAGCTGTGCAGAGATTAGAAGTGACCCATTGATTGAGGTTGATGTAGATGGGAGCTTTAAACAGGTTTGGACTTCTTTCTTTAGCTCTCTTTTTTGTACGTTACACAACAATTTCTGGCACGTGTGTGTACAACAACACTGTGAATGTTTTCCAGGAGAGACTGACTGAAGACGTGCGCCGTTATCCCCATATTTAACAATTATCGAGTCTCCCCCTGACTGTCGGCTTTTCCCTCCACCTTCCGGTGAAGCCGATTAGAACAAACACTTTTGATTCCCGACGTGGTCGACAACAACTTGGACAAACTGGCTCTTTTCTAGGACAACCCAGTCCTTAGGCACAGTGGCGCTTTGAGCTAATTGCTAATGTCCGCATGCTAACATGCTCACAATCACAATGCTAACATGCTGATGTTGGTTTAATGTTTACCATGTTCACCATCTTAGTTTAGCATGTGATGTTAGCATACTAACATTTGCCAATTTTGCTAAAATGGAAAGTACAGCTGAGACTGATGGGAATCTCATTAGCTCCGCAGGTATTTGGTCATATACCAAAGTATTGGACAAACTGTTATAAATGAATCAGAATCAGATATATTAGCCAGGTGTACATATACAAGGAATTCGACTTCGGTTTCAACACATACGTTCGTATTTAAGTAACCTTCATAGCACCATACGAAAATGTCTGATAAAAGGTTGCAGCTTCCACTGTAAAGTTTTGCTTTTTGTTTTACTGCCGTTTGCTTGTTAAAGAAGAAAATGAAAGGTTGAGACGCTAACTGAGTAAAATACTGATTTGCTAGGTTGAATGGTCAGTCAGAGATCTCTTTCTCCGACACAATCCACTGATGCCACCAATAAGTCACTTTGAATGAATCATTTCAATACCTTTCTGATTAAAAACACCCCTTTATACTAACTGTCTATATTTTTGTATGCCCAGGCCTGGTGTGTTAGTGTGAAAATGCCCAGGCTAATAAAATGAAGAGAAACAAGAGAGATGAGGACATGGGAAGCATTGATTTCTGCTAGCAGTATGTGAGGCGCTCTGGCAAGAGTCTCAATCAGTCCCTGATCACCATCGCAGCGTCCTCTTCGACAACCAAGCCTGACAAACACACTGTGAAATGAGCCTAACCCCATCCTCCATGCCTTCCAACAGAAGAGCACTAATGAAAGCTAACACGATCAGCTGAGCAGCAAAAAAACCCCCCCAAAAAACAGCTCCTATCCACACCCTTTATTGTCACTCTGGGAGCTGCACAGCTGTGAGTGAGTTGGCTTAATCTGAAAATATTGTGAAAAATGCTGGAAATCCACACCAGTGTTTCCAGGTAATTTCTGTAAAGATCCTTGTTCACACTAAAACGTTTCAGCGATGTGTAATGGCTGTAGTTTGTGATCAGCTATAATGAGTAATCACAGGCAAATGTTGACTTCTTAACTCCACATCCCCTGAATGTCACTGAGCAGGCATATGTCATTTTTTCCTAAAAGCTCAGATTTTCTCATCTACACTACAATTCCAGGCAGGGATTTTCTGATTTTTTCACAGTGTAGATACCATTTAGGGACACCAAGGTCATATCCATAGAAATTCTTCTGGGAATTGTGGAATTTTAGCAACTTATGGGGAGCGTATATTAAGCAGTTAAATAAACATACACATGGTGGATATTTTATAGGCTGATTCCAGTTCTTTTAGAGCTAATGTATTTAAATTGGCCGTGGCTTGGTGGCAGAACGGTTGCCTGTCAATCGGAAGGTCAGCGGTTTGATCCCCCAGCTATGCGACAAAGTATCCTTGAGCAAGATACTGAACCCCAAAATGCTCCCGAAGCTGCGCCTTCGGTTTGTGAATGTTCTCATATGTAAGTCGCTTTGGATAAAAGCGTCTGCTAAATGTAAATTTGACATTTTGTTTCGGCCAGCAACAGCATGCACGTGGACTCATGACCTCCGTATTTGTGAGATCCTGGCTATGACCCTGAGACTGTTTTCCGAAACCTCTGCTTTCTGAGGAGAAGAACGCCATTTTAGTGTGGATGGAGGGCCAAAACTGAGAGGAAATTACTTGTTCGTCAGATGCATTGGTGGGGGAGCATTGTTTTGGGTACCAGTGTAACTTACCAGACACCGACACACTGCACAGAGGTTTATAATATTATGAGGAAGGATTTCAATGCTAACTATGGTGAGCTGCCATCTTTGTTTTGATTTGGAAACAGAGAACTTGGGAAACAGGTTAAAAATCGCACAGATGGTTCATACAGATGGCTAGAAGAGTCTTTGAGGATTTTGGAAATACATTCAGAACAACAGTAAGTGCTTCTAAACGACCTTCTGGTTTCTCAGATATCACTGGTCAAATGATGGTTTGATGGTCAATTGCAAAGAGAACTTTGCATTGGTGAATGTTTCTTGACTGAAACACGTGGACACTTTTTTCAACCCTGAGTTCTGTCTGCAGTCTTCTTCTCATGCATATGGCCTAGTCAACAAGGTAGGACCATGGTAGGTTTAAAGAGATTTTAGTGAGGGAATCAACCTGAAACTATAAAAGTAGAGGGGACAAGGATTTTGAAAGGTGAGGGGAACATGCGCTTATTGAAGTGAATGTGGGGGCTCACCATGCACGCATGGAACCTCTAGCTTTCATACTCCAGATAACAACTTTCCCACAGTGCTGAGAGGTTGCCACACAAACGCATCTGCCCTGAACTCATGAAATCCCTCCAGAATCATGTCTAAAAGACTGGAAGGAGCGGGGTGTGGGAGGATTGACGCGAGGTGGCAAACTCATCTATTCATTCACAGTGCTTTGTGAGAATGACAGAGCAGCTTTTTTTACTTAAAGCTGATGTAGATGAGAGCTAGCCTGACAAAGACACGCACAAACCTGACAATGCCTGAGGGGCACAACACCGCCTTCGCTCTGATGTACTTGTTGTTGCTCTTAAGATAACAAACTAATAGAGGGAGTCTGAAGCCTTCCGTGTTTGATGCTTTCATCTCGGAATGAATAATTACCCCTCCTTCTAACCTGAGAGTGAATGTATTACCCATACCAGTCAAGATGAAGTGATTCTTGAAGAGAAGCCAGAAAGTCCATATCTGAGAGGTGAAGCTGTTCCGACCTGTGAATAGATAGGAATCGCTGCTGTGTATGCTGATTGAACTGAGTCATGCTGCATTCAGAAGCAGCAAACCAGTGAGTTGCACCTCCCCTTGCGAAATGTTTGCGTAATGCTAAGATGATGAGTGTTGAGTGAGGAAACGGTGGATGAATATGAAAGCGGTTTTCTCGTTGTGCGGGCCTCTCAAGAAAAGCCCTTTGAGTGATGGCTGGATGTTGAGTAAGACCTTGGCTCCTTCCTATTCCCAGGTTCTTTCGCTTTCACACACCGGCGGCTCGTCGCTCGCAACGTCACCGTGACCCCGGTCTCCAGGAAACATCCATTGTTACAGTGGGGAACAGTGACAAGCGAGGCGAGTGAATTGTGAACCGTGTGTGTGTTTGGCGGCAGGAGTGGGGGGGTGTGGGGGGGATGGCGTGCTTGTGATGGATGTGTCTCTCTTCCTGTTTGTAGTTTCTCAGGAGTGCCCTTTTTCCCATGCTGTGAATCGCACACGCGCCCGCCCACACGCACGCGCTGCCATGCTTTCTCTGCGCACGCTGGGAGAGACAAGCGGGGCGCAAGACTAAAGAGAGGAGGGAGATGAAAGAGTCGCAGGGGTAAATCTCATTCCCCTCAGACCAAGGCATATGCCAAAGACACGCTCAGGATGGCTGGAGATTCTTTTAAGTCAACTTCTTTATTCCCCCCCAGTTTGACATAAAACTGCAGCCTCCGCAGTGAATGTGGTGCGCCGACACAATGCAGCTCATGTTCCCGCCAATCCTTTGCCCTTTCATACGTCTTTCCAGTTTAGTAAACGTGGACCTACCCTTCTGAGTTTTTAATATCAGCTGATAATTTCTCTGATACCTAACCTTTGCTCGAGTGAGTTCTGAATGGCAGGGCAGGGAGGGACCTCCGGGATGCTGCAACCAAGACGAGAAGACAAGCAGACCGCTCGTCTCAAATGAAGATAGTGACAAGAGCTTAACCAGATCAGCTTCCCCGCTGGCCAATACTTCAAACCCGACCCTTGACCTCGCCGTTTGGCCTGTCAGAATCACCTGTCCTCCCCTCTCTCTTCTAGTCCAGCCCTCTCGAGAAAGATGATCTTTGGCGCTGACCACCGCTTGTCACGTATACGTGGTGGTGACAGCCAAGTTCCCTCAGAGTCTTTTGTCACAGAGGTCATCTCTGAAGCTCCCCTAACACTTAATTACATCTCTTAAGAGGAAAGGGGACACGCTGGACACATGCGAGACAGACCCGAGCTCTTCACTGGCCTTGACACAAACAAATCGTCAGGAGGAAGACATTAGGCATATGGTGGTTGTAGTGAATGGGGAGCTCTTTTAAGGGTTAGTGGTTTTGAATTGAGTGAATCGTCGTGATGGCAAGTCCTTTGAGTAATGGTCAGTCAGAGGATGGACATCTGGTCAGTGGTTCAATGGAGGGTGTCGGGGGTCACACGGTAGCAGATAATGTGTGATGACAGAGGAAAACATGACTTCTTTCTCAGGGCAAATACAAACACATGAGAGGAGCTTGACAAAACAAATCATGCATGTAACTTACATTTTTATTTGATCATTTTAATGTTCTGTACATGGAAGCATGGATCATGAGTTCAGATTCCTAAACAAGAACAGTGGACAAAAAGTGGCTTTACCAAAAGTAGAGTAAAGCATCTTAGAAAGGATGTTGTAATGGTCTCTCTAATATCTTGAGGGAAATCCCAAAAACCGCAGCTTTACAAAAAACGTTCTGGTCAAATTGTGATACTAGACGTTTTTCTACTTTTCCTTTAGAGCGCCTTTATTACTCAGTAGTTCCGGCAGCAACAGATGTCTTTTGATAATTTTGAACCTCTTGAACCACACCAGCTGGTGCTTGATGCTTTGTGGCTTAGCCAAAAGTGTTGTTTTAAACCTGCTGATGCTTGTAGGAAGAGTGTAAGCGGGTTTAAACAGTCACACTGGTGGAATGGTTTGAAAAGGCACCTGTGGATATGCTACCCAAACCCAACATGCATAAATGAATTTAAAAAAACAGAGACCCAATCCGAAAGGGACCTCACGACAGCCAAACTCGATCCGAATAGACCCATGGGTAAACAGACCTGATCCAGAATGGCCCAAACGGAAGAGACCCATTTAGAGAGAGACTGACAGCAACGTGATGCTCCAAAAACTTCACAATTCACACATTTCTGTCCCCCCCCTCAAAAAACAAGATCTTACCGAACCCGATCAGACTGAACATAAGATGGCCCCAGCCCGAGGTCAAACCTCTGAGTGGACCAGCTAAGACAACTAACATTCAAACATTTCAAACGCATCTGTTTAGCCCAAAACAAATTCCTGTAGCTATACTGCATTTGTCGTAGCACACGGCACGCGCACACATGCACGGCATTAGCTGTGCAGTGTGATAAGTGCGTAACTTCCACAATGTATGAAACTCTGCCTCCCCAGCCACTGTCAAGTATTTTAATAATTAATGGATAATTACTTTGACTTCAGGCAGTAAATAAATAATTGGTATCCCAGAGACTTGTGCTGCATTCAAATCACAGTCTATTGAAATAATGAGGAAAAGTTCTATAAAGTGATTTACATCGTTAGTCTGCAGTAATGAAAGTCAGAGTGCCCAGCCCTGTGTTGTTAACTAAAAGTGACCCAAGGAAAGTAGTGAAAAGTTCTAATAAGTGGGTAACGATTGGTGCAGAGAGGACACGGTGTATGTTTCCCAGCTATCGCTGGGCAATGCTGCTGACCATGGAGACTCCGTGCAACTCTCCACTCCACTGACCTCCTCTCCTCCACATCCTCAATATCTTCCCTCTCCTAAAGTCTCCACCTCCACCATCCTCCGCCTTTGTCTCCTTCTCCTCCTCACCTCTCCCATACCCAGCCCGAGGTGAAAGAACCTTTCTCATTCAGGGCAGTGGAGGGGGAAAGCTTGCTTTCAGGTCCCCCTCCTCAATGGCTCTTTATGCCAGGACCCCTAGGCTATCAACATGACAATGTGACAATGTGGCAGGGCTTTTTAAAAGAGATCCTGTGTTTGTTAAGTGTTTTTCCCCCTGAAGAGCAACCAAGGGGCAGGGTCAGGGGACCTCAAAAGTGCCCGTGAAAGAAGAGGGCCAACTTTGATCACACAATGTGAAAGGGATGGATTTTTTGATTAACTTGAGCTGGGAGAGCTGGGCTCTGTTTCTTCGGGTTTTAGAGCGTCGTAAATCTGAGTTCTAAGAATAATCTATAATTCATCAAAATGATTCAAGATGAACCTTGAAATTATAAGAAATCCTTTACATGTACAAGTTAGACGTTCTCAGAGTGTTTTACCAACGAATGACTTACAAGTATGTGGAAAGCACTTCAAAGGGAATCTTAATATTTTCCAGGCTCATGAATGCCTTTTGAGTCGCTGTGTGCAGTTTGAAATTATGTTGACTGATGAGATTACTGAGGTTTATCTCAATCCATGTATGTCAATGGGATCAGTTGAAGCTCCCCTCAACAGTAGCGGCACGTACACCTTCTTTGTAACCCCTGTTCCCACTGTTGTAGCGGTGGATGCATGTAAACAGGAAGTGGGATAATCCCATTTAATTGTCCATAATGATATTAGTGACTTCATAAATACCTAAATTACAACATGTATTTAGATGGACCAGCTGTTTAATTTACCACTCACTGTTCTGCCCTTGGGACACTAGCACTATGAAGAGCATTCACAAACTGCGAGTGCTGTGGATTACATGGTAGAACTGCATTGTTGTCCACAAACTATTAAATATCACATCAGTGGCACATGTCACACCATTGCACTGGTTGACGTAGTCTTTCATTACCATGACAACACACACTGTAGTTTCTTTTGACTCAATCCGAGGTACACCGTCCTGCTGCCTAAAAAAAACTCTTAAAAAAATGCGCTATTTCCTCCTGTTTAAGTAATGTGTGCGAAAAACCACAGCGCCCAGCTGTTTTAGAATATTTCTGGCTTTTTGAAGATTTGAAGGTAACCTCATTTGCCATATCAGCAAATGAGGTTACCGTTGTTCTCGTTGTTGACGCAAAACCAAGAAAAGCAGTGAGCCAGGCTGAACGGATAATCATTACAACAACTTTTGAGTAAAGTAAAGTGCATTCATTATGGACTCGACACCATAGATGGAAAACTGTAAATGAAGGTAAGTTGCCGTTTTCTGATTTGTAAACGTTGACACAACAACAAGTCACGTGTTAGCTCGTTGCACATTGAAGCTTACTATGAATGAACAAACGCCTATTTTCCAATGTCACAAATTAATTCATTCAAACCAGATTTTTTGTTTGTTTTTTAAAGTGCCCTAGTGAAGGGGCACACAGTATGTGATGATACTACGAGCAGGTAAAATGATCTTATATTTTATGAAGTATCTCAGATTTTCACAGCTAAATTGACACTGATATTTCATGACCAAGCCATTCATCATTTCGGCTAAAACTACCCCCAACAAAGGAAGAGGTGGTGCTCCTGTAACACACACACACCTTGCGTGTGATTATTAGTGACATATCCAAATTGTTTCTCCTGAGATTACCTCTGCAAGGCATCCTTTCAAAGACAGATTAGAGAAATACAAAACCTTTGAAACCCTCTCCTACAACCCCGTGTTCCCTGCGCATGTTATTGCCCCTCCTTCGACATTCACCCCAAACCACCCAGGAGCAAAGCAGACAAACTCTGCAAATTCTTTCATTTACACATCCACTGCTTCTTCAATTCGACTTCTTTTTTCCCCAGCGGAGCAGCACTGGAATTCTTTTCCTCCCCACCTCCATGAAACATTTTCTATTATTCATCAAAAGGGGCTTTAAGCACCTCTCCCTTCCCGTTACGCAAGCGAAAAACAAGACATCTCTGGCTCTTTAATGCCGATTCCTCTCATCTCCGGGAACAGAATTCATGGATCATTAAAATAAAACACAACCACAAGTTACAGGAAATCGATTCTTTGGCTTTGAGCATCGGAATAAAACAGAGGGAGGGCGGGCAGGTAGGCAGGCAGGCAGGCAGGGGAAACTGTGGATGGATGAACCAAGACTAGCCCCCTTTTTCTGGCACTAAAATCACATCATTTCTCTTTTTTGCTTTAATTCTGAGGAAATGTGTATTTCTGTGAGGGCGCTCATATTGAATTTGACAATACAGGCTCACGGATGAATGCACAGTTACTCAACACAAAGGCCCTTTTCATCTGTGTGGGCGCGAAAGTGACAACTGTTATCACTTCACAACAACTAAAAGCATTCTTGATCTACAAATCGAAAGCTGCACACAGCATGACTCCATGTGAACAAATTATTTCTTTATACTAAAATTAGACTCAGACATGCTGAAAGCTGCAGGTAATTAGAAAAAACCCCCACAAATGACAAAGAAATAAAATCCTTCTGAAGTTGGAGCACTTTCATTTTTAGCTTGAGTGGTGTGACCTTTTTAAAGCTGATTCGCTGGGCTTTTGAGTTATGTGTTTTTAAATATAGTAATACCAGTTTATTTCGAGCGCAGAACTCCAGGGAGAGTTATCACAATGGCCTCATTTTACCAGAGTGGGATGGCAATCTTTTAGTGCAGGACTGTGTCATTGTCAACTTGTGTTTTTTTCTTTTTTCTTCCTCTTTCTGCCGGTCGGTTATCCGATGTCCGTGTCTCTATATTTACAAGCTCTGATAAAAACATAATTTTAGCCCTGTATAGTGTATGAAAACAAGGTTTAAAAATGAACTCAGGCACAGTTAAATATAGGTCAAATAGGGACACACGTGGAAATCGCTGTAAAGTTCTGCTCTGCTCACTGTCGTAAAAAGGCAGCGGAGCAACACTTGCGATTAACCATTACAGTTCACACTTCTAAGGTTCATTTTACTCCACAGCTTTGGAAGTAGAACTAGTTTGAGGTTAAAGAAAACCAAAAGCGCCTGAGCTTTTCGTTCTCTCTCTCGAGCGTTTTTTCATTTGAGGAAATTCATGTTCCCTCTAAATGTTTATCACGTCATTTTCTTCAAGTCAAATGAATTCATACAATACACACACAGACACAGTATATGAACAGGATGTGGTTTTGGATGACTTGCATGGCCAGATCAGCCAGATTAGCCTAAGAAGGTCTTTTTTGCTCTAGTGTGTGTTTTGGCTGCAGTAATTTGAAAGAGTGCAATATTTTGGGGTATGTGTTGAATAGGCGGGCGGCGTACAGTCACACTATTTTAGGTGACCTCAGAAAAAAGAGAAAATTATGTGTGACAGATTTTTTTTTGTGCCACTGACCCATGTAATATGTGTATGAGAGAGAAAAAGGGCGACTGTGGCTTGGTGGCAGCACCTTTGTCCACAAATCGAAAGGTCGGGGGTTCGATCTCTGCTTCCCCCAGCCACGTGTCGAAGCATCTTTGAGCAAGATACTGAACCCCAAAATTGCTCCTGAAGCTCCACCTTGGGTGTGTAAGTCGCTTTGGATAAAAGCGTCTGCTAAATGTTAAAAAAGGGGTGGGGTTTATTAAATTATATCCATGTATGTCTGTCCAAGATCTTACATAAACTAAAGAGGCTCATTTAGATGATGCTATGCATGGTCTGACACTGTTTACTTTGCACTGAATTGAGATACAAGGTGGTTTATGTACACTTGATAGCTGACCGAAGCTGACCAGTATTGCTGGAACAATGTCCAGCGGAGCATCACAACTGTGTAAGAAAAAGTGTATGTACGTGTTAAGGGGACAAATGTAATGCTGTGATAATGTGCAGTGTTGATATGAAGGATGAATTCAGTGTTTTTTGACATTGCAAGTCTGCTGCTAACACTCTGGTGGCCTAATTATCCCTAAATGACCCGCAACAACCTGTAACTTCAGTTGCTACTGCTATAGTTTGCATGTTAAACTATATTGTGTTACCTTCGACACGACTTACACACCTGATAAAATTGAAATTATTGTTTACTGCTATGTTGTTAATTTTATTCATTTTATAGCATACATTTGTTATTTTGTGCGCGCAAATAAAGCTTTTTACTGGGCAATCCGAAGACCGCCGGGAAATGCCGAAAGCCGCGGTGCCTGCTGGGAAACTACAAACTCGACAAACCGCCATCTTTCTTTATAGCGAGTTAGTAAGGCAAAATAACAACCCGTTTTGAATGATTATTTCTCCACAAATACAACCATTGAAGCAATTCCATTTGGTCAGTTGTTGTAAAATAACACGTTTAAAGAGGAGCGGGTGGAACGGAACTCCAGATAGTGGCCACATATCAGCCATAAGACACAGTAGTTTGGTGCGAGCGCTCGACTAGTGGAAGTGGTCAACATGGGCCGCTCTCGGAGCCGCAGCTCGTCCCGGTCCAAACACTCTAAAAGCAGCAAGCACAGCAAGAAACGGAGCCGCTCTCGGTCGCGGTCCAGAGACAGGGAGAGGTCCAAGAAGCGGTCCAAGTCCCGAGAAGCGAAGAGAAACCGGCGCAGAGAGTCGCGCTCGCGTTCCCCGTCCGCCACAGCCTCGTCCCGCAGAGACCGAGCAGCCTCGCCGCCGGAGCGCATCGACATCTTCGGCAGGACGCTGAGCAAGAGGAACGCCCTGGACGAGAAGCAGAGGAAGGAGGAGGAGGAAAGACGGGCCGAAATGGAAAGACAAAGGAAGATGTAAGTAGATTTTTAATAGGACACTCGGCACCCATAACGTTACATAACGTGTTGAACTGCAATGTGTGCTAAGCTAAATGCTAGGCTATCTGCACCCAGTTGTATAGACGGCGTCTGCTCGTTGCACTAGCAAGCTAACGCTAACGAGCTAGCCGCCAAAGCATGCTAACGTCAGCTAGGCTCTACAGGGCCCTGGCCACACAGGGAAGGTTAGTGTTAACTTGAATTATGGTTTAGAACTTGCACAGACGTTTCAGTTATAATTAGGTTGTGGTTGATAAGTCGTTCGCAGACATTAAAACCTCGAAACAACAAAGTAATCATCCCTGCAATCCTGTCCATCTGTTATTTTCATCTCATTGTGGTCTTGATTAACATTGTCAGTGCTGCAGATTGCAAGACAGGTCCTTGGTCCTTTTAAGTTAACACACGGAGCTAGGTAGTGTTGATACCACTGATCTGTTTGTCAAGCAATGGGTCACTGGTCAGAAACTTTATAAATAAGTGTTGGTAGTTTGATAAATATGAAAGTGATTTATTGAGCAACCACACCAAACATTTGTATGGTACAGCCTCAGAAAATCCGGTTCATGAGAAAACAATTGCCTTCCTGGTCAATGTGTTTAGTAATGAAAGCCCGTGACGAATTGACATACCTGTACGCATGCAGGAAAGCGTGCTTATGGTATGTCAGTTGGCTTTTCAGCAATGTACTCCTAATGGTTAAACGTTCAAGTGTCTGACAATGCAACAGTGCTCGGGGTCAGCTGCTGCAGCAGTGAACTTGCTGCTTTAGGAGCTACTTATAAAAGGGCAACACTGTCGCTTAGGGATGGTACTATATACGATTTTATCGCGGATCGGGATTAAAAAAACCCCACTCAAGATAAGCTGATTGTGGTGAATTTCCGTTATCGGGATCATTGTGAAGTTACATGAGCGACTCGAGAAGCCCAATGGCCTTATGATTTATGATTACCTTATTTATGATTGTTTTTAGCCAAAAAAAGGATGTTCACGATAAAGATGTGTCTTATCTGTGGTGCAATGAAAGTATTTATCCGAATGAAAGGTAAAGTGATTTCAGTATGTGTTTGGTGTCACTTTAAGAGACGATTATTGGGATAATATTGTGAATCGCAATTATTTTGGCAAGGATGAATTTTCATATCGTCTAATCCCTACTGACACTACTCTGCGTCGTAAAGCACTTCAGAGGTTGTCTGCCTTCAGGTGCTGTCGGACAGGGCGAGCTACTATTGTGAAAGTGTGTGGTAGCCGGAGGCACACCGACACCTGAGATCTGAACTGCTGTCCCACACCTGTCCTCAAGAGAGGCTATTTTATTTATTTTTTTTGTTTACTGCTTAATAGCCACAGGGCCACTTAACCAGGCATACAAATGTAAATATCACGACACAGAGGCTTGGTAGATGAGGCAGGATTTGGGCTCGGGTTGGGTAGGGTCTCTGGTTTCCCAGTGGCTGACAGAATAAAATCAAATCGGGGGGTGCTGTGTAGGTTTTTTGTTTACAGTTGTGCCAGAAGCAACGTGACAACACACCGCCCACCTCTTAATAGCTTCCTGTTCAGAGTGCAGTTGTAGAAAAAAAGGACAATTGAAAAGCATTTTCAATAGGCAAACAGGATGGCAGTTGACGTCCATCTCCATTAACCCTTCAGTCTGCCGCTATAGTGGACAGGCCCATTCATCCCTACGGGGGTAGTAGGCTGGTATACTTAGTCTGATTTCCACACATTTGGAATACCTGGACTGTGCTGTAAGCAGCCAGCTGTGTTTTGGCCATAACATCAGTGGTTTTGCATAGAAAATGCATGAATTACTTGGTAAAAGGTGTTGTGTACTTATGATGACAGGTTAACATCTGACAGATCACATATGACAAATGTCCAATTACATACTATTTGGTAAAAGTATATACTATGCTATAAGAGTATAGTATGTATTTTCTATTGTTATAGTATATATTTTACAAGATAACCTTGCACTGAGTCTCAATCAATCTGACCTTTCCTTAGATTAAATAATTACCAATAAATACTTTTTAAAATTTATTTTGTTGCTCACCACCATTCAAAATGTATCATGTTTTACATGTGTGAACATACCCTCCGTTTAATTTTGCATTACAATTGTAATGAGGGTGTGATTAAAGGATTTTGTGAGACAGCAGTGTACTCATGTATATTACTTTTTGAAATTATCTTATTTGTTTCTTTAAAGGGCACGGTGGACAGGCATTAACTGTCCCAGAGTTAGCTAGATAGCTACATTTCATCAGCAGTCCCTGGCCAGGCAAATCCCCAATAAAATAATGGCATTAAATGTTACAATTCAGACAGGGGTACAGATATAAACATTGCATTATACAAAACTGAATACACTTTCCATTCAAAACTTTACATCGTACCAAAAATGAAATAGAACACTATGTTTAGTACCTTGTGGTGATTGGTTATGTTTAAGCCATGATTTCAATTGTGATTTTTAGACTAGAGAGAGTAGAGCTTTGTCTGATAGTGCTGAGTAATGTGTTCCAGAAGTTTGCAGCTCTAATGGAGAAAGCTGACCTGCCAAATTCAGTGGACCTGTGCTGTACTATACAGTTGCCTCTGGTAGATGCTCTTGTTTGCCTGATGTTATCTGAGCATAGTGAAGCAAACTCTGTCAGTGGGGGAGGAGCAAGATTGTGGGTCATTTTGTACATTAAGCAGGATTTTGCAAGATGGACAAAATGGTCAAAGGTCAAAAGGTTGTACAATGTAATTATTAGAGTGATGATACCTCCATAGGCTTTTTGTCCAGTATTATTAGTCCAGAGACTGTTTGAAGCTTTTCACACTTAACAAAGATTTCAGGCTGATGAACATCTTTCCTTCTGATTGGAAAAAATGCTGTTTTGTCTTGGCATACATACAAAATTATGGTGTCACCAGCATACATTTGAGTCATTATATAAAAGCATAAAGAGTAAGGGGCCCAGAATAGATCCCTGGGGCACACCTAAGGAGCAGTCAGTCTGTGGGGAGAGCATTGTTCCAATCCGTGTGTGTTGCCTTCTCAATATCAAATAGGACTCCATCCATTTCATGGTATTTTCAGAAATTATAATGTCAATGTTTAGACAGAAGGACATTGTGATTCACAGTGTCAAATGTCCTGCGTGAATCCAAGAATACTGCCCCTGTCAAGCTTTGGCTTAATTTGTTGTCTGAGATAACAATTGGCAGTCACAGTCCAGTAATAGATGCAGATCATTTCATGTTGGACCGGAGTTGGCTAACCTAAATGGTTAATGCGTTGCACTGCTGACTAGCTGATGTTCAGTCAGAGTACAAGCCAGATTTCCTGAGCATAATTTACACCATTTCTGCGCCTTACCCAGCACACAAACACATTTTCTGAATTTCTATAATGACATTGTTTGGCATCACTTTAGATGTAACATGGTGGAAGATTAGATAGCACCCACGCTTAGTTTGCATTAGCTGTATCTTAACATATTAGCAGACTTAACTATGTCCTTGATAGCACAGCAACGTAGACCAGAAACATTTAGGATCTTTACTGTGACAACAGTGAAAGAAACCTTAATGGAGAACTATTTTACTAAGGAGCTACAGATCCACTGACAGCATTACATGGGGAAGGTTTAACAAATATCTCTTAAGCTGCCTGCATGACCGCACATATTGAACCAATCAGTTTGTCTTTGGGACAAATCTGCCCTGGGTCCTTCTCCTACGCAGGACCTAACTGTGAGGGAGTGACTGCCGTGACCCGCAATATAATGGCTTTGGTCAGGCCTGCTTTGAGGGTCGCGGTGGAAATGCATACGAAGACAACACTGTTTATGCATGCTATACCCAGCAAGTGGAAAAAGTACACTAGACTCCTTATAGACCAAAATGAAAAATGTGAATCGCAGTGACGCCACATGCAATTTAAATGACTGTGACAGAGATCACTGGTAGAGCTACATTATGAAAAAAATGATGCTGTAGATAGTTTTTGGGGACAACCTTTGCTGTAAAAGTTATAAGTGGCAGACACAGATGGGTGAAATATTAAAGGAAAAACCAACGTGAAGTGCCAGTGTGGAGCCAGGCCACCACGAGCCTCCAGCACAGCTTCAATGCTCCTTGCCAAGTGTGTGGACTCTATTGGAGGGATGAACACCATTCCTCCACAAGATGTTCCCTCTACATATACATACATACATACATACATACATACATCCAAACAAACATAGCCTGATGTAACTAAAGGACATGGCGCCAGAGACGGTCACAGCCGTCACTAAATAGGTTTAGGTATATCATATTACTGAGTGAATTTTAAAAAGTCACAGACGTTTTCAGTATCTGTGGTCTGAATTCATGTTGTTGTTTTGGTCCTAGTCGTGTTGTGGAATATTTGTGTTTTTGGTCTGAAAGCAGGTCAGCTTTGTGACAAATCTGTTCTGATCTCTAATTTCCTATAAACCATCCCTCTTTAGGTCTACTCTCCTTCCTCCTTTCATCTGTTCCCTCCCTCTGTCCTCCAGCCGGCAGCAGGAGATCGAGGAGAAACTGATCGAGGAGGAGACGGCACGGCGTGTGGAGGAGCTGGTGGCCAAGCGGGTGGAGGAGGAGCTGGAGAAGCGGAAGGACGAGATCGAGCGGGAGGTGCTGCGGCGCGTCGAGGAGGCGAAGCGCATCATGGAGCGGCAGCTGCTGGAGGAGCTAGAGAGGCAGCGGCAGGCCGAGTTGGCGGCGCAGAAGGCCAGAGAGGTAACGCTCGGTCGTTTGGAACGCAGCCCCTCCCTTCCCTACGTACCTCCCCAACCCCTAACCCCCCTGTCCCCATCTCCCTCCCGGTCACCTGCTCTGAGTGGTGCCTTCCTACGGGACATTTGGGGTCAGTGGAGGGACCTCCCACCCCTCCCAGTTTACTTTCCAGAACGTCATCTAGCCATGGTACAAGTTTCACTGCAGGGAGGGTAGATGCACAGCCTGGAAGTGGCCATCCTGCAGTGTAATAATGTATTTAATGGTAAAGTATTACCATGAATTTGACTGCACATGACTTTCAAAACATAACATCTAGAGCAAGAGGAACCACGCTAGTTTGAGAGTCTCCTGACTAATTAAGTACTCCCCGTAGTTAAGTTTATCTGCGGAGTTGTATCAGCAAACATGAATCTTTGCATCATTCCTAATTAGCATTAAGTATCAACTGTGTTAATGTTGATATGGTTTTACAATTTAAAATGTGTGGGATGACAAATGTTGTGCAGGAATGCACATGTTGCACACTGGATAACAAGGCCAGGAATTAATCCAAATGAAGGAATTTCATGCAACATGTGCACACAGTCACATCTCCTGCTCCTTAAGTTGTGGCTCCTAAATAAATATTGATTTATTTGTGTGGCAGTTTACGCTTTAAGTTTAATACTTAAAAAGGAAATGTGAAAATCGCCGACATTAATTTTGGCGTCCTCGAGGGGATTTCCTAACTTGCCAGTGAGAGTTTTGCCATGGCGGGGTTTCAGTAATTGACTCGCTTCATTGTTTTTCATACATTTTCCCCCTGGTTCTCTTTGATCCTTTACTTTCATATTTGTAAGCATCTCTGCTAATGTCTGTAATAAAGAGCGCTCCTTTTGTTTTTTTTTTTGTTTTTTTTTTAAAGATGACACTTCTGTTTTACAGTCTCTGTTCATCACTGGCTGTTTTTAAACTTTTCCCAAATGCCTCAAATTGAGAACTAGCTTTGAGTAACTCTTTTGACAAATTTACCATAATAGTCATAATTTTCTATGAATCTAGTGACCTAGGCTTCAGTTTGATTTCTAATAAGTGGCCCAATCCTATAACCGTCTTTGTTATGCAGCGCTTAAAGGAACCTTCTCCGGCGTCTTTAAAGTTGGTTGACGCGCCTTTGCTTCTTTCTTTCCTTGTGCGTTTTAGAGAGGGTTAGGGTAGCTGTCTGACAAACCCTGTGCACCAACCTTCATTAAGGAACGGGGTTTTGTTTACATCACAGGAATAATGTATTGTGAATGAGAAGGCCGCAGCTAAAGCGTAGTGACCCTGACTTGCACAGGGAGCAGCCAGTGGCTCGGTACTAATGGGGTGAGACATGTAGTCCGAGCGTGCCTCCTTTTACCTACTTGGACTTATTCAGTTACCCCTTTTCCGCGTTCTGCTCTGCCTGTACACTACCACTCTGCCCGTTCTAAATCTCCCACTCTCAGTCTATAGACGGCACCGGTAGAACTAGCCAGGCTTATGTGTAACCAAAAGGTCACGGTCGGCCTTAAATTATTCAGCTGATTACGCTTCAGCTAGATGCCTGCAATGTCCTCAACAAGGCACCAGTCCAGTCTTCGCTCTCTTTTCATAGGAGTTAAAAAAAAAAAAACCGTGAGTGGAGATTTCCTGTCTCTGTTACTCTGCCGTTTTAAATAAAATTCGATGTGTAGAAATGTTAATCTCACATGTTTAATTCACAGACAGTTTGTCCTGTACAGGTTTTCTTTACCAGCCCCTTACCTTCTCTTTAACAATCCTCGTTTTGAGAATCTTCTGTTAGACGGCATCTGCTCTGGGAAACTTAATGATGGACCACTACATTGCCTGTTTGACCTCTGGTCTAACCTTTTCTCTGTTAATATATATAAATATATATTCTTTTTCTAAAATTCATTATTTTATACAGTTAGAGCTTTTTTTTCTCCCTAGAAAAACAAATGTGCTGTGTTTGTACTCATGACTTGCTTCTCCTATAGGGTTGCTGCTTGATATGTTTCTTTGTAAAAACATTTGTGTTGTTTTTATTTTGGAAACACAACTCACCACCTTCCTAACTAGCCCTGAGCTGGCCTGCAGCCTTTCAGCTCACCCGTGACTTGTGTCCTGTACTGTAAGTGTACCGTGGCCACACACAGACACCACTTTGTACTGTGCTCTCCTTCACTCTGCTATCGTCTCGGGACTGAGCTACTGTAAAGACAAGGAAAAACCAAACCCAAAAAATTGAATGTGAGCCGTGGCTGCAGGCTAAGCAGTGCACAGATCAGAGTTATAAAGAGGAATGCCGCGGCGCGGTATGGCAGAATCCCCCATACCTACCTACCTACCCACCCACCCACCCCGGGAGCGCATCTCTGTCTCTGCAGGGGCCACACAGTCCGGACGAGACAGTAAATATTCAACCGTTTAATGCCGAATGCTTTCACCAGTTGTGTAGGTACACAGGCAAGGAAAATGCGTAGGTATACGTGCATTGGTGAGCCAAAACTATTCCATCCTTTATTTGTATCCTTTTTTCTCTTGCTTATAATGATGTTAAAAAAACAGCAATTGTACTTTCTTCTAGATTGTATTGTCTGTCGTTTATATCTGTCTTCTACTTGTGAGTGTGATGAGTGGGTTTTCCCCCTTTTTTTCTTTTTTTTTTTTTTTTTTTAATTATCGTGTTTAAATTTTAATGTCTTTCACAATAATGCAGTGAGTGCCCTAGGTGTGGCTTAGCTTTTTATTTTTCTAGGAGGGTATTAAAAGCAAAGGGGAGGGAGGGGAGACAATAGCGGGTTCATTTTTTTCCCCCCCACAGTTTCTTTATGCTTTTTGCCCCCCCCCCCTTTGTATTTTTTTTTTAAGTCAATTCAGGCTGACTGCAAAGAATTCCACAGTGTGGTCATGTGCGAGAGGCTAAACGAACTTCTCTGTGGTGTAGTTAGTTGTGTGTGTGTGTGTGTGCGCGCTGTTGGCGAGTGTGTGACAATTAGAGGGCAAGCGAGTGTATGTATGTGCATAAAGTGCTTCGTGGCCGTAGCCTGTTCGTGCGCTAACATGGAACCGTGTCACCCGTCTAGGAGGAAGAAAAATCTAAGCGGGAGGAGCTGGAAAAAATCCTGGAGGAGAATAACCGCAAGATCGCCGAGGCTCAGGCCAAGCTGGTAAGCCCCGCTCCGTTGAAACCGCACAGCCCTTCCTCTTCTGCCTGTTTGTGGATCCATTTCTCCCGTTTGCGTCAAATTCTCAACCCTCAACCGAATCACTTTAGCATGCTGCGTCGATCGCGTCCGAACTCACTAGCTCTATTCATCCTCTATTAACGCAACGCCACTTATGTTTGTGTAACGTAACCAAAGGATGGGCTGGTTCACTTCCTTGATTCGCTTCCTTTTTTGCGTCAAATTTATATCCCACAATGTTTTTTCTTGTTAGAAATGTAACTATCCTGACCGCATCCAATTATAAATGATGTCACTCAAAACGTGATGAAAATGAACCTCTAAGTGCAGTAAGGGAACAACGACACCCATCATGTCTGGTTTATGTGCTTTTAATGTCACTTATGTGTCTTTAATTACAAATCTCTGTCCTCCACTGATTGGGACCTCGGGGCTTTCACCACACCACAACGTGACCGAATAACTTAACCGTCCTTTGCCAGGAACCTCTTTTATTGAGTGGCTTCGGATTGATAGTTATCAGCTGTGGTTAACAATCCAGTGTGTTTCTTATTTTAGTCTTTTTTTTGTCCTGTTGGCTACATAAGCGTTAGTGTGACTAATTTGTAAAGCAGTGTTTATTTGGTTCAGGCTCGATTTGGACAAGCTGAGGCTGTAGTAAACAGCTGCACGCCAAACAAAGAAAAGCAAACACTAATGCTGGATCCTAAAGGGGATAAAGGAAATTCCAGCAGTTTGTGGGCACTTTTTTTTTTTTTTGTTTTAATTTGTTGTTGTTCTGACCGTATTGTTTCTGCCGCACGTTTGCTTTTTGTGCATTTGCCAGGCTGAGGAGCAGTTGCGTATTGTGGAGGAGCAGAGAAAGATTCACGAGGAGCGCATGAAGCTGGAGCAGGACCGTCAGAGGCAACAGAAGGAGGAGCAGAAAATCATCCTCGGCAAGGGCAAGTCCAGGCCCAAGCTCTCCTTCTCCCTCAAGGCCACCGAATGAGACTGCTCCCCCTTCGTCCACACGTCACGCCCAGCCTTCATCCCCATCCAGCTCTCCCTCCTCATCATTCGACCCCACTCCTCCTCCTCCTCCTCCTCTGTGGAACGCTCGCTTCGTTTTGGAAGTGCTGAAGGCAGGCCGAGGAAAGGGGTGCAACCCGGTGTGTTAACTTGCTTGTCCCTGCGAAGGCCCATGTTGTTCCTACCGGCCTTGAAGAGGAGGCAGCTCTTCGCCCTTGAAGGACCTGACCGCTCCCTCCATCCTTCCTCATCCCCACTGCACAGATGACTTGTTTGTGCCGCCCCCCCCCCCCCCTCTGTTTTATTTTCATTTTTAGGGAACTTGAACTTTTAATGTAGAATGCTATTACATGTCCCTCGCCCCGTGAGTCTTAACTCTGGTGCCACAGCAAGTAACTGTGCGCCTGTGCCCTTCTTACATGTCCTGACAGCCAGCAAACTACAATAGAACGCCAGACCCTTATATAGAAAAGTATGTGTGACTTTGTTTAGTTCAGCTTACTGTAAAATCTCATGTACAGCTTGGGAGTCGGCCTGTCGTTTTCCTGCGTTCATTTGTTTTATTTAATTTTTTAAATAAGGTGCGTAAAGTGGCAGACGCAGTGGCAACAAATCAGAGCACAGCCTTTAAAAGCACAGTTAACTTCCCGTCCAGCTGACAGGTTTGTGTCTTTCACCTTCCTCACTTCCTTTGCCCATAAGTTCCGTTCACCATATAAATCTTCATCTTATTTTCTTTCTGCTTCACCTCTGTCTTCCATGTGTGTGTATATATATATCTATATATATTTTTTTTTTCTAAGTGGCACAGCAGCATGTTTTTCCGGAGTAAAGCTCGTGTTAGATTTGAAGTTAGTGCGTCGCAGGTGAACTCAGCCTCGACTCCCAAGCTGCCCATGACCGGACCACACAAACCTACGGCAGGATATGTGTCTCGTCTCAGATAAGGGGGCCTGTGGGTAATGGAGGAGAGAGAGGACATTTCCTGTATGATGTAATGTTATTAGCCTTGCTGTGATTTGCTGACTCCCTCACCACCCTCCTCCTCCTCCTCCTCCCCCCCTTCCCAAGTTAGGATTGTGTTATGAAATGAATCCACAATTAGAAAACAAAGTCACAGTACTGGGTAAATACTTGAGTTTTGTTTTCGCCGACTCTTTGGGAAAACAGTGACTTGTACAAAAACGCCCGGCCGTACAGTCCGTGTTCTGTCCCCCGAGTTTTGTTGTAGTATATTAACTTGGCAAGGCGCCTCACTTGGTAAGTCTTGATTCGTAGAGGATGGACAAGTTCAGGTAAGATAAGGTTTGAGGTCAGCAGCGGCGCAAATGTGTGAGAGTGAATGCCCAGTGTGTGTGTGTGTGTGTGTCTGTGTGTGTGTGTGTGTGTGTGTGTGGGTGGTTGGTTGGTTGGTTGCGACTGACAGGCTGACCTTAGGTGGGTATAATGACTTTGTTATGTTGTGGGATTTTGAATTTGTCATGTAATTTCCCCCATTTGTCAAGGGACTGAACAGTTCAATAAATCCATTGAATGCCTCCACTGATGTGTGTGTGACGCTCTTGATCTATACTCATTACATTGGATCACCAGATGGTTAACTAAACACAACTGAGGGAAAGCTCAACTTGGCTTTATTGAGAGTTGGAAGCTCACACAAGTTAAGTTCAATTGCTATTTGGCACATTCCACACAGTCATTTTAAATAATAGTCGTTTGACCTGGTCAATGACAAATTGCATGGCATTACTGGCACCCTTGGGTTTCGTCCGCGGGTTACTGCACATTGTGCCCGCGAGCTGCGCGGAACCAATACATCAACGTCAAGTGAACCAAACCCCTGTAATAACACGGCTTATTTAGCTGGCAGCTCCAGTTTGAGACCTCTGAGGCCGATGGTTTGTTTTCCAATGGGAAGGGAATGCTGATGCAACCCTGTCCCCTAGAAGCTCCTATATCACTACATTTTTTTTCCTACTTACAAGAAAGGCAGTTTTAGTCCGCCTGGATTCTGTTTGGAGACGACGTGAATGAAACGGGAGGCCCGTGAGCCGGGGCTCGCGTCCACACGTCTCCCGTGGTTACATTTAGGCAACTAAAGCACTTTGGTTAAAACAAACGGCTTATTTGCCGTTGCAAATTGGTCGTAGGCTTTACAAATGTAGGTTAAATTCTAGGAGACCGGGCGTGACCGAGAGTGAGGGGTTAGATCAGCGCGCACGGCCTCGTTCTCTCCCCACCGGGTTCAAGGCGATGATGACGCGTCACCTCGGCGGCTGCACACGGGTTTCAGCGCCGCACTCGGAAAACCGTCTCCAAACCAATGAATCCACTTGTATCTGTCGACGTGTAAGGGTGCAAGCGGAGCAGCGACGGGTGCGCGTCGTGTTTGATTGAGGTAACGGAGGATTACACTCAGTTCACCAGACTGAGGTTCGCCCAGACCGGAGGAGCAACACTGGGCCTCCCCCTGACTTCAGATTGCTGATTATTTTCATCTCTAACAAAGTGTGAATCCTGTACCAACATGTGAAAAAACGCGCATGTGAAGCCGTCAACATTTTCGGTGAGGAGACGCTGGAGGTCCCGCGTCCTCCGGAGCCCGGCCCTCGGCCCCCGGAGCCCGGAGCCCGGCCCGCACCGGCGCGTTGCTGAATAAACAAAGAGCTCCGCCGCGGCCTGTGCGCACTCTGCCTCTCCGCTGCCAGTCCGTTTCAGGCCCGCACAGCTGAGTCAGGTCGTGTAATTAAAACTAGGAGGAATGTTAGTTGGTAAAAATACCGCTTTGAAGACCCCCCCCCCCCACACACACACACACAAACTAATTTTAGAGATAAATATAAGCCTAATTGAGTAGGGTAGCCTACTTGGAAATGCTTGATCAAATATAGGATAGTTGAAAAATGTCAAATAATTAGTCCATTGATAGTTAGAGCTATTATTTACCTATCACTCGTTTTTTTTCATTTAGTTTAAATGCAGCCTGTGAGCTTCCCAAACTTTTTGTAGTCGGGTTCATTAAATTTTTCTTGAATTAAAACTGGCACAGGCTGTCCGTCAGCAGGAGAGTTTCCATGTAATCTAAAGGCCTACTTTATCTTCCAACTCTGCATGCTCAACAAGAGTTAAAGTCCCGTCCAAACTGCTTTCCTGTTTGCAAGTGTCAATCTCAGAGATTCACAGTTGTGTGTGTGTGTGTGTGTTTCCCACTAGTTTTGTCAGCCGGGCCTGATCTTCAGGAAAGACGCTCCGCGGCATTTATTGCCCCGACGACGAGGTTGTTTTGTTTTTTTTGGGGGGGGGGGGCGGTTGTTTTAGCCACGCAGAGGCAGGGAGGAAGAGACTTAAAAAACGAGCAAAGAATCTCAAAACGTCCTCTGCGCATTCAGCCACCGAGTTTCACTGGAAAATAAATGTAGGGACCCGACAAAAGGACAAAACAAAGGTCCAACATCCAGTGACATCCCGTTTCTAAACAGCCTGTAGTTCAGACAGTTAAAGTATACTGCCAGAGGCAAACTAGAGGCCTACACGAATGGGCATGCTTTGGGAGTATTTTATTATGAGGGGAAAAAAGCCAATTAGTGGGCTTTTTTTTTTTTTTTTCCTGCCACTTTTAGACTATTTCTTTTACATATGAGCAGCATGGAGAAAAACCAACAGCTCAGCTAAGCCTACAGCGTCACAGGAGCTACCATTCAAACGTATTGGGCCTACATATATTCAAACTCCCTTTTAGAAAAATCCACAGACCCATTTGAGGGAAGTTTCCGCGGTCTCCAGCCAGTGTAAGACCACTTAAATATTTGGAGAGCGGTCCGCAGGGACCTGGTGTGCGCGCCGGCGCACGCGTCGGCCGTGTCGATCTCCTGCGTCCGTCGGCCCCCGCGTTAACGCGCCCCAGAATTAAATTAGTCAAATGTTCACACTGCTGCAGTAAACATCCAGTCTGCGGTGAGACGCCTGCGTGTGGCCTCTGTGCCAAGAGCAGGGAAGGAGGGAAGTCGCCTCGGAGCCCCTCACTCACTCATCTGCCCGGTGTCGCATCAGCCTTATTATCAGAGAAGCAAACAGCCGCAATCCACAGCCTCTGAAAGGGCGCCCTGATCGAATTAAGTCGTTTTAAAAAGTGTCAAAACTTCACACGTTTGCATTCGCGGAGCTGCAACCTGGCAGAGGTGTGTGTGTGTGTGTGTGTGTGTGTGTGTGTGTGTGTCTGTTCGTCCAATTAGAGGTCATCGGCTACAATTGCAGCGTTTGTAGAAAGTGTGAATGTGTACCATTTCACTTCGGCTTTGAAGGAACTACAATGGAGCCATATGCTCAAATATTTATTTAATAATAGCTCGGGAAGCAATTTATACAGCAACGACACACGGCCCCACGGAGTAAATAATAACGGCCTTAATTGTGTTTGTCCGGGACAGAATCCAGTATAAAACGGGAAATGCCGGAACAGTTTTTAAGTTCTGGAAGTTGAAAAGAACATGTGCATATTTCCCTTTTAGACTACCTCTATGTTAGGAAACCCTTTTTTTAAAAATTCTAAATGGGCTACTATAATGTTCTATTTTATCACATTTTTGAAAAATAAATTAAGAAGCTCAATTCTGTGATTTAAAAAAAAAAAAAAAAAGTTTAATTTAGATGTCAAATAAAACATAACGTCATTGTTTCTGACTGTGCCCGGCTCTCTCTGAAACGGATTTTCCGCTAGTGGGCGCTCTTGTCTTTCGAAAAGACTTGAGCTGCAACACCGGTCCACTGAATGGAGACAGACGCGCGCGCGCGGGCCACCGTGGCTTGATACAGTCCTCTCTGTGTGTGTGTGCGTGTGCGTGTGCGTGTGCGAGCGCGAGCCTTGCGGGAGCGAGTGCTTTTCTCGCTCAGTTCGTTTCGGGGCCCATCCACAGCAACTATAAAACACGCGGAAAGTGCACGTAATTCGTCGTTTGAGGGCCGTGATGCTGTTAAGAGGAGTAAAAACCGGGTTAATTTACGTGAAGTCTGGTCTGCTCCGTTAGCCCGCTGTCATCGTTTTAGAGGCAGGCTTATAGGGGGAGTTTTAACACCGATATAGAAGTGGAATTCCCCCTTGTTATCATTTTGTTCTTGTAGTATTGGACTAATTATATTTGTTTCATAGCATGTGGGCCTATAACACTTTTATTATGGGATAATCAAACAAACAAAAAAAAACCTCAGGTCCACACGACTTATTCATCCACCTGCATGTTGACAAAAGTATAATTCAGCTGTCATTCCTCCCATTTTGCTCACCACTAGTTACCGTGCTGAACCAGTTGCCCTCCCTGACTGACAGCCGCGCTCCCATTGACTTCCCCGCCGAGGGACCAATCAGCGGCGGCGGTGGGCGTGGCGGGGGCTAAACCAGCTCCACCAAATATTCCCAGTCGCGGTCCCTCGCAGTTACTTTGCATCCAGGTTTCCGAGCAGCGCTGAGGCATCATCCCGTTGTCTGCGGGGCGGTTGACACGGATCTGCAGGAGACCGCCGCAGCGCCCGTTTTTGGGACCTCTAGTATGAGAACTTCCATTCCAGCTCCTTTGGGTTCCTTCATTCTCATGTTTGCTCATTTCCTTAATTTTGACCATCCGACCTCATTGTTTCGCCCGCCTCATTTTTCTGCTACTGTCACCCACAGTTTGTTGCCCACCACCACCACCACCGCCGCCGCCGCCGCCGCCACCACCAGCACCCGCTGAAAGGAGAATTATCTCACCATTTCACCACCAGCCATCGCTGTGCTTTTCTCCGCCGCTGCTGCTGCCGCTCTGGATTTTGGCGTGCGTTGCCGGACTAAAGCGCAGGGGGATTTATATTTCAATTGATTTCCATCTGCCGCCCGCTCCACAGCGGACACCACCACTTTTTCTCTCTGGGGGATGTATTGCAGTGGGTTCAAGTCTGCGCTCTGAACAGGGGAGCATATCTACGTACTGTCCGCTGAATGAACTGCTGCCGTGCGCCTTTGGTTCTTTGGAGCAGCTCTCTCATCTGGAGATGCTCGAGTACGTCTGATCGGGGTTTGTGGTCCGTGCGCATCCCCACCGGATCGGGATATAAGGCGAAGAAATTGCCGCGGTCAGCCCTTTCTGGAGCGCTCGTCCTCTGATTTATTTTTTTTGTGGACATATTTGGTTCTTTTGAGAGAGACTCACCCGGAGGCGCGCAGGCCAACCATGGGGGACTCGATGTGGAGATATTATTTTGGAGTTTTGTTTATTGCCTTCAAAGTGGACTTGTGCCGGGCGCTCATCCTGGAGTCCATCTACTGGAACACAACAAATACCAAGTAAGTGGAGCACAAGCCGCGCTGATTACTGGCCCCCGCGGTGCCGTGCGCTCTCCCGTGTGGAGGCGAGTTCGTGCCAGACTGCGTTGAAAAATCAGGCAATTTAATGTTGGGCTTGCTCGCCGCCCATGGCTCGTACGCGCAAAATAACACGAGTTAACATTAGGTCGTTTTTCACACACACCTCGTCAATTCTGCATAGCGTGGTTTAAAAATGGCATTTACCTTCCGCCTGTTATTCTCACAGCCCCTTTCCACGGCAACGCACTGTGTCTCGAAAGCAAGATTTTGTCAATATACACAGGATACAGCTTAGTTGTGTGCCGAGTTTCCCAGAGAACACTAGAGATTCGTAAAAATCGCAAATCAATCTCTACCCCGCTCTGCAGCTTCCCTCCCGCAATTTCTGAAGAGAGTTGTTATTACTGAGTCGTAGCGGGGTTAACCGCGCAGGATAATACGCCTAAAACGATAAAGCCATCATCCAGAACAGCCGTCAAGATGAAGGAACCTGCGTTTAGCCCTGCTTATTGCTTTACTGCTTAACTGAATATTTACGCGCAGCGGGCAGCGAAGGGCCCGCTCGGCCGCGCGTTGTGGTGGCACTCAGCAGTACACAAACCCGCCTCAGAAGGGAACCGCTCAGTAGTTTGTGTGATTCACCCATCATTTGTTGTTTATTGGCATATTTCTGCGGAGTTAGTCAGACATGTGGCTCATTTTGGCTGTGCGCTGGGTGTTTAACTTTACGCTTCAGTTCCTCGGTCAATACTGACTTCGACCAGGCGCATTGTAATCCCTGTCTGACTGTAGCAGGTCCGAATCAGTTGAAAAATAACAGCCCTTTGAAGCTGTACTGAGCTCATTAGCAGGCCCGTTTATTCCCTAGCAGGATAGCAGATGTTATTTTTGTCCACCGCAATGAAGATAACAATAACGAGAGAAACTGGAGAGGAATCTTTGTTGTGCTTAACGTGACGAGGCGGAGGCTTCGTGGAGCTGGTGGGACGCGCCACCGGGCCTCCAATGCCCCGCTGCGGCTCCCAGCGCGCTGTGTGCAAAGAACTGAATCATTCACTGAACACGGGGAGCCAGATTTTTAGGGCGGATTTATACTGGAAATATGGCCATATTTCCATTGAGATCAAAACTTTTAATAGACCGCGGTTGTGCACCTCCAAGCCGCTGCTGCAACCATTTACAGCCATGGCTTGCTCCTGCCAGAAGCCTTGACTGGAGAAGCGTCACAGCTGTAGAGGTAGCCTACCTTCGGATGTGGCATTTCAGGGTGTCCCATACCGTTATGTTTATGTAAAAAAAGAAGAAGAATAGTGCATTAGCTATGAGCACCGGTGGGCTGTTATTAGGAAATGTGGTGAACAAACACAAGGCCCTAGAAGACCTAATTTGTCGTTTATCACGTTCACCTATCTAAAATAATCTACACCCTCCATTTCCCTCCTAAATATACCTACAGGCCAAGAACGGCGGTTAAACCCTTTTCTGCAAATAAAAAAGGTGTCTTTCTCCTCCTCTACACCCCTGGTCTCAGCCCGGCGAGGGGCGCCACTCTTTGTGGCCGTTTCGTCACGGCCGAACTCCGACTCGCTCTGCAATTCAGCTTTTGGCTCCGGCACGGCCTGAAAGCCCCTCTGCCTCTCTGCCTCCCGTTTCCCCCCAGTGAAATACACACAATGGAGACGTTGTTGATGGTCTAACAGGTGTCTATTGTTGCATGGCTTATGACTGCTGGTGAATGAGCGTTACCGTGCGGCGTGCGTAACCGTGCGCGCTCGGGCCTTGTTTACTTGCTGCGCCGTGTATTTCAGGGGACGTGGACGGAGGATTTGCAGAGTTGTGTGCGGGACAGAGCTCTGGTTTTCTATATGCAGCACCTCCGGCCTTCTTGCCTCCCGGCTGCCACGGACGTTGTGTTCCTGACGCGTTTGAATCCGGACCGTGAACCGAATGGCGCACTTACTTATACGCGTACCTCGTTTTAAGGTAGAGTAGCGGCAAACACGCATTTTTAAAGGTTGATATTGGTTAAGGTTGCATTTTGCACACCTATATTCCAGCCCAAATGGCACTGCGCTGTGTGTCCGATATGCATCCGCGATGTAGTGAGTGGTTCCGCTTAGGGCCCTGCCTATACGGTGCCATGTTATGACCTTATGGCCTTTTGTAGAGAGACGGTGATACAAAACACCAGAAAATGGCTGTAGCAGGAAACATTTGGTCGAGTCTGTGTGCAGATAGATTTTAGTCTGAAGCCAATGCAAAGTGGCAGATCACAGTAAATACAAACACTGCTAAGAATGTATATCTTTTTTAAATATCACGCTGTGCATAGACACACTTGGGTTTGCTTTCTGGCAAGGCTTTCTTTCTATAATAGGATCACCCAACAGCTCATTTCGTGCTGTTAAAATACCTACCTCACAGAGCCGGAACATGAAACCTCCTCCATTTTGGAGCTGCAGCCCTTGCAAATTAGTATGTCATTTCGCTTGGCGTGTCAGTTTTGATTTTGAGAAGGAGGAAAAAAAAAAATGAAGAAGAAAAAAAAACAAAAGGAAGGAAAGTGCGTCCACCCTGCTAGCAAGTATAGGCCTTGGGCTCCCACAAATGCAGCGGGCATTCCGCGGAATTAGCCTGTGTGCATTCTTTGCTTTCTGTCTGGGTGAGGAGTTCAGAGGTAGAAGGCCAGAGAGCGATATCATCGCGTGGACATCTCTTTCTTCTTGGGTAAATGTTCTGTTCAAGCATCGCCTCTCTTTGGAGCACGGCAAGAACAGCAGCTGAAGTTTGTTAGTTCAAGTTCTCGGGCTGGGATAAATCTCAGCTCCTAACACTAACTGAAAGTGTTTGGGACATTTCAAAATCTCTCTTTGCTGATTGTCCTTATTGCTCCCTACCAAGGAGGAGACGTTGGCGAGGAGGGGCGGACACGTTAGTAGAAATTCTAAACCTTGAGATCAGGATGGAAATGTGCCACTCATTTTCCACACAGCTAACGTCTTGACAACTAACTTTCCCGTGAGTGGCGGCCGAAGAAGCGACACGCCAAACTTTTATTATCCCCTTTCACAGCGTGTTGAAAGTCCTCATGCCAGCGTGTCAGTTAGTCCTCCTCGGTAACAGAGAACCCCAAAGCGTGAATATCTTTATTCAGCAGGTCAGCAATATGCTCAACAGCCCAAGTTGTCCCTGCCTCCGTGTCTCTCTTTTAGTTTGTGTTAGTCCTCCTCTTTGACTATTCAAGGAAGGATGAATGTTAGAAATGTGAAGGCTGCGGGCCAGTCTAATGCCTTTGTGTGTGTGTAGGCCGGGGGAGAGGATAAAGAAATAGCTCGTCTCTCTCTCTCACTCTGTGTGTGTGTGTGATTGTGTGTGTGTGTGTGTGTATGTATATAATAAGTGTGCATCTAAAAAAAAAAAAAAATCCCTCCCCAGGGCCCACGGCTGTGTCGATTAAACCTCATTGTTGCTGGCGCTTTACTACTTTACTGCCCTTATGCATGAACCTCCTAAGAAAAAAAGCAAGAGAATGACCCCCCCCAGCCCCCAGCGCCCAATCTCCCCAACACACACACACACACACACACACATATATAGACACATCACATCCCATCACACCACACACACACCTCCTTCTGGTAATCCATTTTGTAGTTGGGAGGGAGAAACAAAAGAGAAGCCTGCTTTACATGGTTTATGTAAAAGGAGCGCTCCCTCTCTTCCACTGCAGTTCATTAAGAGATTACATAGAAGCCCAAAGGCCCTTTGTGACCGGGCAGTGACGGGGGCACCTCTCTGGGTCCTTTTGTGAATGTAATGCCGGGGGGGGGGGTTAGTGGGGCTGGGGTGGGCATAGAGATGCAGGTCCATCATGAATGACTGACGAGGCCTTGTGCTGAATGTCATAACAATGCCCTCCTTCTTCCTCCAACCATCCCTCCTTCCAAAACCCCTGCTGTGCCTCTAATTTTGCCTTTTTTCCCCCCTTTTCTTCCCTTCCTTTGTGGTGCTGAGAGAGAGGGAAAGATCAGTTGTTTTAATTTAGCTACATCGACCGGCGGCGGGGGTGAAATGGAAGGAGAGAAAGTGAAATCCGCCCATGTTCGAAGCACAGTTCCCTCTGCCGGGGTTCCAGAGGTTGACGTGGCTTTTTAGTGGTTACTGCCAAGAGAACAAGTTGATGATTAAGATTGTGCAATGACGGAACACGGAGCGAATGAATAGGGGGGAAAAAAAGTGCGAGAAATGAAACAGAGTTGGAGAGAAGAAAGCATCGGCGCCCCTTGGGGCGACGAGGGTAATTATGTCTAGGCCCGCTCAGATCCCATAGGCCTGGATTACTGGATGAAAGGTAGGGCCGAAGGCACGGAGCGCAGACAGGACCGGAGAGAGGACGGGGTGGGGGGGGTGGGGGGTAGGGTGACAGTCGGCGTGAAGACCTCTGTCCCCTCGGCCAACAGAGGGCGAAAGCTGGGGCGCTGCACAGAACGGCGGTGTGGATTAACCCTCACCGTGCCCCGGCTTGGCCCCTTTGTCTGCCGCCTTAATGAATCCTTGCATTGCAGCTGGGACTCCGAGTCAAACAGTTGCTCTTGATCTGCAGTAAATGTTCACCGTCCCCTCGCTTCACTTTGTTTCCCCATAACTTCAGGGCCCCAGGAAGAGAACGGAGGGGAGGGGAGATTCGGGTGGGGGATTACACCAGGGCGGCCGCCGTGGCTCTGTTTTGTCACACGCAAATCCAACAATCCGGTGGTCTAAATAGAAAGTCTGCAAGAGAGACAGGGGGGTGGAGGAATGAAGGGGGTCGTGTGGAGATGTGCCGTGACAGGGGGTTTAGAGACTCACAGATGAGAGATCTAACTTTAATTTATTTATTTATTTAGTTTTACTGGCGACAGATGCAGCGGTCATGACCTCAGGATGTAGGTCCGCAGCCCTCCCCGCCTTGTCCTTTCGCGCCTTTTGCCCCAAACATTTCCTCTCTCCTCCCCAAACCCCTCTCCACACACACACACACACACACACACACACACACACACACAAAAGACACTTAAAGGTGAAGAAATGTGGTTAGAAGATAATCGAGAAAAACAGACGTCACCCTGCAAATTGACTTTCCACTCTCCAGGAATCCCCCCCCCCCACACACACTCCACCCCGCGTCGAGTGCGTCTGAATCAGCAGGCTTCGTCACATTATGGGGAAGAGACAGCCTTAATTTCACTTGCTCTGGAAAGTACTCTCAACCAGAAAGGTACAACCCATGTTCCCGCCATCACAAAGCAAGCCGTGGACAACCACCAAAGAGCAATTACAGACAGGAGTCATTGCTTTCAAATCCTCTTCCAAGGAAATCTGTCAGGGCTTTTTGTTAGCCGTAAATTGCAGCTGTCTGATTTTGCTGTTTCATTATGAAAACCTTCTTAGTATTATAAAAGCCTTTTTTCTCCCCCCCCCTTCGCAACTCTAACAAGCGACGTGGCGATTGTGCGGCGGGAGTTCAGGCACCTGTGGCTGTTCTCACCTTTCCACCAAATGGGCCGACAGCGCGGTTTAGAGATGAGAGAAATGAGGCCGGCTGATAGAGCCGACAGCTCCGCTCAGCTCCCCTGTTAGCTCGCCTCCTGGCTCTGTCAGACCAGTTGGTGTGTTTGCTCCCTTCTTCCTCCTCCGTGCTCTCATCACCTCCCGGGCTTGTGCACTCGGCAGGCTTTCCCCTTTTCGGGGAGTGTGGCCCCCGTCGCCGGGACGGACGAATGGGGGGGGGGGGGGGCGCGACGGTCCTGTTCACTACGACACAAAACCCCGAGAAAAGCCGCACATCTTCACTTCGTTTGAGGAGCGAAAGCCAGCACGTGTTTGATGCTCGACTGCAACGATCCGTCGTTTATTAAAATGTACCTCATCGACGAATCGATTAATCGACTGTTTGCGTCACCTCCGTGCTAAAGTACAGCTAACATTACGTTTCACAGCTTTCTTTCTCCCAAAATAATAATACCCTCATGAAGTCATATATGATTGCTTTTATCTTTTAAATTAGAAGGAATCAGCTGCTGCTTTCCCTCTACACGTACACCTCATTGCAAAGAGCTTCGGTTTGTCAAGTCTACCGTACACGGCGGATATTTGACCTTTTCAGTAATCTCTCAAACCTGGTGACTATGTTTGATTTGTGAGGCCCTCGTGATGAATTTGGTTTTCAGGATTTTGTGACACCGTGGCGCTGCTCTGAAATTAGCGAGACATTGTGTTTCGGGTCTTTCAGTTCTATACTCTATATTATTTTTAAGACATGGCATTCTTTTTTTTTTTTTTAAACGACCGCAATGACCAAACGAAATGACTTTTATCTATCCAAAATATGTATTGCATTTTCACATTCATGTAACCTTGCATAGTACTAGCAGCAAGTCCATAAAAGTTCTACATACTGCTAGCATCCCGTGGGCTTTAAAAGGCTGTATTTAATCAAGCAATCAATACTGTTAAACTGACTCTAAGTAAATGAATGGTTCTCATATTCACACCACCTAACACGCTCAACACTACGTCTTTCTGTATGTCTTTACATTACCCCCGCATTTGCTTACACTCTGATTGAACAGTCTTTAATGCCTAATCTCCGGACTAGCAACACCAGACCTCTGTGATAAAGTGCTCACGGCACTTTGGTTCAGGAATATGTACGGTGGGGGCGATCTTACTAAAAGGGGGGGGTTTTTAGTTTGAGGAAGAGTTAAGGAGGAGGGCTGGATCGAGGGGTGAAGGGCCAAGTTAGAGGGTGGGGGTCAAATGCATTTGCAATCACGAGACGGCGGGGCAAGCGTTTATTTGTTTTCCGCCCCTCTGCTGCTTTAGCCCCCCCCCGTACCGTCTATGTAGTGGCTGCATCAGGCTCCTCGGCCTGTTCTGTGTGACCCTGCGTACCCGGTGTTTTATTCCAGTGGCTGCCGTTGGGCCAGGTGTCTGGTGTCCGGTCTCCGACACACACACACACACACACGCTTACCTATCGCAAAGCACAGGCAGGGGAGGAGACCGAGCGCAGTAGGGAGGTGCAGAACAAATGCATGAACGTCCAGCTTGGCGATCTCCGTGTGCCCGCATCTCTTCCCTGTCCCCTGTTGCCATTTGTTCCCCTCCTTTTGTGTATTTATTTTTTTTTCTTCTTTCCAACAGACAATCCAGAATAGCTCATATTTGCCCTTAAACAGCCCCTTGGCAGCTTATCTTCAAACCCACATTCAAACAGTTTTATCCTTCTTTGTCAGCATTTATTGAACGCTTGCATTATGCAGCACTTTGCTGAAAATCAACTGGCTGAAATACAAGTGTAATCGAGAGGATGGTGGGGGTTTTTTTGTGTGTGTTTTTTTTTTTTTTGCTCCTGGCAAAGGCAGATCTCAATTTTGAATTGTAAAGACAGTGAAAGAACAGGATGCAGGCATTATGATACTGTATCTCACATTCTGGCAGGAAACACACAGAATACATCTGTCTGCGTGCTTGTGTGTGCTATGCAGCTCTCCCTGTGCGTTGGCTTTTGTGCGTCTTTAGTTTTGATGTTTGATCTCCTGCTAGTCGCCCAATTCCTGTAGAGATAGCATTCATGGTGGCAGAGCAGGGGTGTCGACGCCCTGGTTGATATTATTGTCACAAAGGTGCTGATGAAATTTGTTATCAGAAAAGACCTGACTGGCCTGTGTGCGTGTGTGTGTGTGGGGGTGGGTTGTGTTGTCACGTTTTGACTTCCTAATTACCTGGAGTCAGACTTTAAGACATTTTTATTTTTTTTTGTAACATGTGAGGACCTTACATTGGCTCCATTTATTCCCCAACCTCAAACTGAAGCCGACGCTAATTCCATCTGTCTGAATTTTAAGGAGATACTAAAGACATTTTGAGAAGTTTGATTGATTTGCAACAGCTATCCTGCCTCTGTCCAGTGAAAAAACACATCGGGACCAATTCTTCTAAAGCTGTTTCATACACGTTTCTCATTTGTTTAACCTACACATGAACAGAAATATAAAAACAGCAAGTTGTGGTTTTAGGGCGTTAAGTGTCGAAACTATTTCTTTATGAAAACCAGTTTGTCCAGTACGTCTGCGGCGCTATAGCTCGTGGGCAGCTCGTAAAACACCAACTTAATACATTTACACATTTCTGTTAGTGTACGGGGAAACAAACAAAGGACAGGTTATTATAGTTAGAATAGTTTGGAATTCCAGGTGTTCGTTTAACTTTAGACAGAGCCGGGCTAACTGCCTCCCCACGGCTTCAGCCTTTACGCTAACCCAGGCTAAACCTGTCCTGCCTTTGGGGTCAAACGTAACGCACAGACACGAGACTGGTGTTAAGATGTTAAGAGCACAGAAGCGCTAAAATACATCGGCCAATACGCATGGGCCCTGACTAGCTGAGCATGATGGCACGAGGCAATAAGGACGTGGGGCTGCACGGGATCTGCTGTTCACCTCTTTGTGTTGTCATTTTGCAAGCAGAGTACTAAAGCACTTCTAGATGGACCTCTTTTAGATAACCAATGGCCACCACGAGCTACGCTACATACACAGCAGCATGTGCACGCACAGGCATGTGAAAGAAGCGCATGCTTTCATCCCCGGACAACCACTTGCACGCGCGAATGAATTGCTACCAATGCATTAACGCATACACATACATCTCCACAGTTTCTGCGTAGACCTGAAGCCCCCAAGACTTTTCCAAGGACCTTTCCTCCCTCTCTCTCTCGATGGCAGACGGCACGATGATGACACTGCAATGCATAGACATACAGTACATGCCCTTCCTCTCTCTCGGTCTTGCCGCTGTGTGCCCCATGTGTGAGCTTGTGTGTGTGTGTGTGTGTGTGTGTCCGGAAGCGCAGAAGATGGTGCGTGCCGCCGGAGACGGAAGGAGAGACAGTGTACGCGTCTGCATCTTTACGTTTGAGAGGCAGAGAGTGTGTGCGACTGAGAGACAGGGAAGAAGAAGTGTGAGGAAAAAAATGCTCTGTGAGAGCTAGCAGCCAGCATGTTTATATATATAGAAAACTGAATATGCGTTGAATCCCCCCCCCTCCCCTTATTTCATTTAGTGCTCGTTGTTAATTATGACTCGACTGTGCCTTGCCACAGGTCCCCAGTGTGAAGGCTCCCCTGCGGCCCTGCGGTGGCTGTCTTTGTAGTCAGAAGAGAAAGGCAGAAAACAGTAAAAGGCTTACGCTGGTGTTCAGTCCTCACTGGGAGAGCAGACAGAGCGTGGGGTTTTCGCTCTCATTGCTTTTGTAATGAGCCGATCTCAGGCTCTCCTGTACTTTCTTCCAGGAAAAGGGGTCAGAGGTCACTCCGAGATGCTGGGCCTGCCCACACTTAAAGACGTTTGTATTTCAAGTCAAGTCAAGTCAAGGCTGCTTTATTGTCAATTCTTCCACATGTACAGTACATACATACAGAGAATCGAAATTGCGTTACTCTCAGACCCCCGGTGCATACAGATAACACTAACAGTAGAGCCTAAAATCTAGATCAAATATAAAATATATGCTAAAACTATACAATAAGGGAATATAAAAATCAAAAAAAAAAAAACATAGTGAAAAAAATAAAATAAAATTAAAATGAGGTTAAATAAAAGCAGCGCAAGGCACATGGCAGATAAAGTGCAAACCAGTGAA
>CM022488.1:26923103-26958966 GCA_011952105.1 Coreoperca whiteheadi | reverse complement strand
TTTTTTTTCTTAGATCCTTTAAGCTCTTATCATCTAAGGGCCATTGAGGTATTTATCACCTCCCTCTGTTTCCTTAATTTCACTGCATCTCCTGGATAAGTGTCCTAAAAAACTAAATCATTTCTCATCCCCTCCTATTTACGTCCCTGAATATTTTTTTTTTCATGTTGTCAGCACATCTCTCCTGCTTCTTCAGCCTGCCAGCAAGTTTGGCTTTTAGATCTGAGCATTTGAGGGCTTTTAAAATCCAAAAGTGTGTTCTTTAATAACTGGCTACCACTCTCTGGAGTGTCGTTAGCGCTAATGCACGATGAGCCGCTGAATTTCCCGCGGCTTGCCAAGATGGCCGCTGTCATCGCAGTCACCGTTGTTTCCCTCTCCCAGTCTCTCCCCTCTCCTCACCTCCCTTAACTGCCGCCATTCACGAGGCCCATCAGCACAGTTAGAGATATTACAGTCACAATTACTCAAGCTAATTGACTTTGGGGATGTGAAATATTCTGCTGGAGAGGAGCGACTGAGGTGATGAACGGGTGAATTGTGATTTTATTAAAGGGGGTATGACTCATATCCTTCCTCAGCGGAAAGGCTCTCAGTGCCTCTGTTGTCTTTGGGAACTGGCTGTTTTTCCGAGATAGGCTCAAGGCGTATATGGCAACACAATTTCCCCAACACATCTTTTCTGTACCAGATGCTCGCGGTGACAGCTAATTCTAACCTTGTTCCTCTCTCTCTCTCTGTCTGCCGTGCAGCTACATCTAACGGCACCATGGAGGGCATCGACAACCAGGAGGGGGGGGTGTGCAAGACCAAGTCCATGAAGATAATCATGAAAGTGGGACAAAGTGAGTATTGTATTATTGAATTACGGTCGTGAGCGCCTGCAGGCATGAGCAGGCAGCCACAATGCAGGCGCTCGTACATTGTGCGAAATTGGGAGTCTCTGAAAATGCCCTAATAAGGTCAAAAGGAGGCTGCGCGGCATACAGCTCCATCGTCTCCATGACACCTGGGGCTGCGAGGGGGCAGGAGATGTAATCTAGCGGAACTGCTAATGCACTGAAAAACACACGCACACACAATGTTCGTATGCTTGCACGCACACACGCACTGGAAGCATCTGCTGTCATACACCCTTTCAACTAGAAGGCTTGCTACACATGCAAATCGGGTTTCGATGAACACATAATGGTCACGAGTTCGGACCCCCCATGTGAGACACCTTACACACCCACTGTCCCCGAGTGGGCATTCTGCACACTTCGTTTGAAGCAAACATGCACAGTAAGCCCCACGCACAGTCACACCAGACCGATCTGACCCTATTTGCAAATTACTGCAATAATTATTCATAAATCAAGTTGCCCGGCTGCCACCCTGAGTGGTCATTTCCTTGGGTTGGCCATCTCATCAACGCCAGCATGAGCACAATTGAGAATCATTTGAAGGTCAGGGAATTAAAAGAGCAGGTTCTGCCGCTGAATAGTACTGAAATCCAGCTCCAGTGTTGAGAAGAGTTGCTTACAAAGCAATGGATTTATTAAATTAAATGTACTATTAAGTGTGGTATTGTTGAGCTTGACATTCAGCTCGATTGTTCTGGTGATTATAGCAGCAGATGCTCAAGGAATTAGCCTGTTAGACTGTTTTGGAGTCTGCTCAGCATTAGAAGAAACAACAGATATACTGACAGACATGTCAGCAGCATTTAGGGCCGAATGGACCCATTGCAGACCCAAAAACAACCATCGACTGCCTATTTATGGTTGATTGCAGTAATATCTGGGTCATGAAGAGCCATATCTACAGAAACGCTTTGCTTTTCGGTGGATCTAGTTGAGGAAGCCAGGGGAAATTCTTTCTGCACGATGAATTGCTAGGTGCACTGTTGAAGCATTTAATGGTTCCGACGTTCCAAATGCTCTTGTGAGATGCGTTTTTGGTGCTCAAGGGAGCTTGGCGGAAAGGTCTTTTTAAAAATCGTCTGAATTAATCAACGATCAATTAAAGGACAGCCATCTTCGCACGCTCACTCACAAGCCCGTATGCACAGTGAAAGAGTTATCGATTGCTCTAATTGCTCCTCCTGTCCATGCCGTGAAGCCAAGTGTGACTATATCGATGGCGGGCAAAATCCATAGTACCCATTCCATGCAAAAATGCATTCTACGGTTCATCTGAAGCCAATATGAGGCTCAAGGAGTTGGACATCTGAGGTTGGTGTCTTCCAACACTTTGACTTTCGTACGTAGTTTTGCTTGTTTTCCGTACGGAATTCCCTCTTTCCACTGACAGCGTTTCCTTGTTGAACCGCTGCAGAGGAGTACATCCTGATAGTCGCAGGTTTGTTGCCAAGACAAAAACACCAGCAGTTAACCTACACATGACAACCGGGACAAAGACATGACAGAAATCCTATCCCTTACCATGAGCATGGTCGACAAAGACATACACTAGTGTAAAAAGGAGCTGCCCGTTAATTCCTATGCATCTTACCTGCATTTTTTTCAGATCCCTCTGACCCTATTTCACCAAAAGACAACCCCACCAGAGTACCCTACTCTCCCAAGCACTCAGACGGAAAGGACACCTACAACCCTAACGATGTGCTGGAGAAACCAGGTGAGATCCCCTATTTGCAGCTAAAATCCTGGGAAGGTTGGTAATGGAGTGGAGGATTTATCGAAACTGCTTGGCATTTTGGGAGGACGATTGTTCGTCCATCTAAGAGCAGATAGCGCCAAGTAAGCGTGTGTGTATTTGCGAGAGTCACTGAGGTGTGTGTGTGTGTGTGTGTGAAAGTGAAGGAAAGAAAGGTCAGCTATTCATCAGCCAGTAATTGAATGTTGCCCATAAAACCGATAGGCATCTCTGGCCTCTCAAGGACTCACAAGGTATCTCCAGGCTGGCCCCATTCCAGCCGTAACCTGCCGCTTAAGTGAAATTTTCAGGAAAATGATCTGATCGCTGTCTGCCATCTTCTTTAACGACCTGTTCTTAGCACAGACACACACTTGTTTCTGCACCTAATCACAACTCGGACAGCTACGTGCAGACCGGTCTTATCTCTGCTATTATGTTGCAGTTGAAAATCTCCCAAGACGAAAATCAGACCGGCAATTTCCTCAGCGAGCTGTGTTCCGAAAAAAAGAAACAGGAAAGGCCCAAGAACAAAAACAAGCCGACCTACATAAAGTAAAATCCAGTCCTCCCCCCTGTGTCCTGCTTCAGTGAGGGCGTGGCCTCGCCTCACCTGACACTTTCTGTTTTCATTCCCAAATCCGCCCCGCGTCGAGCATTCAAATCTGCCACCCCGCCCGTTAAATCCACGCCGGCACCGTTCTCTGCAGACATCAGCATCTTGCTCTCTCCATTTCCCTGTCCTCTCTCATGCTTTTTTTTTTCTTTTTGATGTCTAATCTCTCCATCCCGACCGCTAGCAGGAGCATATGGGCGTCAGGGTGCTATGGGCAGAGCGTCCGAGGCTCCATAATCCCCTTGTAAAACAACGACAGGGTCCTTGCTTTGGGCTGCCTGCCATCCCGAATCCACTCCCCGATCACAGCAAAAGCACTTTTAGGCCCTCAGGAGAACAGCGGCAGACAGGGAGACACAGTAATCCTGCCTGCTCAGGGAACATGCTCCTGTCCCGGGGAGAACAGAACACGCCGGCCCTCGAGTGTTGGACCTGAACCAGAAGTCCATTGCTGGGAGTCTAACAGCGCAGTTTTGCTTTTATAATTGATGGCTCATGATGCCATCAACTATTTCTTTCTTATTTTCTTCCCTCTGGGGATGTTAGTTAGAAAATGAAGTTACTTTTGATGTCTTTCAAAATGCAATTTATCTAAGTGCCATTTGCCTGTATCTGCCCCAGCCGCTGTATCTCCTATCAGGCCGCGCTTGTCCTAGTTTCAAGGTTGCAGTCTTCACCGGCTGAATTTGAATAGCCATCGATCGAATGTGAGTTTTATCCAAAAGCCTCCTAGAGGCAGGCTTCACTCTCAGCCACTGTGTTCCCCCCACCTTTACTGTGACATGATGAAAAGATTGTGATGAATGAAAGGGAAAGGCAGGAAAACATACATTGCTTCCACTTCCCTTCCTTTCCTTTAAAGGCGTCAGTAAGCTTCAACCGAGAGTGCTTTTTGGATCCTCGAATAGCATCTGAGACCCCCTACCCCCACCGCCTTCCTGATGTCAGCATCACATTTTTGACAATCCCAAGATCACGTCCGCTTCACACAGTGACTGGCCAGGATCTGAGCTTCTCTCTCTCGAGCTCTTTTTTATTTTTGACTCAACGACTTGACTCACTTTTCGTGTGCACAACCAAGTGCAACACCATGAATGCCTTTGAGGAAAGACTGTCCAAAAGTGTATGCTGTTAATCCCATTTGGATGATTATCGTATCTCACCTTTCTCTGTAAAGGCAGGCTTTTCACTCTGCCTATAAGTGTGGCCATTTGGAACAGGTATAAACCCTTTTACCTTCGGATGCGGTGGGGTGGCATGTCGTACAAACTAGTTTATTTTGAGCAGAACCCGAACTTGCAAACTCAATCAGTCTTTTTTTTGACGCTGGAAGGGACGGGCTTTCACATATTTAATTACAGCTTGATTCCTAGATGAAAAATAAGCCTGCAAACACGTGGCTCATTTTGTCCTTTTACTCACGTCTGCTTCCCTCCGTCTCCCAGGTGTAGCGCCGAGAGAAAGCAACGAAAACGACAACGGCGGAAAGTCCTCCAACGCCATCGGTTCCGAGGTGGCCATCTTCGTCGGCATCGCTTCAGGCAGCGTCATTTTTATCATCATCATCATCATGCTGGTCCTGCTGCTACTCAAGTACCGGCGGCGGCATCGCAAGCACTCGCCGCAGCACGCAGCCACGCTGTCTCTAAGCACCCTGGCCACGCCCAAACGGAGCGGAGGCAGTGGGAACAATAACGGCTCGGAGCCCAGCGACATCATCATCCCGCTCAGGACTGCTGACAGCGTCTTCTGCCCGCACTACGAGAAGGTCAGCGGCGACTACGGCCACCCGGTCTACATAGTTCAGGAGATGCCGCCTCAGAGCCCGGCCAACATCTATTACAAAGTCTGAGGTGGAACTTTTAAAAGCAAGCGGCTGACTGGAACAATCCGGGCAGAGCGGGTCTTTGGTTTCAGCTGGCCCCCGCCGGCACCCCCGCAGACACTCTTGCTCTTTCTCTCTCTGTCTCTCTCACTCTGTCGACTTCTCCTCCTCTCCTCTGATGTTTTGTCACAATGTTTTTCTTTATCAAAGTTTTGCTGATTCCTTGTCGGTCTGGTTTGGTCACAGTCGGCGCGGCCGGGATGGGTGGGGGGCCAAGGAGAGAACTGCTGCTGGTCTCTGGGGCTCTTGGGGAAATAGAGAGGACCCCGTCTATTCCTCAAGTGTTGCTCCCTGTTTCGTTTTGTGCACTGCGGCCATCATTGTGTGGGAACTGAGTGTCGTGGCATCAGAAAGTTAGACGGATGCACGGCGTGCTTTTCCTTTTTGTCGGATTGGGACGGACAGACGGATGTATGGACGTGAAGGTTTCCCGGCATGAGAGGAGGGGAAGGAATTTTTGGCCTCACCTTAAGAGAGACTACTGCTTGGAAAAAAAAAAAAGAGGGAAAGAGACAAAAAAAAAAACGAGTGAGTAGAGGTAAAGGAAGGTATGGGCTGACCGTGAACTTACAAAATGGCTGCCCTCCCTTGATGCTCACTACCCTGAGAGACTCTGTGGATTTACCGGCCAGAAGAGGAAACAGGAGAGAGATTCTCACACCGATCCTCTCTGGGACTTTCCTGACTGACTCACAGAGATCACCCATTCACCCTGCCACCCACATGCCCACCATCCCATAAACACACATTCACCCACACGCACAGACACACTGTCTCACCGGGCCATGTAGGTTTGGGTTTTTGTGTGGATTGCACCATTTCTTCCCATTCCCAGATATGTTTTCAGCAAATCACTTCTTTCAGATGTTACTTGAAATGTTTTAAGGAAATGTACCGTCAACATTTACTGATCTTGTTTTTGGTCGGACCTGGCTCTCATAGCCCCGGTGTAGTTCAAATGCCGATAGGCGGCTTTCTTTTCCTTTGGTGACATGTCATATCACATGTGAGGTTCAAACAAAAGTGGCCCAACAGTGGCTAGGAGTGGCGGGAGCGTGAAAAGAAAGAGTGGGGACTTTTCCAGTTCGGCGCCCTCTCACTAGGGAATAGGGTGCATGTCAGGCCTGCCCAGGTGGCTCCTGGGAAGAGTGGAGGACTTTCATATACATAGAGCAGCACTTTTAACCCCCTTTTTGGTACCTCCACTCTTTGCAGCGGTCAGAGAGAGAGAGACACAGTGCTAGCTAGACATGGGAGAGCGGCTGTATCCCCTCGGATTTAGATGTGAGGGCTCGCCTCAAGTTCTCTAGAGCCCAGGCTTTTCACACGGGAACGTGTTCGGGGCAATAAGACATCCAGTTCGGCTTGCTGCCGTCTTTTCCCATCGGGTGAATACGAGACCCGAGATCTAGTTGAGGTTAGCATGGCTGTCTGAAACAGCTCTAGGTACTGTAATGTTTACCCCTAGGGGTCCAATGATGATGAAGGGGTGCCCTAAGGACCCAAAGTCAGCGTGACCGGTGCTCTCCTATTCTTGCTCCAAAAAAAACAAAAAAACAAAACAAAAAAAGCACAGGGACATCTACTTACTTTTGTCACTGTTTCTCAATCTCCATTAGCATTTCCATATCGTGAGTTTTTGATTTACTTCTCTCTTTTTTTTACAAAATGGATGTACGTTTAAAAAGAAAAAAAGACATTACAAAGATGACAAAAAATAAATAAATAAAAAAGCAGAATTTATTTATGCTAGACACATAGAGCACAGGTGTTGTCAGGCGGTAATGAGAAGAAGAAGAAGTAGTAATGTTAATATATTATGGTATAAGTGCACATTATGCAATCTAGGTTTTTGATTATTTGATATCTCTCGGCCCACTGAGTCCCGTATTTACCCATGAGCCCTGGTCCACAGCTACAGGGCTCGGTCCCGGGAAGGAGAACCGGCGGTGGGCAGCCAGGGCCCCCCCCGGGCCCCGAGGGAAGTAGAGTTATCTGACCCAAAAAAAGCTCACATTGGTGTACACAAGGGCAGAGTAGCTGTGTCTCCCACACTCACTCAGTGTAGCATCTCCCAAAGGATAATTCCCATGAACACCCTGTGCCCCCGATTCTCCTCATCCATGCATGCGTGTACGCGTGTGTGTGTGTGTGTGTGTGTGTGTGCGTGTGCGTGCGTGTGTTGAGCGTGTTGAGCAAGACTATATTTCAGTGACTCCACATTCATGAATATCTTTGGCTTAGGATCACAATCGTGACTTAAGCCGTGCCACAAGCATGTATCAGGCCATCATCAACATCATCAAATTTCACCGAAAAGCCAAGCCTTGTATGATCTAAGGTTTGTGCCTCTAAGAGGCTACAAAATCTGCAAATATGCAATTCTTTATTTATTTTTTTAATCAATTCTGAGAAGAAAAAAAAAAAACACCTATGGAAAGTGTTCTTAACCACTGAAAGATGTAACAACAAACAAATGACACAAAACTAGCAAAGTACGTCACACAAACCTGCTGTTAGTTTTTATTTCCTGCATTATTTGTAGTATTACTTTAATCCTTTTCTGTTTTAACTATGTGCCGTAGTACAAAGGTAAACTGTGAAAAATGGAACCATTACAACGCATATATATCACACCTGAACAGGTATTTAAGAAAAGATGAAAAAACACACACACACACACACACACACATACACCTATACAACAAAGAAATGGCTGTTTAGTTGCTGTCTGTCTGCGGCAGAATATGACAATCTTATTAGTTTCTTTGAATCTGACGTCCTTTTCTTAGCTGCCACTCGACTAACGCTCTCCCAACATTGACCAGGTTTGGTTCAACCGGTCATGACGTGTCGCAGCGATGCTGTGAGAGTCTTAGCACACGGGCTAGGAGAAGCACCTCAGGCTACTGTAAAATGCCTTGCTCGTATGGTCAGCCCTTGGTCACTTGACTCAGTAATTTTGCACCGTACTTCTGTAGGTAAGAAACTGTAAATACATTAATGTTTGTATTGTATATGGATCCTGGGTTGTTACAATAGCCTTATTCACCTTTATAGGAAAGTAAACTGGGGGGAAAAAAGAACAGAAAAAATGGAATACACTTCAGTAAAACAGAGCATACTACTTTTTTGGTAAATAGCTTATGTAAATATTGACCAGAACCCAATAAAACATTTTTTTTATAAACTCTTAAAGTAAGATGTTTTGTATAAAATTTGAATCTTTTGCTATGTATTTTAGCTAGCGCTCGATGGAAAGCCCGTGTCCTCCCACTCCCTCCCCTTTTGCACTGTTTCCATGGTAATTTGGTTTAAAAAAAAAAAACAAAAATTGAGAGAAAAGTTGCCAAACCGACTGCTGCATATTTGTGCCATAAGTGTGTACCATAAATATTTATTGAATTAGTTTCTTTTTTCTTTTTTTTCTTTTTTGTTCTGTGTCTGGTTTAATTTCAGTCCAGTTTGTAAGTAACACAGTATTATATTTGCATTGTTTATTTGTCTCCCCCTGGTTTTCTTTTAGTCATGTCATGGTTACCGGGTGGCTGTTGCCCTATTCTCCCCTTTCCCTGCAGTAGGAGATGGCCAGGCTGTGAAAAATGGTTTTAACATTCAACAATTTAAAACAAGTTCAAAGTGAGGATAAATGACACACATTCCACCAGTCTGTTACAAACTGAAAATGTTTTTCAATAAAATGTTTTTCCTATGGACATGCTGTCTGCCCGTGTTGCTTTGTTGCTCTGCTTTCAAACTGCATGAATAAATAATGTCTCTTTTTCATTGTTTCACACAACTTGACAGTAAAACAGTTGCCATGACAGTTTCATTTACTTGTTTCAGACGTTATTTATCTCAGTGTAGAATCCCTCCGCGTCAGTCCCAATGTGGCCATGCAGTCATGATATTTTACATATTTTCAGAAAATATTTGGAATCACATTTGCATGGAGAATGTTTTACTTTTCTACTTTTAATTAACTGCATTAAGAAGCCAACAATCCAGATTCTTGAATTTTCCTCTTGAGAAAATGGAACGCGTGGTCAAATATATGATATGGACACCCAAACGTTACACCCGTTATGTGACAACTGAACATCTCATTCTAAGTACACGGGCATTAATGTGCTGCTGTGACAGCCTCCACTCGTCTGCTTTCAGCCTTTCCGCCAGATGTTGGAACCTGGCTGCAGGGATTTGCGGCCGTTCAGCCACAAGAGAGAGTTAGTGAGGTCCAACACTGACGTTTGGTTCCAGTTCATCCCAAAGGTGTTGAGGTCGGGGGCTCTGTGCGGCCCAGTCAAGTTCTTCCACACCAAGCCGAGAAAACTATTTCTTTACGGAGCTGGCTGTGGGCATTGTCATGTTGAGACAGTAGAGGACACTCCTCAAACTGTTGCCTCAATTTTGGAAGCGCACTATTGTCTAAACTATCATTGTATGCTGTGGCATTAAAGGGACCCTGCAGCGATTTAGTATTGCAGTTGATGGGGCTGAGACAGCCTGCCTTTTATTCCCTAAAATGGGGTCAAGCCCCCAAAAAACTGGATCCTACACTTCCCACTTTCATTTCATTTCATAGTGTCTGGTAAGTACCCATGTTTTGAAACTCCATGCCACAAGCTTGTAATAGGGTTCTGCTACCTGACTCAAACCTGATGGGTCCCAACAAAGTGTTCGATTTTAGGTTGGGTTTAGGCTGGGTTTTTTTTTAGACTCCAAGTTGGGTTATTAAGAAATCTCTGTCTTTCTCTCTTGACTATGCCAAAGTTGGCAGCACCAATCAGGCGTCTTTAGAGACAGAGGTATGGGGCACCCTGATAGCCTGAGCGTTTAATATGTAGACGTCCACAACGTCCCCGGTTCGAGTCCACCTGGGGGCCTTTGCTGCCTTTGTTATGCTCCATTTCCTGTCTGCGCAATGATAGACAAGACTCAACAATGCCCAGAAAATGTAGGGTTTGGGTCTCAGTTTTAGGTCCATGCAGAGCAATGGTTTCTAACACAGTGTTTCCATTGGAAATGTGTAGTCTCCAAGATAACTCCAATGACATCATCATCAAAACATTATAATGCTTTCACATGCCAAGTAGTACTCCCCGTAATGAGTAAATTGAAATTGATACGGAAAATCAATGGAATGCTCTTTTAAGATGTTTCTTTATTGAAACTAAGGGGCCTAGCCAAAACTATTAAAACAGCCTCACACCAAAGGAAGTGGTGTCCACATAGTTTTGACCATGTTTTGTACAACAGAAGGGATTAATGCAACGAAGTAGTGAAGGTGTGTCTGCTGTGGCCCACTCTTTGTTGATGTAACATGGAGGCAGTGATTAAGGGATCCTGTTTCCTATCAGTGGGATGGTGGTTGCTCTCTGAAACAGAACCAGCACAGGGCCAACTTGTCACTAAGCCGGTGAGTCAGTCTTGTTGTTTTGTCGGCCAATATATCCAGGCAACTAGCCTGTATAACCAGCCATGCTGTCAGTGAGTCAGGAGGGGAACTTGCCAAAATATAGCCAGGCAAAGTCACAGCCATAGCAGGCCAGACATCCCTTCCACTATAGCTAGCTGGTGCCAGTCAGCCAGCCACCAAATCAGCTCTTATAGCCCATCAGCTCACCACCATAACTCTCTGTTCAGCCAAAAAGTCTGAAAGCCAGGATATCAAGCAACAGGCAAGATTATAGCTGTGACAGCCAAGCGTCCAGCTAGCCAGCATTCTTGGCCAAGTCTAGATTAGAGCGGTCAGAGTCTTGGCTTTATTTTAGCATCAACACTAGGTCACTGGGTCTGCATTTGCTTTCCGAAATAGACAGAACCGCTGAATTTGAGATTAAAACCTTGCAACAAGGTTGGCGGTATCAGGCTGCTTTCAACTCGGCCATGCCACTCTTCAGCTTTGGATGATTAGGATGGGAGCACTGTAATTTCCAGGATTTTACGGATGAATGAATTAAACCTTTGAACCTTGTGCCATCCAAAAACCTGACAGTATAATGCAGTCACAATAGCCCTCTGAGATATAGAACCTGTGGAAAGCAGCCAGTATGGTGCTTGTTGGCCGCGCCAAACAGCCTCTGAAGTCCCCACCCCTTCCTGACATCGGACAATACGGCACGTCGTCCAAGCTAACAAAATAACCCGTTATGTCTTGTTTGTTTTATTCATACACTTTTTGTACTGATTAACTAGCTGTTTCCCATGTTTCAGTCTTTGGGTTAAAATAAGCTAACTGGCTATTTACTGTACAGGTGTGAGAGTGATATCGACCTTCCAATCTAACGCTCAGCAAGCAAGAGTGCATTTCCCCAAATGTTGAACTATTCTTGTAAGCCTTGTTTGGTTTACTCAACACCTGCTCTGCATTGATGGATTACTGCATTGCAGGTCTTCCTGCTATTTTGGCGGGCCCAGTATTTGACATTCAGCGCCTCCAAACTATGAGGCCATTACTGTAGAAAACCTTCCTTGTTAACCCTAAGAGAAGCAGTATGGCTAAAACCTGCAGTTACAAATTCCTAATGGAGCAGAAAACCTCAGAGTTGAAAAGTACTCACCATCTTTTTTCTACTTTTTCATCATTATCCAATACACCATTCTATTCTTTGCCACATCCGCGGCGAGTATTAAAGATATTGAAGCCACTGGCTATATATTCATCATTTCTAACCACATTGTCTTCACAGCCCTCTGTTTATGAGGCTGCAGTTGAAAATGAAAATATCTTCATGGCTCAGCTCTTGACTGTTTATCAGGGGAAAAAAAAAACTGCCTGAGAAGCCAAGATGGGAGAAAAAACGCAGGAACCAAAAAGAGAAAACAAATTGTGAGCCTCCCATCGCCCGCTCTCTCACGGTGGTCCGTCATCTCCTTGCATCTCGCTTGCACACTTTGATGAGGAAGAGGAGTGGGAGGGGGGGGAAGAAAACTTTCTGATGTTTTTCCTATTTAACGTTTCCGTTTTATCTCCCTCGCTTTCATGCCTTGGACGGCGGAGTGCTGTTGGGAGGCGACGAGGCATTGCGGGAGTTTAATGGGTTTTTCGTTTTGAGGAGGCTGAAGAGTTTATCGTTGGGGAGTAGTCAGGTTTTTAGGCCTTTAACCTCTCTCCACATGTCTGTAATTTCACATTGTTCCGAACCCGACGGCCAGTCTCTTCAATGCCCAGGAGGTCCCAGTGTCAACGTTGATTAGGTCTTTGGTAGAAAGACAACCGCTGGGACTTTGGTTTGAGTTTGAGTAGGATGAAATCCCTTTTGCAGGCTGCTTTGAATGCACACCTGCGAGTGCTGGCATACTGTACATATCTTGTGTGGGAAAAAAAAACAAAAAAACGGAAATAAACAACAACAACTGAGAACGCCGCACTCTTTTCCCATACCAACCTGACAACTTCAAAATACTATGTGCTCACGTCGTCCCCCGAAGAAGATTCCTGTGTGATCCGACATGCACGCTACGCTTGATGTTCCTCTGCAGCATTCGTGGGCAGACAGAAGCAATGCGAGCGAAACACCGGTTATTTAATTACTCAGTCATGCCTAAGGTTGTGTCATGTGAATGTGGAATTCCACCCTGGTTTCTGATATGTGGAGGGAGTAAACAAATATCTCATAAGGGTGCATCAACAGCTCACATTAAGAAGATAATCCACACAGAAACTCTTGATTCCTGCTGTGTGACTCATCCAGGAATATGGATTCCACTCGTGGGTGTGCTCACATGGGGAACATTTGTCATATCAATGAGGATTTTTCGTGAAGAAATAGGCTGCTTGTGGTCCTCAGGCTGCTCGTGTTACACATAATATATCAGTCAAATTTTGCTGTCTTCTTTCATGCCTCATCCGCTTTAAAAAGGTAACATTAGAGAAGCACAATTCAAGCACAGCGGACCAATCACAAGTAGCTTTTACAAGGCTTGGTTTGGACTTCAAATATCCTGAGACCTGACGTCAACATGACTGTATTTCAATAAGGTCAAAGACTAAATGTAAAGACACCGTTTTTCAAGTAACCTCGTAAATGAGCAATATACAATGCAATTTCCTTCCCTAAGTTTAATGATAAGGCTGCTGCTATTCCATATTTTTATTACTACAGTGCCCATGCCTCTGGTAATGAAGGGACATGTGTTTTTAATAGTTTCTGGACAATAGTGTCAGCTCTATGGCACAGAGGAGCAAGCCATATCAGGCTTTGGATACACAGACAAGACCTGTTAGTAGGATTGTCTGTTTTGGGCTTTTTATGAGATTTGTTAACAAGAAGAATATAGTCTATCACCAGCTCTTATTACTACTTACTTAAGAAGACCGTCCCAGGTATTTTAGAATAACAGATATAATGGGCTAGTGAGGAATTGAGCTTAGAGTAAGTTCTTAAAGTGTCCCGGCGATGTACCGTATATTTAATCCATACTCACCGAACTGAGTTTCAGTTTCAGTATAAGGTGCTGGACCATAACAAACCCCAATGTTCTCACTCATGAATGTTTGGGTGGTGACCTTGTTGACGTGTCGCCCAGGTATGTAAATCCAGCCAACACCTTCGGCTAATGGGAGAACCACACACGTACATTACACTCCTCAAAAATGTGTTTCCATTCCCTGCGTGGAGAGCCTCCCTCATCTGTTGCTCTGTTCTGGTTTTGCACAGACAGACAGCAAGCTCCACCCCTCTCCTTTGTGTGGATGAATGGAAGGTGTTTGCATCTGTGGCTCACAGTGTTAGGTGCAGAAAAAGGAACAAAAGAAGAGGCTTTGAACCCAGTTAATCCCTTCACCGTGCCTTGTCAACTGGCTTTACCTCTCCCGAGCCTGTGTTTTAATTTTCTCCTTGATTGCCCCACGTTTCAGTGATTTTGATCGAAAACCAAAAATAATCATCCCCATCCCTTCTCTTCTTAGATTCATACAAGTCATACAATTTGAATGTCCCACGTGTCTGTCGTTGTGGTCAGAACAGCCTCGGACTGCACTATTCCTTAAGTAGAAAGTAGTTCCAATTAAAAACAGCGAGGTCTGAGAGGTCTGTGAACCAAGTTGTTGATTCTGGAAATACATATTGCTAATGATTTTTTAAAATGTCATGACGGATTCTTTGAGCGCCACAAACAGAATTATAGCTACAAAACAAATCTGCGTGACTGGATACCATTAGAGGTAAGTTAGAAAATATGTTTTTTGTATATTTGAGGGAACGGACCTTTCAATATAAGACTCAAGCTTTTAGGTGTTAAAGACAATTTCACCTGTCTGATCTCATGGGTCTACCAGCTGAGGGCGGGACGTTATAATGGGAAATGAGCCGAGCTGAAGCCACGTCACCGACACACATCAATCAAGCTCACTGGCGACAAATCGCGGGGTGCATCGGTGCAGGAATCCCTCCCTCCCGCTGTCCATGACGACCCGGGAGCTGTCAGTCACCCCGTTGTCATGGGACTCTCCTTGCCTTGAACTGCTACAGCTACTGTTGTTGCCAGAGTCACACCGGCATCATTAGAACCATATCAGTCCCACCATAATGGACCCCCGAGGAGTCACTACACTGTTTGAAGTTCACTGTGCTCTGCTGCTGTCCCAGTGGTGAAACACACACAAACACAGAAGAAACCCGCGCTCACATTGCTGTTGCTGGTTTTGGAGGTTTTTGTGTTCGTTGTTGCAGGGGTGAGGTATCCGTTATGTTGAGGAAAAGTCATTTTAGATTTGGAAACCCGTTGAGCTAAAATGCAGCACCATAGGGCAGAAAACAAGACTGGTCTCTTTTAGCAACATAAGACGTTTTTCCATCTTGCACCTATGACAGACCAAGACACATTTTCAGATGCATGTCGTGTGTTATTTGTTCTGTTCTTTGTTTTTTTATCCAACCATTAATCTAGTTTGTGAGGCCAATTTTAAAATACGGTATATGAATAAAGGCCTTAAAGGAACATTTTTGGATATTCACATATTTGCTTTCATGTTGAGAGTTAGACTGATACCACTCTACTGTCTGTCTGTTAAGATGAGCTGGTTAGCTTATCCTAACATGAACACTGGAGGGGGGGCGACTATTTCCTGGTCCGGCATGTGACTTGCTGGTTGCGTGGCATCCTCATTGTCACAACAAGTCACAGTGAGTCACGGAGAGAAATAGTTTCATTGCGTCACTCCCCATAAAACCCCAGCTTGTTGCTATATTTCGGATTGTACGGATTTAACATGCGAGATATAACATGCCAATTCAAGAGCTTCAAAATTTGTTGGTAGGCAGATTTTTATTTTTCACTTTTGACCGAACCCGGCTAGCTGTTTCTCTCAGTTTCCAGTCTTTATGCTAAGCTAAGTTCCTTACCTTGAACACAGTGTGTGAACATATCACCCAGTGCAACTAACAAAATACCATCAGGTTATAATTGCCATTAAACAAGACTTCAATGTATTCTAAAATATGCTCATGTACATTGAGAAATTGGTCTTCATTCTTGTACTCTCTTGCAAGTGTGGTTCATTGATGTGGTTTAATAGTTTTCGGACAACAATGGAGCTCTTGTCAGTTGAGCTACTTCTTCAAAACTAAATTTTGACGCACAACATTAGGTAATAAGATTAGTAATAATGAAAGAAAGATATTGTAATTGAGAGGTGCAAAATTCCTTAACAAATTTGCAATTACCAAATTCATACAACCAGTTGATATGGAACCTGGAGCTTGGGGGTCTGGGGTTCTGGGGCCCCCGGGGCAGTTGAATGGTATTCATGTCTTGGCCACAGTAATGTTCCTTTGGAAACACATGTATGTCCAAAGTGGTAGTTTAACTATTTCAAGCAACGGTCAAGTACCTGCAAGTTGATTTTCAACATTGTTGTTTCCCTGAATGGAAAACCAGGCTCCATTTAAGGGTGATGACTTTCATGGAACCATTGTACCACCCATGTGGCCATTTCATATTAAAGGGAGTGGAGGAGAATGTGAAATGTAATGGTAGTGTGTATATGTGTGTGTGATGGCATTATTTAAAGACTTTCTGTAAGCTGCGGCTTGGGCACTGGTGCTATTGAAATTGAATGTGACCACTGCATTGCAATTTTAGAGGGGAAAAAAATTAGATTGCAGCGTAAAGTGTCTGAAATACCTCCTCACCCCATCACCATTCCAAAACTAATCTCCATCACCTCGGAGAGGATGATCTCACAGCGTGGAGAAAGAAGGAATGCTATTTGAGCCGCGGCCCGACTACTTAGTTTTCACTTTGCTTCTTCTCCCGGCCTCCCCCCCCCCGCCCATCTTCAAAAGTGGATTGACCTTCTTACTCCCGTCAGCACCGTAGAGTCACTCCCCATTCTTTCATCCAAGACTGAAAACTCATCTCTTCAAAAAGTACCTCATGCTACCTTTCCACACATAATCACATCCCTTCACCTACATCATCTTCTTCTACTACTTCTAATGCAATCGTGACAAAAGAGAAAATCCCCCCCACCTCCACTTTACTTCTTTCCTTCTTACCACCTGCGTTTTTGCAATTCTTTTCTCATCACCTGTCTCCGAAATCATCAGTTGAGGGTGACAGTTTGTTATTACTTTGAAAGCCTCAGTCCTATTGAAACTTATTATGATGTTGTCGACTCTCAGATAATCATTTTCTTCACTCAGATTTCTACAAGATAAAATGGAAGCTAAAGTTTCCCGAAATTCAGACTGTAGAGGATATGGCTTACGATGAAATGAACATGGGGTGAGAACTTGAGGACATTTGGCTTAACCGTATAGCATTGAAAACACATCCAGTCTTTCTATTTCGCTGTGGTTGAAGCAAAACTGATCCAATGATCAGTTTAGATCACTCAATAATACCTTGTATTTACAATAGGAAACAGTGTGCAGAGGGCTGTAACGCTGTTCCCTACAACAAAAAAAGCAATCAAGAGGACTTTGAGGTAGAGACATCCATTGGTCCGTGGGGTTTGGGTTGCAATGAATGCCAACTAGGATAAGGATGAGCGTAGTCTCACAAGTCAGATTTCCATCCACATTTTGTGCAAATTTTAACCACATTTCCAGAAAATGGGGGGACAAAAAGCAGATCAATGCACATGTCCATCCACTACTGTTATATGACTGTTAGGAGATGGGCATGAGATAAACAGTTGGTGGCCCTAATTTACCACTTGGTGCCGTTAAACCTTTGGAGAAGAAGAGGGTGTGATGAGATGACTTAATTAAAAGAGCGCCAGTCACACCTCAAACGGTGGAAGACCTTGTCAAAAACGTGATGAAAATATGTCATTTATTTTGATTTGTATATTAATATTAATGAGGAAGGTTACAGTTACCTCATCGCTCCACACAGACCTGATGTCTACCCAGGAGGGACAGGCATGCAACTGTGCACAGAACAGACCAACATAATATAATATGGACAATAATGATGACAAAATTGAAACATAACATAGCATATTATTAATGAGCTTAGGGGCAAAAAGACGGCAGCTGCCACAGGCTAACTTGCTGTCCACTGCTGTTGTTGTTGTTTGTTCAGAGTACTCGGCCCCCACCGGAATGTGCAGCGTTAATTTCTGACAACGTCAGCCATGGTCTAAAGGAATGCAGGATACCCAGGGTAGCCGTGACACAAACATGTAGTGAATGCAAGTATTATAGCTCCAAGACTGTTGAATAAATTCATAAAAGTAAATCATTGCTGGTGACTTGCTGAATCAAACGGTAGCCTCTTTCCTTAGTAGCTCATTTCTTTCATTCCATTGTGAACAAGGGACTGAATTGTCTATGTCAATACATAGCTTTGATGTCTTTGGAACGTTTTAGTTGCCAACACAGGTTGGTGAAAGTCATAAATGAACTTACCTCATCAAGGTCAGTAGCAAAATTCAGTCTCACTCTGTCCAATCTGTGTTTCAGAATTCTTTCCATCACCGGAAAACAATTGTGGTGTTAAATCCAGGTTCAGTCTCACCTTGTCCCTATTTTCTCTCAGCCCACCGACTTCTGGCTACAGCAGTGATTTCTCTGTCCTTGATGCTGAGATCATGGACCTCTTTTGTCAGTCTTATCAGCTCACAGTGGTTTTGTTATTTCCTAATGTGCGGTGGCGCATGACTACAGCACAAAGGTTCAGATCCACATCTATCTGAGGGTTTGGGGGATATAGAAAAGGAGACAAATTAACAAAGCAACTCAATTTCATTTGCATTGTTTTAATGGCAGAGTGGAAGGGGTTTTGCATACATAAATATAAATGGATGAATTAGCGCTTTTGGCTCAAAGAGCGAAAGCATCAATGACAGGTTTGGTCCATTGTGGTGGAGCTAGAAAAAGGAGGAGCGAGTCCAAAAACAATAGCTCGCTTTTCTTTCCCCACGCTCCAGCCGGATCATCGGCACTGATCCGTATGATTGGCTGATGATGAGGTGTCTCACGCGCACACACATACGCGATGAGCTGGGATGCAGCGCTAATCACAAGCAGGGTGACAGACGATTGGATATTATGGTGGAATAATGAGAGGACTCATGGCGGACAACGGAGATGGGAGATGATGTAGATTTGGAAAAGAAATCAGAAGAGAGATGAGATGGAGGAGAGATATCTTATAATGTAAAAAAAAAAAAAAGGGGGGAAAAATTAAGACAGCATGGCTGGATGACCTATTAGTGTGCCCCTGGGCAAAGGATTCTTGTTGGGCTCCTTCCACCCACCTACCTCCTACATTTTGGGTATGTACCTTGTCCAGTGGCGGAGTGGTAATGGGGATGATTGGGAGAAATCCCAGTGGGTTCTTATCGTTCCAGGCCAATTACTGTGGTTTGACTCCGATGATGAGGCTGAGAGCACTCATACAAACACAGACGCACTCTGGTAACAGTCAAACTAAGTCTACAGAAGCGGAGTAAACGCCCCTCCCACAATGGTACAGACGTACCTTGACCTGTATTGTCGACAGTGTGTATGCCACACCATAGTTTCAGGTAAGTTTTGTTTATTCAATTTTGACAAGGCAGGGTACAGCAGCATAAAAACACAGTTTCTGAACAGTGGATCCTGAAATGCGTCAAACATAACAGCGATCAACATCATAAGCAAAAGATGGCAATGACTGCTTGTTACATGTGGCACTAGTAAGTCACCAATCCTGGCCACAATAGTTCTCCAAGTTAGTTAGCTTGCTAACTGTCAGCTCGATAACTGTCAGGTAGCAAGCTTGTTGGTCCGGTCGCTAACGGGACAGTTAGGTCACATAGTCTATTCAAAAGACTAAATCCAAGCCGAATGTTGCAACACAGCTAATAAACTACAATAGCGTCCTCTATTTTGGTCCCACCGGCTCTCCGTCCCCTCAAATGCCAGAACCGTCGAGATGGTTTGCTGTTGTTCAGAAGGTCAGAATTTGCAGGTCAGAGTTCACCAAAGTCGAAGAAAAGACAGAAAGATGTGCGCAGATTCATTAGCTGGGCCCGGTGTGAGGAGAAGCCAGAGCAGCAGCCAGTCCTCTGGCTGATCTCCTCTCCCCGCATACCTCTGGGTTGTGGCGGCTTTTGTTTCCTTTTCTTTGTTTTGACAACATCCATGCAGCACATTTTTCACTAATCCACTCGTTACACTACTGACTTTACAGATTCCTCCCACCTATTTGTTTTGATTATGTAGTTGTACATTATTGCGTCTCTCCAGTTTTTGTCCCAGTCCAGGAGCCGGGCTGTGACAATATTAACTAGATTTTGACACATGGCCTTCAATAAAATAAAGCCTACGGTAAAAAGGTAATAATGCAGGACACTCCTCGATTGATAATGTAAAATCAAATTCACACATTTGCAATGAATCAACTTATGTGCAACCAGTTTCTACTGAGTAAAGCTGGGGCTTTTGTGGTCCCTGCAGTTTCCTTTTCACGGTTGGTAATCCAGCCTTGACAGACAGTAAAGAAAGCAGAAATAAAGAAATCCAACAAGTGTAGCAAACAAAGGACAGAATGCTACAACAAGAGAAATAAAAGATCGCAAAGAAGGCGAGGGGGGGAATAATGAAGGAGAAGACGGGGGTTCATGACTTAATCTCATTGCGTGCATTCATTATGTATGAATAACTTTACATACAGCTCAGTCCCCAGTGCTGGAGGGTGTAACTTCTCCGATGCGTGCTTGAAAAGGTACAGCCATGAAATGATATGGTCACATACGTTTGTAGCTCACTATAAATATCATCCTCAGTGTTGTGTGAATGTAATCCTATAGAATATGTCTGCTATGTCAGAATCCCTAGAGCCTATATGCAACGAGAACCGCTTCCCCCCTGACTGTGCTACATTCAAGTAAACACTGCATTGCTCTGTTGAGCTCAGTCTGTTTTATTTGGTACATAAACACCTCTCCCCGACTCAAGCTGCAGTCCACAGGACCCAAAGTTCGTTTGTGATGTTGACCCATGAGATGAAACGTGGAGCTGCTCCGATGAGAATAATTTGGAGGCTGACCAGAGAGTTATGGCGCGTTTACACCAAGGATGTTGGTGTTTATTCAAACTCCAAAGCGCCTCCAAACAACCGCACCATGCAAATGTGGATTTCAGTCATCTTTCCAGGAAAACTGTGAGTTTTATCCAAGCCGATAAGGGAAAGAATGGCAGACAAATAAGAGCTGATGATGGTGGGATGACAGGTTAACAAAACTCTGTCTAATAAACCGTGTGACTTTGAATCATAAGAGCCGGGCACTTTCCCACGGGGGTTCTTACAAAAGAAAGAAGTTGCTTAACCTCAAATTAGGTTGCATTTTTACTAACAATCTAACAGATTCTAGTCACAAAATGTGCCTGGATTTCCAATGAAATCTCTCTGGGCAATGCCACAGCAACCACAAGGACTCTGTGAGTGGAGCAGTTTGAGGATTTAACCTGTGGTGGAATCTGCCAGGAACAGTTAAAGCGAAACTATTGTTTATTAGAACATTATTATCATGACCTTGTACTCACCAAAGTCATTGCATAGATGCGGGAACGCAAGCGACATCGCTAAAATTAGATCTGAGGGGCCAACAAACATCAGCAGTTTTAAATGTAGCGAGATTAGCTGTCATCTTTTTTAGGGGTAACATCGAAAGTGATGCTCCTGAGATGTTGCCAATAATACCTCTTTGCACAGGAAAACTGTGGTTATGTACTGCGGCATGTAGGGTAAGTCAAGTTGAACCAGAAAGCTAGTCTACAAACTGTGACGGGCGTTTACAGTTGGCCATCCCCCTTCGTTTTCTCTCCCAAATCCATTCGGCTCGCCTGGAGGCTTGTTTTACAACCTGTCTGATCGTCTGACTGCTCGTGTTTCTCTGCCCGGTGGACCTTTTCAGTGATGTCGCTGCGTTCTGACATCTTAGCAACTCCTTTGGCGAGTACAATGTTATGACCGACCGGAACAAGGACCATGTATCGTACGACAGTACAAGACAAGCTGTTGGATTACAGCAGCAATGATTTCTTTGATTTTTTTGGCCACTTGAGGGTAGCGGAAGAAGTTGTAAACTCGATATTGTCATGTTACCACCTTATAAAGTTGTTGTAGCGAACAGTTGCCTATTTACGCATACAGCAGAAGCAGACCAACATTATCACTCATTTGGAGTCGATTAATGTAAGTTTGATATTCACAGTCCTTTGATCCATTGTTAAAGCAAAATATCGATCAGTGCAGCTTTAATCACCTGGTCAGTAGTTCTGAATTGGAAAACACGTCCAAATTGTACCTTTGCTTCTGTAAAACAACATGCTGCTAGTACTGGTATATCTATATCAATATGGACATCAATAAACAGACTTGTTCCATGATTCTGAACAATATCATCCAACGTTCGAAGGCGGCAATTCTCACAGTGGCAGGAAGTATCTTATGCATGTTTTAGCATTTGTTTCAGGGTGATTCAGTAGAAGCAGTGATAAGTTTACCTCCCTGTGTGGATACTGTGGGCAGATATGCATAAAAATGGAATTACACAACGTCCACTCACTGTGGACTCCTGTAATGTTCATAAAATCATGTGCACCTAGCATTTAGACCCACAGCCTGTGGTTCTGCGTCCACCTAAGGCACCACTGTTAACCGTGCATCGGTTCCTTTTTCTGTTGCGAGGGGAAAGCACATCTTGCTGTAATCTCTTTCTTACAGCTATGCAAAAGTCAATTTGAGTTTAGCCTAGTTTTTAGTTTATTTGCGCAGTGGAAAAAAAGAAAAAAAAAAAGTTAGCGAAATGACAACCACATTCGGATAAAAATACAACACACAGATAGAAGGGAAGAAAAGAACAAATTGGCTCAGGTGAGATTAAAATACTCCAGGGGATAATGAAGACACTTGCAAAACAACAAACTAGACAACAAAACAAGAACAAATGTTAAAATGAAGATGACAAATGTAGACACAAGACAACCCGCTGTTGAAAAAGAAACGGTTTCTTATTTCAAGCAGCACTCACAAGTTCTCAAGTTAATGCTACAAAAACGTTTTGGTCACGGAGGGTTCTGAAAAAGGCTGTGAACCTGAAAATGGTTACAAAGAAACTCTGTGGGTGTGCGTGTGTGTGCGTGTGTGTGTGTGTGTGTAGTGGAACCTTGCCCACCTACTGATACACGTCAGTGTCAAGTGTCTGAGAGGTTGGTGTCTGACAGTCTGCGGCCATGGCTGACTGAGCTCCACCACTGATCCTCCCTGTACTCCAGGCCCGCCCTGGCACATTCTCATCTATGCTAGACACTCACACACTTTCCAACTGAGACCACGTACCCGGGATGGACATGCAATTGATGTGTGCAAGTGTATTTACTGCGTGTGGCATGGCAGAGAGACAGCGAACTGGAGAGCGAGCCGTCTGTCTGGGCTCATAGACAGCCCAGCATGATTACCGGACCCCCTCACCTCTAACGACTTGACTTTGACTTTGCTGACGTGGAATTGGATCAGACACCTGCCAGTCATCCTGCTGGAGTCAAAGCCCGCCGGCCCTCCCACGCAGTCTTTTTGTCGGCTCGTTCGCAGCCACGCCCAGAGGAAGGAGCAAGCAGGGCAAAGTGTCAAATGTTTTAAAAAGGTACAGTCACATTACACTTCACTCCTCACAAATGTTCCGATGTGTCTGATCAGTTGAGGGCCTGCACCAGTTAGGAATTCTGAAGAATGCGTTTCCTGGTCAACTTTAAACCAAAGGTCAAAATTCACTCTTGTTCAACTTTGCCCAGGGTTTTTTTTCACGGTCAGCCGTAAAGTCACGCCGCAGAAAAAGCTGAATAACTCCGCCCTTATAGCTCCTTGGCCATCAGAGAGTACTACCCCTAGAGCAGGGACTTTATTGGAGCCAAGAACAATGGCCCAGGAACTACTGTCATATACTAAATCACTCCCTTTTCGCTAACTAGTGCCGTATATTTATCTAATGCAACCGCAGGGGGGCACAAGCCAGTGTCTTCATGTGCCAGTCCCAAGTCTGGATAAATGCAGAGGGTTGTGTCAGGAAGGGCATCCGACGTAAAACACATGCCAAACTAAAAATGCGAATCATGACAATGACTTCCATACCGGATCGGTCGGGGCCCGGGTTAACAACGACCGCCACCGGTGCTGTTGACCTACAGGGTACCGGTGGAAATTGGATTACTGTTGGTCGAAGACGAAGAAGGAGAGGAGGAAGGTGTGTTCGTAGGCAGAGAGAGAAGAGGAACGCTAAGAATGTAGGACTGACAGTAGGGACTTTGAATGTTGGAACTATGACAGGGAAGGCTAGAGAGCTGATTGACATGATGCAGAGAAGGAAGGTGGACATACTGTGTGTCCAGGAGACCAGGTGGAAAGGTAGCAAGGCTAGAAGCTTAGGAGCAGGGTTCAAGTTGTTCTACCATGGGTCGGATAGGAAGAGAAACGGAGTAGGAGTTATCCTGAAAGAGGAGTTTGTGAGGAATGTTCTTGAGGTGAAAAGAGTGTCAGACAGGTTGATGAGCCTGAAGCTGGAAATTGAAGGGGTGATGTTCAATGTTGTGAGTGGTTATGCCCCACAGGTAGGATGTGAGTTAGAAGAGAAGGAGAAATTCTGGAGTGAGTTAGATGAAGTGATGCAGAGCATCCCCAGAGGTGAGAGAGTGGTGATTGGTGCAGATTTCAACGGGCATGTAGGTGAAGGGAACAGAGGTGATGAGAATGTGATGGGCAGGTTTGGTCTTCAGGACAGGAACGCAGAAGGACAGATGGTGGTAGACTTTGCAAAGAGGATGGAAATGGCTGTCGTGAACACTTTCTTCCAGAAGAGGCAGGAACATAGGGTGACCTATAAGAGCGGAGGGAGAAGCACTCAGGTGGACTACATCTTGTGTAGACGTTGTAATCTGAAAGAGACCAGTGACTGTAAAGTAGTGGTAGGTGAGAGTGTAGCCAGACAACACAGGATGCTAGTGTGTAAAATGACTCTGGTGGTGAGGAAGATGAAGAGGACAAAGGCAGAGCAGAGGACGAAGTGGTGGAAGTTGAAAAAGGAAGAATGTTGTTTAGTTTTCAGGGAGGAGCTGAGACAGACTCTGGGTGGTCAGGAAGTGCTCCCAGATGACTGGACCACTACAGCTAATGTGATCAGGGAGACAGGTAGGAGGGTACTCGGTGTGTCATCTGGAAAGAGGAAAGTGGACAAGGAGACTTGGTGGTGGAACCAGGAAGTTCAGGAGTGTATACAGAGAAAGAGGTTAGCAAAGAAGAAGTGGGACACTGAGAGGACTGAAGAGAGTAGACAGGAGTACAGGGAGATGCAGCGTAAGGTGAAGGTAGAGGTGGCAAAGGCCAAACAAAGAGCATATGAGGACTTGTATGCTAGGTTGGACACTAAAGAGGGAGAGGTGGATTTGTACAGGTTGGCCAGACAAAGAGATAGAGATGGGAAGGATGTGCAGCAGGTTAGGGTGATTAAAGATAAGGATGGAAATGTATTGACAGGTGCCAGGAGTGTGATGGGAAGATGGAAGGAGTACTTTGAAGAGTTGATGAATGAGGAAAATGAAAGGGAACGAAGAGTAGAAGAGGTGACTGGTGTGGAGCAGGAAGTGGCAAAGATTAGCAAGAGTGAAGTGAGGAGGACGTTGAAGAGGATGAAGAGTGGAAAGGCAGTTGGTCCTGATGACATACCTGTGGAGGTATGGAAGTGTCTAGGAGAGGTGGCAGTAGAGTTTCTGACTAGTTTGTTTAACAAGATCTTGGAGAGTGAGAGGATGCCCGAGGAATGGAGGAGAAGTGTACTGGTGCCAATTTTCAAGAACAAGGGAGATGTGCAGAGCTGTGGCAACTACAGAGGAATAAAGCTGATGAGTCATACAATGAAGTTGTGGGAAAGAGTAGTGGAAGCTAGGCTAAGGGCAGAGGTGAGCATTTGTGAGCAGCAATATGGTTTCATGCCTAGAAAGAGCACAACAGATGCAGTGTTTGCTTTGAGGATGCTGATGGAGAAGTACAGAGAAGGTCATAAGGAGTTGCATTGTGTCTTTGTAGATTTAGAGAAAGCGTATGACAGGGTGCCGAGAGAGGAGCTGTGGTATTGCATGAGGAAGTCTGGAGTGGCAGAGAAGTATGTTAGAATGGTGCAGGACATGTATGAGAGCTGTAAGACCGTGGTGAGGTGTGCTGTAGGTGTGACAGAGGAGTTCAAGGTGGAGGTGGGTCTGCATCAAGGATCGGCTCTGAGCCCCTTCTTGTTTGCTCTGGTGATGGACAGGCTGACGGATGAGGTTAGACAGGAATCTCCATGGACTATGATGTTTGCGGATGACATTGTGATTTGTAGTGAGAGCAGGGAGCAGGTGGAGGAGAATCTAGAGAGATGGAGGTCTGCTTTGGAAAACAGAGGAATGAAGCTTAGCCGCAGTAAGACAGAATACATGTGTGTCAATGAGAGGGACCCAGGTGGAACGGTGAGGTTACAGGGAGCAGAGGTGAAGAAGGTGCAGGACTTTAAGTACTTAGGGTCAACGGTTCAGAGCAACGGAGACTGTGGAAAAGAGGTGAAGAGGCGAGTGCAAGCAGGTTGGAACGGGTGGAGAAAAGTGTCAGGGGTGTTGTGTGATAAAAGAGTATCAGCAAGAATGAAAGGAAAGGTGTTCAAGACGGTGGTGAGACCAGCGATGTTGTACAGCTTAGAGACAGTGGCACTGAAGAAAAGACAAGAGGCAGAGCTGGAGGTGGCAGAGCTTAAGATGTTGAGGTTCTCTTTGGGAGTGACGAGGGCGGACAGGATCAGGAACGAGTACATCAGAGGGACAGCTCATGTTAGATGTTTCGGAGATAAAGCCAGAGAGGCCAGATTGAGGTGGTTTGGACACGTTCAGAGGAGAGACTGTGAATATATTGGTAGAAGGATGCTGAGGTTGGAGCTGCCAGGCAGGAGGTCTAGAGGAAGACCAAAGAGGAGATTTATGGATGTAGTGAGAGAGGACATGAAGTTAATTGGTGTGAGTGAAGAGGATGCAGAGGACAGGGTTAGATGGAGGCGCATGATTCGCTGTGGCGACCCCTGAAAGGGAACAGCCGAAAGGAAAAGAAGAAGTGCCGTATATTTATCTCCCACCTCTTCATTTGCCTGTCTGAATCTTCAGTCTTATATTTATCTACTATATATAGTGCCCTACAAAAAGTCTGCAATCAAATGTACACCACTATGCACCACTGTGCATTGCTTTGCCTCTGATAGATGTGAAAATTACAGTCATGCTATAGAGCTTTTATTATGTAGCAAATACTGAAAATATCAACTAAGGAGTTACCTCCATAGGGAGGCTGGGCTCACCCTTAGAGATAGGGTAAGGAGTTCAGACTTCCGGAGGGAGCTCGGAGCAGAGCCGCTGCTTCTTAGCGTTGAAAGGTGCCAGTTGATGTGGTTCGGGCATCTGATCAAGATCCCTCCTGGGAGCCGCCCTTTGGAGGTTTTCCAGTCACGTCCAGCTAGTAGGAGACCCCGGGGTTGACCCAGAACACGCTGGAGAGACGATATATCTTATCTGGCTTGGGAGGGACTCGGGAACCCCTAGAAAGGAGCTGGAAAACTTTGCTGGGGAGAGGGACGTCTGGACTACCTTGCTTAGCCTGCTGCCACTGTGACCTGGGCCCTGGATTAGAGGAAGAAAATGGATGGATGAACTAGGGAGTGATTTCGTACGCAACACAAATTCAGACCCTGAGTACTCGCAGGAAGACATCCTGAGTTCCTTAAATGATTTCTGGGTTCCTGGAACATTTCCTACTATGGAAAAGGGCTAATAACTGTGTGTACGCTAAAAATAGTTCCTGCACAAATCTGCTGATGCTCATATTTTGGTTTTCTGTCTATTTATTAAGGGTCGGACTTTAATATGACATTGATATGAGCTGACAGTGATGGTTTTTTTTCATTTTAGTCACATTTTGACATGTCTCTCTCTAGTGGAATCTTGATTGAATTGAGGTGTCTCATTGTCCCCAATGCTCATGCTGGTTCAGCCAACCTGCTGTCAGTACAAAGGTTATGACGACTAAAGTGACGACAACCTTGTACGTTCATCCAAATGTTGTGCTATTGTGAATATGTGGCCTGCACTGACATCGTTAATGCTTAAAGTGTAAGCACACACAAACACAAACATACTGCAGTTTTGTACATGTCTGGCATGTAGACAGTGCAGACATTTACGGACCATGAAATACCAGACATGAATTAAAACCAGAGTTATAGAATAAACAATTCAAGCACATGGAATGAGATTAAATCAGGTTAAACAATTTATAGTACTACAGGGTGTCTGTAAAAGTGTGCTTTAAGGAGGGAATTAACATATTACAGTGATATCTATTGCTGATCTTGGCATTGCACACTCACATTTTTTAATTCCCATTCAGATCTTGTTCCAGTGGCAAGGATATCGATCATTTCATGAGCTGTAATGCAGTCCAGCATTAACATCTGCATTATGTTAATGCTTGCAAGTAGAATGAGAACATTCCTGGACTAATTTCAATATACAAGCTGGCGAGAAATAGAGACATGCAAATCCCAGAACACAGTGGTCCTGCTTTTTTTCTTTTAATAGATGCTTGTGAGGTCTAATAAGTAAGATCATTTCTCACAGTGACAGTTTTCACAGATATTATCCCAGTATAACCCAGTTTATATATGATTTTGAACAGACTCCCTTGGGGGGTGGGGTGCAACATGACCCGGTTGTGTACACTCATACATATGGATAATATGCATCAAAGAGGAGACGGGAGAGAGACACTGAGATAGAGGGAGAGGGGATCTTAACCTTACAAGGTTCATAACTCAAATTACAGCAGCTACTCACAGGCCAGAACTTTCTGTTTGATAGCATGCGGGCTGGGAGAGGAAGAGCATAGGCTAATCCACCGGCTGATTTACGTGTTGTGCACTCTCGCAACGCCGCCATTAAAGGGGCACTCCACCAGTTTTACACACGTCAAAGTCAATTTGCTCTTCACGAGCACGCTACTCCTAGCACGTGGCTCTAGAGGAGCTTTTTAGTGTCTGAGAAAATAACCCCCGATGCTGTAATGTTGATGTCGTCAGGGTTATCTCAGCGCAACCTTTAGACCACACATGTATTACAGAAAGCCTGTATTACAAACTGGGGGCCTGCAGTCTGAAATATCTAGGCATTTACCAGGGAGGGTTCAAAAAACGCTGTTGATTGCATTGTGGGAAATGTAGGATCCAACTGTTTTTGGAGCTTGACTCATATTAGAGAATAAAAGTTAAGATATCTAAATTATGGTCATTCTTATTTTTTTTTTTCTTCCAAATCTGTCCCTTGCAAGTCTTCCACCTTTATTAAAGTGCAATACTAACTTGCTGTTCAGCCCTGTTAATGGAGTGGCATAGTCAAACTATATGCAGTTTCACAATGTAAGCTACGAAAACTACAAATGAAGGTAGTCTATGTGAACTGTGGCTGTTATTCAGTTTCAAAACACCAATCTGAAATTGGCTATGAAATCAGCTTTAGGAGAAAAGGTATACTAAAATGCACTACTTTTGACAGAGCAGCACAGGATGGGTGTGAAATTGCTGTTAAAGGATAAAGCTTTCAATATTCTATATTTTTCTTATTACCAACAAATCTCATGAAAAGACCCACACCGACCGAATTGAAGTATCGTGTGTGTATCTGAAGCCTGATGTATCTTATTCCTCTGTGCCGTAGAGCTCCATTGGTGTCCAAAAACTATTAGAAACATATAAATGAGTCCCACTCTTGCACTGGCTGACATGCTCCTTCATTATCATGAACACACACTGTAGTTTACTTTGACTCAGTCCCACATACCCTGTCCTGCTGCCCCAAGTACTCACTAGAGCACCCAATGTGTATGCGTCCGCTGCTGAAAACAGTCCCCAACAAATGTACTATGTCTTCCTGTCCGAGCAACGGTTGCCAAAACATACAGAGGCCATCTGTTTTAGGAAATTACAGATCCTTTTAAAAAAATGAAATTATATATTCGTGAGTTGTTTTTCACCTTGAGTACCAGTGATCCTGGAGTGGTACGCACAGGGTAGGGAAGTCAGAAAGAAAATAGTCATAAAGTAGGCCTAAAACCATGACCTATTAATGGGTTTTATTCACTGCATGAAAAATATAGAATAGTGCCAGCCTTAATAAAAAATTTATTTATAAATTACTATCTTAAGATTATAACAAGCTTGCATTTTGTTTTTTGCATTATAATCAGAATATCTCTTTAATTTAATAACATTCTGAAACACTGTAAAAGCGGGTAATTTCTTTCTTCTTTGTGGCCAGAAAGCATATGTAGAGACGTACAGAGTTGATGTGAATCAAAATCATTGTACAGCATGTCTAATGTGCATGACGCTAATGTCATTTGCATCATTTTTGGTAGTTGTTTTCTTTGTCGTAAAAGCAGCTTGTTTTTGGGATTAGTCAATATACAGAAGAGTGATGAATGGTTCGTCCTAGTGAATGAACGTTTGAGTACCTGCATCCTTAGTTTTATTCCCTTCTTGTCTTATATAGCATCTCTCTATCTTTCTCTTTCTCTACCCACTGAGACAAAATCATCAGAGGATTACTATCACATGGTTTTCTATGCTTTTCATGTGTTTCTTTTAATCTTTTAAGTTATTTTTTCTGACCACTTAGGATGAATGCACATTAGCCATGTTTAGGGCAGTTTACTTGGACTCTGGAGTGTTTATTCTTTCAGTGAAGTTTGTTTGACCCGTGGAGACAATGACATTTTGAATCTGAGTGGCTTCGAATAACTGAAATAACTGAAAACGTCTCCTGTGAGGACGATGTGGTATGGCTTGTCAGAAGTGACAGTGCAAATAGAGGGTAAAAGTTCATGAGAGGTTTCCCACTGTGGCCCTGATATAAATTTCCTTGACTTCCCCATAACTTTCCATAACTTACCACAAGTGCTTAGAAGGTGAGGTAAGCATGCATTATGCTCTACGCCGAAATTTCCGAAAACTGCAGATTTTCTCCGTCTTGATTTACACCTCTCATTATTCCGCGCTTCAGAAATCCCGTGAGCAACGGGAAACCTGGCGAGTGAGCGCAGCGAAGGCAGAGGAAAGAGGAGGCGGAAGAAAACAAAGCCAGGCCTGTGCAGCTAGCAGTGATAACATCACCGCCCCAGTCAAAGACCCGGTCTGTCTCCCTCAACTCTCAGAAGGCCAGCCAGCAAGAGAGAGAGAGAGATAGAGAGAGAGAGCGAGAGACAGAGAGCGATGGACGAAACAAAAAACACAGAGCACAAAGAGATGAGACAGAGTGAGTCCAGATTCTGTGCACTCTGACATGGTGTTGATGACATGTAGACCTCATTAATTATTATTTAATTTGAATGTGATCTCAGCTGTTTGGCTCCCAAGTAGACAAGCTGTCTCTGCTATGGAGAATACAGCAGCTACTTAGCTTATGTTAGCCATGAAACTGGCTCTCGCCCGCATTCTGATGAAGTGCTTTGAGAAACTGGTCCTCCAGCCCATAAAGAACAACATCCCGGCCAGCCTGGACCCTCACCAGTTTCCTTTCAGAACCAGCAGATCCACGGAGGATTCCATCCCCACTGTCCTCACACACCTCGAGAACAACAACAAACGTATCAGAATGCTGTTTGTTGATTTCAGCTCAGCATTCAACACAGTCTCCCCCATGAAACTGACTGCAAATCTTAGCACTCTGGGCTTGAGTACCACACTCTGTAATTGGATATTGGACTTTCTCACTAACAGACCCATGGATTGGTGGTCACACCTCCTCCGCTCTAGTGCTCGACACTGGAGCCCCCCAGGGCTGTGTGCTCAGCCCCCTCCTGTTCACGCTGTACACCCATGACTGCAGCCCCCAACAGGGAGACAACTCTATTTGGAAGTTTGCGGATGACACCACCATTATAGGCCAGATTACAAAATTCACGATGAGACTTCATCATATATATCTTTTAGATCTGTTTCGGTCTCTACCAACTCCTTAGGGAAATATTTGGCTCATTAGCTTCTAAATGCTCCTAGATGTTTGCCAGCTAGCTGCTAACTTTGCTGTAAGTGGGCGTAAGTGGGTTCTCAGAGATTTTTTCCCTGAAAACGGCTATGATTCACTACTGAAGTCCATTCATACCAATTACACACAGAATGTTTTCCATATTTGAACTTCACCTCCACATATCAGCCTTCGCTGACCTGGGTAGATGGCATTTTGCCGTCATTTATTGTTCATTGATGTCGCTTGGGACATATTCACTGGAGGTTTTACAAAACTGGAAAACAAAATCTGCTTTCTGCAAAACAGTGGCGATTGTGAGGTTTTCCAGAATTGATTCTGAGCTGAGACAAAATAAAATTTGCAATTCAGTAGAGTATTGATCTCTTAGCTTTCTGCTTCACTTTCTGTCTGATTTGTCAGACCGAAGAAAAGAAAAGGATAATTATTTAATCTTTATTTACTGATTTAGTTAATTGGTTGCATTGGTTTTTTTTGTGTGTTATAGATTTGTACGTAGTCTGTTGATGTCTGAGTTAATAGATAACCACAAAGACCTTTCATTAATTTTCCCCCAACTGACCACTTTCTCTTGGTTAAGAGTCTACAGGGCAAGTGGTTAAAAAATGGTCACATACTGGTGTAAGGCCTAGGCCCATCACACTATCCAAAATCGCCACACCAAACTGCCAAAAAATGCTGCAAGCATTTTCTCTCTTCCTGCAGACAAACCGATCCTTTTTGAAGCAGGAATTAGCCATCGGTATCTTAATTGTTTTGCCTCAGCGTGAGTCACTGTGCTGCCGAGCAAATGGAGCTCCATTTGACTATCTCTGCTCTGTCATCTTTGACGTTGGCAGACAAAGAAATCTGTTTATCCCAGTCAAAATGTGTGCTCTCTGCACAACCAATTAAATGCCCATTTACTCAACTGCTCCAACAATGTACACCCACACATAATGCACACAAACGCACACACACACTGGATAATTTGCTTAAATACTCCATAGCAGATGATGGCCATTTCCTGCCTACAGTCTCATTGGGAAAGCATTAAATAATTTCTGCTTACAAGGGGAATCCTATACTATCCCATACCATCTGTTGCCATGCTCTTTCAAGGGCCTGGGTTCAAAGGTTCAAATATTTACTGCCACTGCAACCAGACTTGGTAGGAATTTCTCTCAAATTGGAATTAAAGGAAGACGAATTTTTTAGGCTCATATACAGTACACAAGAAAATACCAAATCATTTGGTAAAGGGCATTTGGTAAAACAGGATACAACGTGAGAACTTTGGGTATTCAGCTCTCATCTGTCCTTCGAATTCCTGCAAACAGGCCGTGAAAACCCTGTTTTTGTATGCATGGGATCCACCGGACAGAGTCATTGGCACATTGTTTCCAGCAGACACCGCCTGATCCCTTCCGGGCCACAGCGTTAGCCCTGATATACTGTCGTCTTACCTGGCTCCACAGGGGCTCAGAGGGACAACAAGGAGAAGAGTAATCCTTGTAATTAAGTTTAAGCTGAGAGGAACTCCAGTAAAGAGGTCTCCATGTCGCCACGCTCTGTCATTCCATCAGACGCAGTCTCCCACACAGTTTTGTGAGCAGAGGCGAAAGCGTTCATACACCCACAGGGCTCGCAGTAGTCAGGGTCTCATGCATGTGCCCTCAAAGATCGATGTCGATGACAAGCTGTGCTTCCAAAACATATTAATCAACTGACTAAGTACTTAGAAGCAAAACTGGCATTCTTTTAGAAAAACAAAGCATGTATTACCCAGAATGGCAGAAAGCTAATTGTTCAGTCAACCTTTCTATCTGTTATGGACTATAGTATGGCCTCTACTCTTAAACCTCTCGATCCTTACGTCCATAACTTGTATACTATAATGAGAAAGTTTGGTGGCAGTGAGAAAATAAATAGAATGCAGTGCCGCTGCAGTATCTGACATGTCTTTTTAAATATAGATCATTTTCACACTGCACTAGAACCCCTCGAAAATCATCATGTTAGTACTGAGATTGGGAAACTGTCTCTTAATTACTATGCTCCACACAAGTGGAACAATCTGCAGAAGCTTGTAAAATTAGACAAGCTAATGCCTTTTAATCAATTTAAATCTCTTTTGACTGACAGAGCAACACGAATGCGTGTGTTTTCTTTGAATTAATGTTGTCCCTCATGTTGATGTCCGTGGCCTGTTTGTTGTATAATTGGTTGTTTAGTGTGATTTTATTGTTTTATATGTACTGTAATCAGGGCATCCTTGTCAAAGAGAGCTTGCTCTCAGTGGCCCCCCCTCTTTAAATAAAGGTTATAAAGAAAAAAAACAAATATCAAGGTTTTACTGCAAGCTAATATAAACCCTATCCTGATGTACCATATGTGTGTGTGTGTGTGTGTGTCTGTGTGTGGGGATATCTAGTTTCTGTAGGCGTTGATCTTTCTTTGTCTTTTCAGCCATGGGGAGCTTTGGGGCTCATGCTATCAAGCAAGTTCTATAATAATATAATATATAAAAAACAAAAACAATTGCCTTCTACAATATTTGCGCACTGGCAACTAGAACATGGTTAACGCAGCTATGATCAACATTTGTATATCAACAATGATTCAAATGGCATTGTGAAAATGATGTGAAAGGGGTCGCTCGTAGTGATGAACCTAATAATAACCAGTCCGTCTTTTCCCACAATAATGCCAAGCAAAATCCCATACAATGAAGCTTGGGTGGAAAACCACAGTCATAAAATCTATCTCTGCCCAGACACAAGCCTCTTACTTGGTACCTCCTCTTGATAGCGATATGATGAGTTCAGTACGTTCAATTTACTCTCCTCCGGCTCGGATACGGACATTGGCCAGGACACCGTTCGTTAACGGCAAAGCTGTTCCTCTAAGGCAGTTAAGGGGGCGGGGGGGGACAGCGGTCGACTGTTGGTGGTAAGAGAGTGACTCAGCGGTTCCTTCTCTTCCGTGAAGAAAACGGTACATCCAAATCTCTTTCAGGATCCTATTTGTGTTCAGCAAACACAAAACTGTACCTCGTCCAGCGAGTTAAGACTTCCCCTAGGGAGATTAAAGTTCATGTGATTTTGTCCCCTTTAGCAGTCGAGTTGCAGTCGAAAGACGAAGAGCGACAGGTGCGCTCTACCTTTATAGGGATGATGACGTCCAGGGTTTGGATTCAACTGGAATTTGCACACAGGTGTAAATTAATGGACCGGAGGGGGTTTGGCGCCATTTCTCCTAGTCCAGGCCTCCTGTTACACATACAGGCCTCTGTCTTTGCTCTCCACACGTGGTGGTGAGGCCCAACACGTGTTAACAGGTTGTCCAATTTGTTTGCGGAACCTGATTTCTCATAAAGCTCTGAAAATTCTTCCTTTAAAAGAGGGGAAAGAGGGAAAAAAAACGATAGGAAGCCCAAATGAGCTGCTGAGTCCCCTTAAAATTTTCAATAAATGTGTTGCAAATGCTATTTTTCAAACAATGTTTTTGTGTTAACAATTTTTGAAAAAAAACAATTAAACAAAAAAATAAAAAGTGTTTAAAACTCTGTGGCTGCCGCTATCAGAAAAAGAAAACACATAATTTCTCGTGCAAGCGAGGATTTTGTGTTTCCCTAGAGTGAACTAGGGCAGGTGCGTAACCTTGCAGAAGTAAAAGCCCTTATTAACTGGATTGGGTCTGAATCACTTTTGGGCCATATCAATAAGCAACAAAGATAATCAAAATGACATTTTTTCATATGAAAATAGTGCAAATTGGTTCTTAAACTCACATAAAATGAATAGACAACTTTCTCCATGTTGTGTTGGCACAACGCCGACTTCAACAAACAAACAAAGCCAAGGAATAACAATAATGAGACAAATAATGCCTATGCACAGCCGTCAGTATAGATGTTAATTGCTCTGAGATGATATACATGCGTCTGAAGAGGTAAAGGTGCGTGGGTGTATGTAAATGTGTGCAGGCAGACGAGACGGTTTATTGTTTGCACAGTATGACCATATGCTTTCCCACATTTAATGGTTTTTTTTGTGTAGCTGCAGCAGCTTATTTATACATCTCTACAAATAATATGCACCTATGTGTGCACAGAGACACAACCACAGAGATATATGCACTCACATGCAAATAACACACAGGAATTTCTACGATACATACAATATATATATATAT
>CM022488.1:26840228-26917703 GCA_011952105.1 Coreoperca whiteheadi | reverse complement strand
GTTAGTGTGGGTGGGGGGTGGGAGGGGGGGGGGGGGGGGGGGGGGGGAGTGTGGAGAAAGAAAAAGAGAAAGTGAGATAAAGAAAGAACAAAAAGAGAGGTGGGGGACGCAGAAGGAGACAGGAAGGAAGGAAATTATCTTGCAAGTTTTCAAAGGCAGTGATTTATGTGACCATCTCTGTGTGCGCGTGTGTGTCAAATACAAGTTATTATGTATTTATGGCGTATGGCGATTTCTCTGCTTTGAGATGGTGCAGGGGCAGATGTAAAGGCACGCAGGTAACGGTATCATTTTTAGAAAGGAGACCAAAAAAGACTATTAAAATCAGTTAAAGATGATGTCAGTAAAAGCATCCCTTATGTATATCATTGGCTATGTTTAACCCCTTACAATTGCCCCTTTTAATTTCTCCTTAAGTAGCTTCAAAGCGGCTTTAAGGGAAGTTTTTGTAGCAATGTATTAAATGACAATATGAAAGCAATGTGACATGGGCGAAAAGGGTCGCTCGTAGTGATGAACTACAGAGAATATTTACTTCAATCTGCTGCTCTCCTCCGCCTTACAGAGCTTTACAGCGAGTTTACAGCTCATTGTTTAGCTGTCCGACCCGCAACTTTACTGTTTTGGTTTCACTTCAGCTTGCTAGGGTATATATTCAAACCTAAGACTCGAGGTTTTTGGACTCCTGCTGCTAAAATGCTAACCATCCTCTGTTAATTGCTATTTCACAAAATACGCGGCAGTAATTTGTCTGTTGCCTTTTTTTTGTTGTGTCAGTTGTCTTTGATATTTGCATTGTCTTTCTGGTATTTCTAGCCACAAGTGCTAGATGACCTAGATGTTTTCTAAATCCATCTTCCCACGGCTTAAAAACAAACTGTAGAGGACCGTAACTAGCCCTGACAGACATGGGGAGGGAGTGGGGCAGGTGGGTGGTGTGCATGTGTCTGGGTATCTGGGTGTTGGTCAAAAAGAAGAGAACAGTGGGCGAGGAAAAGAAGAAAGGAGGAAGAGAGGGCTGATGTCTTGTGGGGAACTAAAAGACAGACACTCAAGATGAAAGACTGGCATCTGCAGAGAGGGGGGAAAAAAGGCCAGTGCGCTGGATTGGAACCAGTGTGGGATATCATTGAGGCAGCCCTTCCGCCACTTTTACCCTCCCCACTCTAAGAAACCCTTCCTGGGTTTTGTGTGGAAACAGAAAGGAGCATCCCAGAGTTGAGACAATAACCCTTGGAAAGAAAGGGAAGCTCATTGGTCACATGTGACGGTTTATCCGGGTTGCAGAAACAGTTAAACACTCTGGGAAATAAGATTATTCACCCGCTTTCCGAGAACGAAATCAAGAAGATCGATACAAATCTTATGTCTGCACATTAAGTAGCGAGCTGGAGTCAGGATGTGGTTAACCTACCTTAGCAATAAAGACTGGAAGCGCTGGGAAGCAGCTGGTTTGGCTCTGTAAAACGTGAAAAGACATGCCTACAAACAACGCTCACCTGTCTTATTTAGACAGTGTATCTTGTATCTTTTAACCTGTCCATGAACACAAAATGTGAAAACGTCAATTGTGATTTCAGGGGGAGTTACGTTGTTCGCTCCCGAGCCATTTCTTGACAAACAACAGCAGTACTACTGCAAGGGTCTCCGGCTACAGGGTGAGCTGCCAGATGTGGTCGGTGAGCTCCTGTTTTGGCGCAATGGTAGCAAACCTGGCAACCTCACTGTGACGGCAAGACTGCGAATGAAAAGTCATTGCACTCGGCCTTCGTAACCGTCCCTAAATCCACAAATTGTTGATTTTACACTTCTGTTTATGTACAAATGTGTTAATCGGGGAGCTATAGAGGTGTTGGAAGGACTATTTTCTTATTTATTTTGGACAGGGCCAGGCTAATTGTTTCCCCCTGCCTCCAGTATGCGAGCCCAGGCCCGAGCTTATCACGCAGACATGAGATTGAGGTCAATCTTCTCATCTCCCACTTGGAAAGAAAGCAACTAGGCTTCAAGTGCCTCTCGGCCTGAGAGCTTGCTGTATCTTTCAGCGCAGAATTGTGTGTTTTACTCGTGTTTAAGATGCTGATAGGAGAGCAAGGCACGGCCACTCGGGCAGCCGCAAGGACGTAAGGGCATCTGTGTTGTCAGCAGCATGCGTAAATGTGCGAAAGAGAGAGAAAATGTGAATGTATGAAAAAAACAACAACATTCGGGAGTGTGTCTTATCTGCAGTGTGTGTGGTTGTCATAACAGAAACATCCCTTTCCTGTCATCCTGGTGATGTGCAGAGGAAAAACAGACATAAAAGTGTATTTTTTTTTTTTCCACACTTCCCTCCTGTAGAGGTACCGCAGTAGAATACTTTCTGGCTCATCTGTGTTTTTGTCCTTGAAGGTTGTACATCAGGGGTTTCAACCTGTGCACCCACTGCTCGCCATTTTAACTTTCAGATCAATCCAATGTAATCTAATTGTATCTAATCTAACCTAATTTACATGGCCACTATCTCTGTCCTGGGCTTGTCTCTCAGTATAAATCAGGCACGGTTGCAAAGTCCCTGAGCTCTCTATCGGCCTCCGTCATTTCCTTTCTATTTCTCTTTCTTTTTCTATCTGTAAAAGTGGAGCAATGATTTATATTCTTTAGTTTTCGCTCTAGCGCTGTTTCTGTCTCCGTTCCTTTCTTTCAATTTTCAATTCAATTCGAGACGCTTTATTGGCATGACATTTGACATGTGTTGCCAAAGCACAATTACGATTATTATGATAGACAATTAGGAGTGAAAATAACATAACCAATGTGAGGAACAATATTAGCTGACAGAAAAAAATCGACAATGAAATAGATACATGAAATAAAGTAAAATCAGTAATCGGGTTAGTATTGTTACATTTTAATGTGATTTTAACAATCCCAACAAACAAAACAATACAAGTGTCTACTGATAAAAGAATAAAATAAAGCGATATTAATAGGAGGTGGTGGTGGAAATCCATCCATCGTCTTCCGCTTATCCGGGGGCAGCAGTCTGAGCAGAGACGCCCAGCGTTCCCTCGCCCCAGACACTTCCTCCAGCTCTTCCGGGGGAACACCGAGGCGTTCCCTGGCCAGCCGAGAGACATAGTCCCTCCAGCGTGTCCTAGGTCTTCCCCGGGGCCTCCTCCCGGTTGGACATGCCCGGAACACATCATGAATACAGTTTTAGTTTCTTTTTATTTCTGTCATGCCGAATAAAAACAAACGAGCAAAAGGAAAAAGATTACCACATTATACTTCTATATTATTTCAAATAACAGATTTCAAATAACAGATTTTAGATGAACTGTCCACTGAAAAGGACTGTTACATACCTGCATTGTATCCTGATAAAGAGCTTGTTCCCTTTCAAGGGAACTTCAACGCTGCGTCAGCTGACGCTATGGGGAACGCCTCCAGCGTGACAGCCTCTGAATCTCTTGTAACAACTTAGACCAATCTTGATTGGGTCCGACGTCAACACGTGACGCACGCCGGCGGAACCGGAGGTATAAAGGGAGCCGGCTTCACTGTTGTCGTCAGCCTTCTGATCTTCAGCAAGCGCTCTGAGTCTCAAAATGGCGAGTGTGAAGCGGTTTCGGCAGTGTGTCTACCCATGCCCACGCTATATCCCGGACGGCGACACCCACGACATGTGTGCGGCCTGTTTGGGTAGAGAGCATGCACTGGCAGCCCTCGAGGGGGCTGGCTGTGTGCATTGCGAGCGTCTCCCGGTTCGGAAGCTCCGCTCTCGGCTGGCGCTTTTCGAGGAGGGCGGCCAGCTCTGCTCCCCACGCGGTAAGGGACCGGCGGTTGCTGAGGCATCCCGGCGACTTCACTCCTGGGGATCGCAGATGGACCTCGGCGATGAAGGTGAGACAGCTTCGGCTCTTTCTTTCCCTTCATCCGCGGGGTCTTTCTCCCGCTTTCGGGATCCGGAAGCCCGCACCGGGTCGGCGGCTTCTTCCGTCCCGCAGCGGGAGCCCGCTGTCCGGGACTCCGGTTCTGAGGAACTGGATGTACTCGGAGCGGATGGCGGAGACATGGGTGGCTCGTCAGCCCAGTCTCCGCAGTATGACGAGCTGCTGGAGGTGGTTTCCCGTGCGGTGGCTAGGCTCAATATCGCTTGGCCTGCGGAAGAGCAGGACGCTCGTCGCCGGAGTAAGCTCGACGAGCGTTTCCTTGTAGCCCCACCTCCTCGCCCGCGTCGGGAGTTACCGTTCTTTCCGGACCTCCATACTGAGGTATCGAAGTCCTGGTCCCGGCCGTATTCTACACGGCTTTCTGGCCCGACTGGTCGCCAGTACGCTTCGATCAGCGGGCGCAAAGAGAACGGTTACGGCACCATGCCTGGCATTGAGGAGACGCTGGCGGCGTACTTATCGCCGGAGGCCGCGTCCTCCCTGAAAACCCCGACGTTGCCTACTAAGCCATGCCGTACTACCTCGGCTTTAGTCGGCAAGGCTTACATGGCAGCAGGTCAGGCCGGTGCGTGCCTTCACACCATGGCGGTCTTGCAGGCGTACCAGGCCGATCTGCTTGACGACCTCGATGACGGGGGGCCCCTCGCATCCGAGGATGTGAAGGAGCTTCGCCGAGCGACAGATTTATCGCTCAGGGCCACGAAGGATACAGCCCGAGCTATCGGGCGCTCCATGGCCCTGCTCGTGGCGACAGAGCGCCACCTATGGCTAACTCTGTCTGGTATCAAGGAGAGGGATAAGACCTTCCTTTTGGATGCCCCGCTTTCACCCACCGGTCTCTTCGGGGAAGCGGTGGACTCAGTGGTCGAGCGCTTCAGGGAAGCGCGCCAACAGGCTGCAGCCTTTCAGCGATTTATCCCTCGTCGAAAGAGGTCGCGGGCCGAGGCTGAGGGTGGACCACCTCAGCCTTCGACGTCTCGCAGCTCGTACATGCTGGCCCAAAAAGCGAGCGTGGCTCAGCGTGCCCCTCCCCAGCGGTCGAGGGGTTCGCTCCCGCCTGCTCGACGGGGGCCTGATCGGGAGAAGGCGGACCTGAGGGCCGTGCTTCTCGCCCGACAGTCTTCCAAAAAGAGGCCCTGACGTGAGCGTCGGGCCTCTGAGGGCGCCCCCCACATGGGTCGAGCGAAAAGATGTCTCCCCATTGGGCCCTCAGGAACTCAGCCGCTTCACCCCGCCGTCAGGGACGCTTCGGGGCGTGGCAAGTTCCGTGCAACCACCGCCTTTAGACCTGCACGGACGTGCAGCAGTCGGGGCAGAGTTGCGTCCTCTACAGAGGCCTGTAGACGTTCATTTCCGGTTGTCTCCCGCCGCTTTGTCGCTTCGGGACGCCGTAGCTCTCACATCGCAGATACGGGGGGCGGTCATGCATGCACATGCCGATCCTCGGGGATTTCCCGCCGCTACAGCGCTTCGGGTAACCGAGGCCGCCACTCCGGGTCTCCCAGGCACCAGCCTCGAGCGGTTGGTCCCCCTGAGGGAATTTCTGCCTGCTTGGGAAGCATTGCCCGGCGTGTCGCACTGGGTTTTGCGCACCGTCCGACAAGGCTACACGCTTCAGTTTCGGTCTCGACCCCCCGGATTCCGAGGAATCCTGGAGACCAGGGTCAACCAAGTACAAGCACAAGTGATGGAGCAAGAAATTCACTCCCTCCTGTACAAAGGGGCCATAGAACAGATCCCCGACAGCGAGATGTTTTCCGGGTTCTACAGCCGGTACTTTATAGTCCCGAAGAGAGACGGTGGTCTGCGCCCCATTTTAGATCTTCGTCGCCTGAACCGGCCTCTGAGGAGGCTCCGGTTCCGGATGTTAACGATCCCTATGATTGTGAGTCAAATTCAGTCCGAGGACTGGTTTGTCACAATCGATCTGAAGGACGCATACTTCCATGTCTCTGTCATTCCGGGACACCGGAAGTTCCTGCGGTTCGCTTTCGGGGGCAAAGCTTACCAATATCGGGTGCTTCCTTTCGGCCTAGCACTCTCCCCCCGCACCTTTACAAAATGCATGGATTCCGCCCTGGCTCCTCTCAGACTCCAGGGGATCCGCATCCTCAATTACTTGGACGACTGGTTGATTCTAGCCCAGTCTCGTCTACTCGCGGTACAGCATCGAGATGTTGTACTTGCGCACTTGAGGTGCTTGGGGTTGAGGCTCAACACGAGCAAGAGCACGCTCACTCCAACACAAAGGATCACGTTCCTAGGAGTAGTGTGGGACTCAGTCACGTTGCGGGCACAATTGTCTCCCGCACGTGTCGAGTCGATCCTGACTATGGTACTCAGGGTGCAGCTAGGCCGACATCTCACTGCAAATCAGTTTCAGAGACTGTTGGGCCTCATGGCTGCTGCATCCACCGTGATTCCGCTTGGATTGCTGCGCATGAGGCAACTGCAGTGGTGGCTCAGGGACGCCGGTTTAACCCCGAGGGGCAATCCTTTTCGCCTGATCAAGGTTACGCCCAGATGCATGCGTGCCTTAGACAGGTGGAGACAACGGACGTTCCTGACCCAAGGCCCAGTGCTGGGCATGGTGTACCACCGTCGCACACTATCGACGGACGCCTCCAGCACCGGATGGGGCGCGGTTCTGGAAGGCCGCACAGCCCGAGGTCTGTGGCTGACCCCGCATCTAGGGCACATAAATTGCCTGGAGATGCGAGCGGTCTTGTTGGCCTTACGGCACTTTTTGCCAGACCTCAGGAACCACCACGTGCTTGTCCGTTCCGACAACATGGCGGTGGTTTCCTACATAAATCGTCAAGGCGGTCTGGGGTCGCGCCCTCTTTGCAGACTGGCGCGCCAGATCCTCTTGTGGTCCCAGAGAAGGTTGCTCTCTCTCAGAGCACTCTTCATACCTGGGTACCTCAACGTGGGAGCAGACATCCTGTCGAGGCAGGGGCCGAGGCCCGGGGAATGGAGACTGCACCCCGAGACGGTGCAGATGATATGGAGGCGATTCGGCAGAGCACAAGTGGACCTGTTCGCGTCCCCGGACAACGCTCACTGCCCCCTCTGGTTCTCCCTTGTATATCCAGCGCCCCTGGGGCTGGATGCCATGGCACAGCCGTGGCCGAGGCTGCGGCTGTATGCTTTTCCCCCGATTGCTCTGCTCCCGGGGGTTCTAGAGAAAGTTCGCCGAACGAGGGCCCAGCTGTTGCTCGTGGCCCCGTTCTGGCCCGCCAGAATCTGGTTTTCGGGCCTGGTAGCCCTCCTGGATGGCCCCCCATGGGAGATTCCCGTCAGGAGGGACCTGCTATCGCAGGGCCGAGGCGAAATCTTTCATCCCCACCCGGGGAAGTTGAAGCTGTGGGTTTGGCCCCTGAGGGGGACCACCTCCGAGCTGCTGGTCTCTCTACCGAGGTAGTGGAAACCATTTTACACTCTAGAGCCCCCTCCACGAGGAAACTGTATGCGGGTAAGTGGAAAGTTTTCACTAAATGGTGCCTGGAGCGCCATCTTGACCCAGTTCACTGCCCGATGGCTTCAGTGCTGGAGTTCCTCCAAAGCCGGTTTTCGGCTGGACTCTCCCCCGCTACACTTAAGGTGTATGTGGCTGCGATTGCAGCATTCCACAGCTTGGTGGATGGCTGCTCGCTGGGGAAACACCGCTTTGTTACCAGTTTCCTTCGTGGCACCTTGAGGATGAGGCCTCCGGTTCGAGTCAGAGTCCCTCCGTGGGATCTGACTGTGGTGCTGGATGGGTTGACCACAGCACCGTTCGAGCCATTGGACAATGCATCGGACAGGTGTCTGGCCTTAAAAATGGTATTTTTGCTGGCCATGACCTCTCTTAAAAGAGTTGGAGATCTACAGTCCCTGTCGGTGGCTCCTGCTAACCTGGAGATCGTTCCAGGCGCGGTTAGAGCCATCCTGCATCCTAGGCCGGGATATGTACCTAAAGTACCCACTGAGGTGGCCCGGCCGGTTGTCCTGCAGGCGTTCCATCCTCCAGTATCGGCGGAACAGGAAGGTGAAAGGCTGCAACTGCTTTGTCCAGTCAGAGCCCTGGAAGTTTATGTCCGGAGGACATCCCAGTGGCGTAAATCGGACCAATTGCTGGTATGCTTCGGGCCCCCTCGTAAGGGCTGCCCGGCTACCAAGAGCACTATTAGCAGGTGGATAGTTGAGGCTATCGTTTCGGCGTACGAGGTGCGCGGTTTGCCTTCACCTCTGTCGATCAAGGCTCACTCCACACGGAGTATGGCGTCCTCCAGAGCTTGGTGGTCGGGAACCCCCCTCTCCGATATATGCGATGCTGCGGGATGGTCCTCACCTCACACCTTTGTGAGATTTTATAGCCTAGACCGCCTACACAATCCGGGGTCTGTGGCTCTTTTGTCTTGAAGTGTGCCCTGATGGCTTCACACTCGTGGCAGGCATCCCTTCAGCATGGCGGAGTTGGTACTGCGTTCCCCATAGCGTCAGCTGACGCAGCGTTGAAGTTCCCTTGAAAGGGAACGTCCCAGGTTACGTAGGTAACCATGGTTCCCTGATAGGGAACGAGACGCTGCGTCTCGCTGCCATACTTCCGGCATGCCTGTGAGCGGCTTGCTTCAGTCGATCAGAAGGCTGACGACAACAGTGAAGCCGGCTCCCTTTATACCTCCGGTTCCGCCGGCGTGCGTCACGTGTTGACGTCGGACCCAATCAAGATTGGTCTAAGTTGTTACAAGAGATTCAGAGGCTGTCACGCTGGAGGCGTTCCCCATAGCGTCAGCTGACGCAGCGTCTCGTTCCCTATCAGGGAACCATGGTTACCTACGTAACCTGGGACGTTTTCTCATCTCCCAGGCTTTTTTCAAGTATGTGTCCATATTTACAAAATCAATATCTATCAATATCAAAGTGTTGCATGGTTCCCAGTGAAAAGGCAATAATAATATATATAACACTGCACATGTATATAAGTAGCTGTATTAATTGTTTTAATTTTTAATTTTTATTCTTTTTTGAATTTTGAATATTTGCATAGATGTTCTGTGTGTGTGTAGCATGAAGGGGGATACAACTTTAATCTCATTGTGCAGCCTTGTGTTGTAGAATGACAAACACATGCACCCTGAACCTTAATGTCTGTTTTCAGGGGCTTTAAAGACATCATCGGTAGTTGACCTGAGTGAGCCCAAGTGGAATGGGACCACCAAAGGAACACAACAAACTTCTGGTAAGGTAAGCTACCTCTTGGTTTACTTTTAGGATTAAACCATTAAAACATATTTGTGACAGCCTAAGACGTTGTGTCACAGTAAAACAAGTAGTCATAAAGTCAGAAAACTGACTCAATGTCAGTTACACAGCAATATCTATCTAACATTTGCTATCATTAGCCACCATAAGCTAGTGGTCATAGTGAGTGTATTGAATTGAGCAGGGGTGCATTTTAACGTTTTATATGTAAGAGAATGATAAAGCTATTTCTTCTTTGAACAGTTTCAAAGTCTCCCTTTAGATCCAGAGACAGAGGGCTGACAATATGTACTCAAGTGGATATAATACCCTCATTTACATACTGCAGTGCAGTCCCTAGGCCCTGGCCGAAAATGCACTCCCTTTCCACTAATGTCCTCACTATATAACATTCAAGTTTGCCCTCACAAAGATAGAACTACAAGTGCACACTCACTCACGGAGTAACCAGGTCTGTCTCAAGGACAGGAATCAGTGGGGACGCAGAGAGGGGACACAAGAGAGAGAAACAGCAGCAGATGAAGGCAGAGAAGGAGGAGTATAATGATAACTTTGCAGACATGTCCCCCCCCCTCCCCCCGCCCATGCACACACGCAGTTGCATACACACACACACACACTCTGGTTGCCATGGGGACTGGCCACGGCGGCAAATTGCTCCATGGGGGGGTCAGGGGTCTGGCTGAGATCAGAGAGCCGACTGTCGTCATTTAGGATCAATATGCCCCCCTCCCCAAACTCCCTCCTCGCACACACATCTTCTTGGTACACACCAAACCTTGAGTTCAACCCCACCCCACTGTCTCAGCCTTGATATCATACTCCAGTAAACGCAAACTCCCATTCATACATTCATCCATTCATCCATTCCTCCATTCATCCAGCACTATCCAAAGGTGAAGTAGCTGCTATGCTGTCACTCAGTATATGTTCAGTCCCTCTGATCGATCTCCAGGCAATTCTGACTTTGTGAAAAAGGGTACTTGTGTAGGTTGCAGCGTGCACGAAAAAGCTTGAAAGTCAAAAAAAGGACAACGGAGATGCTCGCCACGTGATGAAACACATTCTGTCAGACAGCGGGAGAAGTGTAGTGGACGGTAAACCCACTTTACCGTTTTTTTTTAACGTGCAGAAATAAAAATGGTATCTGCCCATTAAAAGGGGCCATAAATCTGCCTTTCAGCTGACATCACGGAAGGAAGCTTCAAAGTGATGCAGGTTATATGATGCTTTCCTGGGCATGTCATTGATTTATGTTTGTCTTGGTGCTTGCCTTGGAATTCCGTCTAATATTTGCTGACTGGAGGCAAAAGTACGGAGACTTTTATTTACAGCACAGCTATATCACAGCAACGAGATAGATGCGTGAAATCGGTGACGTGCCCCTTGAAAACTGGCTCATTTACAGTTGTTTTTGGTATATTATACAGATTATCTTGAACATAAGATGACAATTATCCATTTGATCAATTGGATATTTTTTTTATCCTTTGCATGAACATTCAAATGTTAAATCTGCCTTTCTCCCTCTGTATAGATATGCATCTTTTTGTGTTCATTCGTCTCGGTTTTTCTACTGTTCATATTTACGCTGCCTAATTATTAACTCGTCAGTCGCCTGCTAATCCCTGAATTGCACTAACCTGCATGAGCGGTGCTATACGAATACAGCGTAATAGTGACCGATAATTAAGTGACCCATTCGTTAGGTGCTGTTACTGTAAGACGGTGAGACCAGACGTGTGTTTAATCTCTCTCTGTGTATTTAACCTTAATGTGACAGCCCTCAGTGCGGACTTGTGCTGTGTTGGAAAAGTTACAGAAATGTTATGATAGTGTTACAAAGTGGTCCAACCAAGTAAAGCTGAAACCGGGACTCTGCACTTATTCACAATCGCTGTCACGTTTACATAATGAAGTGCATGTCTAAATGGGCTTATGGACGGACGGACGGACAGACAGACAGACAGACAGACAGACAGACAGACAGACAGATAGATAGATAGATAGATAGATAGATAGATAGATAGATAGATAGATAGATAGATAGATAGATAGATAGATAGATAGATAGATAGATAGATAGATAGATAGATAGATAGATAGATAGATAGATAGACCACAGCCACTGCTGCCTCCTTCATACCACATGTTGACCTGGTCAATATGCACCCACAGTTTCTGTATAACTTGAAAGCTAAACACAAAAAAATATGCGAAAAGACTGAGAAAAAGAGGGCTGTAATTGCAATTCATTCCCAGCCCGGGCCCCTGGGGTACCATGAGTGCGTTTGATCCCAAAGGCGAGCGAGTGTGGAAATGGAGAGATGCAGTCATATGTATGCAGAGAGAGAGAGAGAGAGAGAGAGAGAGAGAGAGAGAGAGAGAGAGAGAGAGGGGAGCCAGGGAGTTGGAGAGAAGCAGAAAGCCTTTTAATATTCCGGGCCATGGGTTGAGATGAGAGACTGCTCTCATACCTTCAGGTTCATGAGCATAATGAGATTTTTATTTTGCTGAGTGCAGTCTGCGAGTGCGTGTGTGTGTGTCTGTCTGTCACGCACTTTTATGCTTTCTGATCAGCTGTGTGTGTGTGTACATGCGAGCGTGTGCTGCAAACTCCCCCTGTGGGTCTATATGTTTAAATTTCAGCATCTTTGAATATGCATTTGTGTGTGTGTGTGTGTGTGTGTGTGTGTGTGCGCGTACTGAGACGCAGACACACATGTCAATTAGGGAGTCAGGGTCATTACTCTCAACACTTTTCCCTCAGCTCAAATGACATTCATTGACTACAATTGACTTAAGTCTCACAATAAATACTCACAACATTAGCTTACTCTCCTATTATCCTTCTCAAGGGGTGCTTTCCCAAAACACGATCTCCTGCTATTCCCAGGGTCCTTAGGGTTGAAAAATGATCGGCCACACGGCACAGGACTCGTCTCCTACACACCTCAAATCCGTGCGTGTATGTGATGCATCACCGCGACACACACAAACGTCCCCACCAAGTTGTCAGTGTGGCGTACATCTGCACACATACCCTCTTTTGTCCCTTCGTTTTGAATCGCCTGCTGAGCTCTTTGTCAAGAGGGAGACAAACCAAGACAGGAGTCATATTTCTCTGTGGTGAGGTGTACGTTGCACTACAGTGGCTCTTTTGCCCAGAGCGTGTATAGGTATGCATGGATGCGTATGGGACGACAGGCCATTGCTCTGTTGTGTGGGAGGACGTCTTATGAACAAGATGTGTGTGGGGGTTAAGGACGCCTTGACCAGACTTTCACACCAACCTTCCAAGAGCACATAGTTTTGCGTGAGGCGCAAGTAGGCGGAAGTAGAATGAAGTGCAGCACATAATCCTACAGAGCAGGATAACAACAAACAATGGAATGGAAACAATCACGTGATTTTTATTTATTTTTTTCCTCTTTCCGGAGAAAAGAGTTTGGCGACCCGGAGGGAGCTCAGGAGTTGAGGTGCAGCTCCTTCGCTTTGAAAAAAGCCAGGTGCTTCGGGCATCTGATAAGGAATGCGTCCCGGGCGCTTCGCATTGGAGGTTTTCCAACTGGTAGGAGACCCAGGGTTAGACCCAGAGCACGCTGGGGGAATTATGCATCTCATCTGGCTTGGGAAAGCCTCAGGATCACCCAGGAGGAGCTGGGCGACGTTGCTGAGGAGAAGGATGTCTGGACTACCCTGCTTAGTCCTTCTGCCATCCCGACCCATCCCAGAACAAGTGTTGCAAAACGGTTGGATGGAACTTCTTCTCTCCAGTACTTTCTGCCGTGCTTGAGATATTTTACCCAAGTCCCGGTAGGATCGGAGAGTAGACTTACATGACTTTTTCCCCCTTTCTTCTTTACAGTGAAACAGATGCTGTCATCACGTCTGCCTACCTTCAATGCCAGAATCCAATTGGACGAGCGTCGTGGAGGTCAGCCTAGTTTGATCTTTGGCTGCTACGGCTCGCACAGCTGCATTAAATAATGGCCCTGCACTGCGCAATGTCACTCTTTCAAGTTCGGTGTGAAAGCCTTGTTGGAGTCCATCTCTGGCTGAGACAGCTGGATTTCTGCTGACTCCCCAACCACACGAATGTCACAAAAAGTAATTTACTAATGGGGCTCATTGACACTTTTGAATATAAATGGTTTTACCATATGACTTTGATAATACAAAGAATCATCAAACAATCACTGTTTGTGATTTTGGGCCATTGTGTGTCACGTGACATGCCATTCCAAACTGTGGACACTCGGCCAAAATTACCATAGCCCAATGCTGTTCCTACAGTGCTTTCCCTAGTTGTTCATGTTTGTCCTGTGTGTGCTCACTTTCTGTTTTACCTTTAAAAAGAGGGGTTTAGATAATCTGGATGAACTGTTTCTTGCCCCATCACAGCGACCAATGCTACAAAGACATCCCCAAATTGTAATAAACCGGAATTATCCTTTAACATCTTTCCCACGGTCTGATAAGTCAAACTGAAAGCGAAAAGGGGGCTGAAATCAGTAACGCAGCCTCACTTACAATAACATTTTCTTCTCCGTCTACATCTGCCGACTTCAGAAACTTACAGAATTGTTCACAGTTTACTCATTACTAAGTTAGTATTCTAGTTTACAGCCTGGCAGTTATTCATCCAACCAGCCACTCATAATACTTGCAAACGCAGGACCAACACAGTATATGCATACTTGAGTGAGTTTGGTTTCCTCAGAGCTTCAAACTTTCATATAAAATACACATGCATTTAATTTCTTTGTCTGGCAGACTAAGCCTTAATATATAAGTGTCAGATTTATGTGTCTCTATGTGTGTCTGTGAGAGCGAGAGAGAGAGAGTCCTTGATGTGACGGTGACAGCCTCTCAACACTCTCCACACCTGGCTGTGCTTTACATAATCAAAAGCCAGCATCGACTCCATCGCTGCTTCCTTTTATTCTCCTTCTCCACAGCTGCAGCACTCCTCTTTCTCCTCCCGGGGTGACACTTTTTTTTTTCATTCCAACCTCATGTTCTGTGTTTCAAATCCACCTCCAATCTTGATTATCATTATCTTCATTTTCCCCTCTCAGCCTCTCAGTCACCTTTCTGGGCTTCACTCCTCCGCTCCCCTTGTTCTCCTCTCCAGAGGTGGCGGTGCTGGGGGATGTGTGTGATCCCGGCGTGTCATCAATCCTCGGCGAGACGTTGAATAATTAGGCCCTGCGTGCGTTACCCATGCATGTGGAGCCCCTAATCCCCTGGAATTGTGCAAAGTAAACCATCACCTCGGCGGCCCCTCTGGACCGCGTACCTCCCCCATCAAACCCTGTTTAACCCTCCATTCGTAGCCTTTTTAACCTACGCCCACACTCAACGCAAACCATATTTCCTCATCACCACCCACCTCCCTTCAGCATGCTTACCGATAGGCCAGTTGGAAAGAACCCACTCTTTTTATCGCCAAGAGTGCAATATGTAAATTTTAAATTCATTGTGTAGTGAGAAAATCAAGTCACACATCGCTAAAGCTCGGAAAATTTCGGCCGAAAGCCTGGTTATCGCCACTGTGATATGAGAGCTATTCCCACTACCCACAGCTGTAAATCAATTGAAAACTTTGCCAGAACGAAAACGGTTATATTAATTTAAAACTTTAAAGATTCTGGATGGTTAAGATTTGAGGAATCACATTTGTGCCTCCATTGGTCTGAGATCAAATCTTGCCAACGTTCGCTCTCCTGCGTCTCACATAGTCTCCTTTCCTTTATTCTTCCCCCATAAGTAAATAAATGATAAAAATGCTAATCAAAATGGTGTCTCTTTTGAAAAAATCCTTCTATGCTGCCCTGCTTGACTCCCTCCCTCTCCCAGTGTCCTCCGTTAAGAAACTTGTGTGTGGATGCAGACTCAAATGTTTTCTTAGCATCCATTACTGCATCATTACTTTACTTATCCCTCCTTTTATCTTTGAAATTTCCTTTTCGCCCCCCTCCCTCCGCACTCAGGATCCCTCTCCCCCCCTCCATTTCTCTGTTACTCCCTGCCATCACATTTGTCCCCCCCACATCTCCCCTCTTTCACCACTTCCCCCTCTTTTTCGGTTTATTTTCACATCCCATCTCTCCCCGCTCGCCACTCTTCCATTTCTCCTTCCCACGCCGACACAAATGGACAGGAAGGGAGTGGGACCTAGTATGCCTGCCAGTCCGAGTGACCCTCCCCAGGGCGGTGCATCATTGCATTATGGGTACATTAGGATGAATGTCTGTTGTTAAGCAAACGGTGCTGTTCAGAGGGTGATATTAATGGGGGCAGAGTGGCTGCCTCTGCACTACTTGCTCAATCAATGGGTTGCTAGCAGACTGTTAATTGAATCACTGGCGACAGCGAGGGGAGATACCGTTGTTTTCCACTCTTGTGGGTTTTTTGTGTGCTCATCAAGCAGTGTGCTGCTGAGCTCCTGACGCCTCGGCATTTTCACCAGCAACCATGCTGTGGTTTAACTGCAGCTTTTGCGTGCGCAGAAGCCCCCCCCCCGGCGAAAGCCGAGCGCTGCCTCCAGACGAAGACTTCTGCTGCAATGTGTTTACCCCCAAATTAGCGTAAACATGACTCTGTGAAGTCTCAGCCTACAGCGTAAGGCTGAGTCACTGCGAGCAGACGCTCAGCACCTGTTTGTGTTTACCGACAGCTCAAAGATATTAGTTCTCTCCCTGCATAAGATCATCTGAGTAAACGGGGGGGGGGGGCGCTACACCCTATTGACCTCACATGATTTCTCTTTAGTCATGTGTTTGCATAGGTTGGACTGCAGTAGAGAATAAGTGATTAGCATTCATGATGATTTTGCACCAAGCTATTTGTATGTAGACACGATCAGCTCCTTGGAATAATCTGCCTGCGGCAAACACAAATTGAATTTAGATTACTTGCTTCCTCTGATATTCTTTTGCACAAGTGGAAGAAATGTGTAATTTGTTTGTTCTGATTGCTGCGTTCTTCTGAGTCCCACTACAATGCAAATTTTCCAATCATGTAGCCTCCTGTCAGTCCTCCTCTGTACGTGCATGCTGTGTTTTCACTGTGGCTGGCAGCAGGGTCAAAGCCTCTGATGACGTCATCGAGGGTTATTTTTCTTTTAACTTGACAAGGTTGCTCCAAAGCCACAGAAGACATTATACAGTAGTTTTTTTTTTACTGGCTTCCAGTGTACGGGCTTGCATCCAGTGTAATTGCACGTGCAACTTTGGATATTTATCCATCCATCCATCCATCTTCTTCGCTTATCCGGGGCCGGGTCGCGGGGGCAGCAGTCCGAGCAGAGACTCCCAGGCTTCCCTCTCCGCAGACACTTCCTCCAGCTCTTCCGGGAGAATACCGAGGCGTTCCCAGGCCAGCCTAAAGAGACATAGTCCCTCCAGCTTGTCGGCCGCGGGGAAGACCTAGGACAGGCTGGAGTTAGGATTTTTAATTCCGTGTAAATCGGATCTTGTCCAAAAAAAACAGAATCTGTCACACAGTCCCTGAATCTATTCATATTTTTGTGAATAGATTCTACGAAGCACTCCAAATGCAAGGTATACCATGTTTGAGCGAGGGCACGTATTTCCAACATGATCCCATGATTCTGAAAGCGCTCTGAAATGAACTGAGCTAAAAAAAAAAGTAGCCAAACACCCACCTTGCAAACCTCAGATGTTTATCAGAGTGTATTTCATCATGCATCAAGTGCTAATAAGACAGCGTCCTAACCCTTGTCATTCTTTATCAAAGACCTCTTTCTATGTGTGTTGCGTAAGTCTTTTAGCAGCAGTCATACGGGGGCTGGTAATATGAGGGCAGTGCGGGTGAGTTATTTCCATAACTGTGACACAAGATCAACCCAAAACACTGCTCCTGCCTCAGGCTATGTCAATGGAAATCCCCCTCTTATGGCCGAGCTAACTCTTCTTGAACCCTGATGTTGGCACGTCTCATCCTTTTGTTTCCTACATTTACCTCACCGAGCTCGTTTCGTACGTAAGGTGGCAGATTTGAAAAAGGATGATACAACTTGACAGCTTTATGAATCATAATAGACTGGTAAGTAAACAAAGAAAGCAAAGATGTTTCTCGGGCGGAAAAGACACCGTTACATCCAGTCATGATAAACACATTCATAGACAAGCGTTTACGAATCGCAGAGTGGGATGCCAATTACCCATGAGTCTCCGCTCTTACCCTGCGGTCTTGGGTTTAGATTAGTTTTGCATCTTGCTTGTTATCATTCGAAATCAAACAAGTGCATCAGCCTCTGTCCATTCTGAATCGCAGCCAGATCCAAGCGCTGCTCAGTCTGATCCCACTGGTTTCAGTGTGTTCTCTGTACTGTGTGTCTGCTGTATTCACACAAATCACCCGAGGGGGAGGGGGGCTGTGGTTTTTGTTTTTTTTGTTTTTTTTTCTTTTGCGTGGTCTGACCCTGTGCTGAGATGGAGAGCTAATTATGTACTCTATTTGTGTGAGTGTGTGTGTGTGTGTGTGTGTGTGTGTGTGTGAGTGCATTGCTGTGTGTGTGTGGAGGGTGCAGGTTGCCCGCGGCTGGTGTTTGGAGGTGGTAATAGTGTGTATGTGGTCTTTGGGATACGTCTGACCTGGCCAAGCCTACCAGCGTGAAAGGCGCCAGCGTCTGATTGGCACCTCGCCCACACACACACACACACACACACACACACACACACACACACACACACACACACACAGACAGACAGTCTTCAGTCAGGGAGGGGAATAAGGAGCATTCAGGGGTTGAAGGATGACAGGCATACTGTATCGATACAGTCCACATTATGCATGCAGTTACACACACGTGCACACACACACACACACAGAAACTACATGTACATGCAGGATCCAGAAACATCCATTTTGCACCTGAAAAAAAAAAAATAAAAAACACCTCTTCTGTTTGTAGGAGTGTACTTGCAAATATGTAAATGCACATAGTGAACACATACGCACGTACAAAATATGGCCAAGAAAAACATGAAGGCAACTCAGTCACCATGGAAACCCATCACTCTATCTCCAGCCACAACCATTTCCTTTCTGTATTCCTCCTTTTTACCTCAACCACCATCTTATCTCGGGGGTAGCTGCCAAGTGTCCATATTTCCTGTCGTATTCGCTTTTCATCCACCTCCCTCCCATCCCGCTAATTGCTATTATTGCTATGATTTTTTTTTTTCCAACCCCGTCCACCTTTTCTGTTTTTCTTCATCCTGAGTCAAGAGCCAAAACCTGTTGATTACTCCAATTTATAAGACTATTCCAAAAATAATACAAATTGCGTTGAACATGTTGAATTACCTCAGCCAAATGCTAGATTTTGTCTTTTATGTTTTGTTTAAGTAATATTTTTAGATAAAATCATAAATCAATGATTTAATATAATAGATAGTGTTTGCTCAGTCTCTGTACCTGTGATATTTATCCTCTTTTCTGCTTCACCTGCCTTATTTTGCACCAATAGCCACCAATCCTCTGTTAAATGTTTTTGCAGAGCCACGACAAAGTGGGTCACTTAAGGCAGAAAGCTCCAGGTTAGGGCCGCACAGGGCCGTGTGGACAGGCAGAAAAACGGGGCCCAGCGGCACTCTACATTCAGTCGGTCCGGGATAATAGAGTCACCTGTGGGGCTGGTGGGCCGGGACCAGCCTGGCTGTTTGGAGGGTCAGCGGATCAGCCTGTTCCTCCCTGCTGGAGGTCTACCAGACAAATACAGTCCCGTGAACAAAGAGGAAGGGCCGCCGCAGTTACTCCTGTGTGTGTGTGTCTGCAGCTGTGACATAGGAGCAGCATTTATATGTGTCTATTCACCTGTACATGTATGTATGTGCACGGTTAGGCATATTTGAGGCAGTTGGAATGAGGTCAGAGGTCAAGGTGCCATCAGTCCCAGCCGTTTTTAAAGCCTTCGCTCCAGATGTTTTTTCCCCCCAGCTGTGAATCTTTGCACATTTTTTTTTCCACATCTAAAAAAATTGATTCCAGTGCTGCAAGCCTTCACATGCACCTCATCACTCATGTTGTATGTGATGGCTACTGTCGTGTCTGTTTGCTAGCCCAGAACTTCTAATGCAAGACATCATGTTGCTATGCTCCTATAGTAGCTGTAGCTAGAGCACAGTAAGTCCAAGCGGAGCAGAGCACTGAAGTTATTATTGTGTTAGCTGATTGGTATTCATGCTTCAAAATCAGTGGCTCATTCACCAGCTGTTTGGCTGACTAGTAACATCCAATCATAATCATGCAGGTGTACGTCATGCCTTCCATATCATGGGAAGGTATGATGCAAATGTATCGTGCTGGTACAGAGAGCATCCTCACCTTTGAAACAACTGTGTGGTATGGAGAAACCTCAGCAGAAGACGGCGAACATCTGGACAAAATGGTTGGTGGTAGCAATAGCATTACTTGTTATTCTGCATAAATGTTTAATTGTTGACTGTGGATATTTTATGTTTTCCTTACCACTTGTTTTGTGTCCCAGTGTGTTTCCTGTATGTGATGGTTTTTTTTGTTTTTTGTTTTATTTGAGTTCACCAAACCAAATTCCAACTTTATCATCATGGCAATAAAGTATTGCAGTTTTCTTTTCTTTTGTGTCTCCAACTGAGCTGATTAAAAATTGGGTCAATTTTAGTTTTAAAGGATAGGTTGAGTTTCGGTTAGGGCAGGTTCAAACTCTCTAAACCAAAAAAAAATAAAAAATAGCCGAACCTATCATTGATTCTGTTTTCCTTTCAGGTCTTTAAGATTTGAATTTACATATGGAGATTCCCCAAATATTGTCCCAGGGGAGGATGCTTCGGAATCTTCTGGTCTGGGTTAAGCCTCTAATCTTCTCTAAACAGACGTGTAGTCCATTATACACTCACCGTTCTACAGAGCTTGTGTATAGTGACTTCTTATTGTGACTTTGGGCATATACCTAGTACTTAGTCCCATCTGAGGAGGAGAGGCAAAAACACCAGCATGGTGGGAGAAATGGAACAGAGTTTAATTTCACGTTGAAGAGGAAAGCAAATAACAAGAATGGCACAATAGATAGGAACGAAATCCCATGGGAAACACCAGATGATAAAAAAAACTAAACAAAATGGAATAAATTAATAAGAAAAATACCAAAGAAACTGCTCAAGGTTTCAAAGTGGGCAGGAGGGAAAACAACTGGATTGAAACAAAAAATGAGATTGAAGCTGCAAGCTCCGCAGGCTGGCCAACATTTGACTCATTCACAGTCCTGCAGAGTCCAGACAAGACAGATGCACTTGCATACTCAACAGCCTCACAACACTCTGTTTATTTAAACATTTTGCCAAAAAAAATGTTTGCAAGTTAAAGATATAGTTCGACATTTTAGGAAATACACTTATTCGCTTTCTTGTTAGATGAGTTAGATGAGAACACTGACAGCATTCTTATGGCACTTTGAAGCTACAGCTAGCAGCAAATTAGCTTAGCTATATGTAAAGACTGGGAACACGGAAATAGCTACGGATAAAAAAAGGAAGATATAACGTGCTAATCAGTGAGTTTAGATGTGGTTGTGGGCAGAGTTTGTTACTTTACGGTTAAAGAGCCAAGCTAGCTGTTTCTCCGTGTTTCCAGTGTTTGTGCTAAGCTAACTGGCTACTGGCTGAAGCTCGATATTTAGCATACAGACATGAGAGCGGCATCAACCTTCTCATCTAACTCTTGTCAAGAAAGCGAATGAGCATATTTCCCACAATGTCAAACAATCCCTCCAAGTTTAGAAACGTAAAACCGAAAAATGGTTACAGGTAATGTTTTTTTTTTTTTATGTGTATTTAACGCTATTCAGCTTGACAGAATTTAGTTCAAATCTGTGAAAGGCATCAGCCATCGACTCAGAGGTCAGGGCTTAAACCTTTTCGTACAAGAAACACACACATGTCACCTTCTGTGTACGTGCATCCATAACCATTGATTTCTGCACTGAAAATGCTGCACGTACACACTTTGAAGCTTTATATTTGTATAAAGTCGTTTAATACTGCGATTCTTCGTTTTACTGATTCCACTGATATATTTATCCAAATTTCAAAGTCATGCTGGTCATGAGTGACAACATCAAATAACGTTATTCGAAATAAAAAAAAAAAACTTAAAAAAATCATTAGAATAAAACTCTTTGAACAAAGCAATAATGATGGCAATGATACAAGCACACGTTTTAAAAAAACAATTATTATTGAATTTGACACATATCACTATATCCCTCCCTATTGTAGTCATTTATAAGAGGGCAAAACACAACCAGAAATGTGTCCAAATTTGCAATATTATTGTGTTGTGCCATGTTTTCACTTATGTTGTGTTTTATGCAAAGTGGTTCTAGAGTGTTTACATGTTGAGGCATGCTGGTTTCTGTGTGTGTTACTGAGCATTCGTCTGGTTATTTCATAGGTCCCTTTTACCCCTTTGATAGCAGTAATCCCATCATGCTCCATTTTGAAAAGGTTCTCACAATATGCCCTAATGACTGTCTCAAGGCATGGCTGACACACACGCACACACACACACACACGAACGACACATACAATGTTGAGCTTTGTTTTGTGGATGACACATGAAATGCCCACGCCCAAATGCAAACTATCTGACACCCACCCACCCATGTTCTCCCTTTCTCTCTGTCGCACACGAACAAATAACGAGACCATCCTATCTCCATCCATCACCTCCATAAAGAAACGAATGGAGAGAAGCGGCTTTGCCTCCCAGCCACTGCCTCCTACCCACCGTCTCACGCTTTCAGTCAAGCTGTGTCTGTACTTATCTTGTTACTTTGATGTGTGCATTTCTGCCAGCATGTGTATACAGTATGTGAGTGTGTGGCCGCTCCAACTCCACAAGTCCAGACAGGATGTGAGCCCCTACAGCAAAGTGAGAAAAGTGGAGAGGGGAGCAAGGGCAGAGGAGAGATGACAGGAAAGGGGGAAAGGGAGACATGCCACTCATTTGCAATTCAATTCTTCTTATCTCTGGTGAGGAATATTTGCAACATCACAACGTGAAGCCCTGTTGTGGAAAGGTTGTCTGCGATTGTTCCCAGTACTGAACTCTCTTATTCAAAGGCAGCTCCTTAAAACCAACACATGCAAGACCTTTAGAGATTGGATTGGAAGACATCATATTCATGTGTGATCAATCACCCATGCTAACACTTTAACACTGGCCTACAATTTATTACGTGAATATAGCATTTAGTAACTTTTATGTTTGTTTTAATATGTCATATTGTATTATAGTACTGTAGATGCTCATAATAATATCTATACTACACAATCCATGCTACCACTTTAGTGTTAGTTTGGCTGAGTGATATAGGGTCTGTGCTAACACCTTAGCAGCTTAAAACACCTTAAGGAAACCACAAAATGACTCTTACGCTTGATATAACACAAATGACAAAAAAATTCAGCCCATGCTGTTTTTTTCATACAGTATGTCTGGAAAGAGATTGTACATTGAATATCATAGTTTATTTCATACTTCTGTTATAACCGCTTTTAACAAACGCCATGCCAACAAGGCGACTGAGGACAGCTGGGTGGTCACGGCTACAAGAGTCCAGACATTACAGCTAAAACATTGGAAAGAGGACACAGAAGGATTTTATTGGTGGATATCATAGACAATGGGGGAACATTTATGATGACAGTGCACTGTTGTGCTGGTAAATTTTGTTGTTTAACTTTGTTAAAATCGTTAAGGGTCAAACAATTATAAGTTCTGTAGATACTAATTTATCTGAGACTATCAAAGGAAAAAGGTGCACGTTTAATTGTTGCCCAGGAAGACCACTTAAAGAAACCCTCAGTGAGATAGTATAGAGCTACACAAGCTAGTAGAACATAGGCTTTCCATTGGCTCATGCTAACAATTTAGCATGCTGCCTACAGTTTAGTGTGTAACCAACACTTGCATGCACTAGGCCCAGTGTTGGAACAAGCTACTTGGAAAGTGTATCGAGCTAAGCTACTAGTTACTCTACATTAAATGAGGCTCACTACACTGAAGCAACCCCCCCAGAGAAATGTAGAAAAAAGAAAACAGCTACCACCACACTACTGAGAAATGTAGTAGTGATGTCACTAAATGGTATGCTAAATCTATGCTAGTGTTTACACAGGGGCAGCGATCACATAGATACAATGATAGCATGTTTTCTATCAGGTAAATCGATCAGTGTCTTCAAAACAAACCCCCGAAATCTCACGTGGGACAGGTAAGGAGCGGGGCACGATTGCACTTGCACATAGTCATAAACCTCTTAAACTTAGAAAACCGTCGGTATCACAGACAAATTCCTCTAGCACACACACATTATCGACCAGCAATGAAGTGCTCTGTTCTTACCCACGCTACTGTCTGGCGAACTGACGTGATAATTTCACCGCCTTAGTCTCATTTGTCTTCGTGTCCCGGGCTCATCGCGGTGGTCAGGGGTGAAGTGGCGTAAAGAGGTAAGAGGAGATGGGATCAGGCTCAGCAGCACGAAGCCTTTCGCATGTTAATCCGTCGTGTCTCGGTGGAATAGTCCAGCCAAGGCCTTGATTAAGGATTCATAGAGTATTAGCCAGATATCATTATGGCTATACATCATCTCACTACTTTATCAACGGGTTGTCTCGGCTTAAGCCAGCGAGCTAAATCCCAGGTGCGTAGGTGTGTGCGTGATTGTGTGTATATGTGTGTGATAGTGTGAGATTAACATTGCATGAGGGATTAGGTCAAAGCAGTAGGTATTTTCTGAATCTGTTCGTCTGTGAAGTAGCAGCTGAGATTTTACCAGGAAGACACATGCATATTTTTATCTCAAAGAAAGGTGGCTTCACTCACAAAATGCTCATGTGAAGTTACCATCTATTAATAATTAACGTGATCAATAAGCGACATAGACTTTAAAAGTGGCCATGGCCTGACTACTAAACTTTCTCCGATGACCCAATCAAGTGTGTGGTTTACTGACCCGCCGGCCTGCCTCCCTAGAGGTAAGTCAAGCAGGCAAAGATCAACTGATTCACTGTCATTGAGTTACAAGATCTGTCATCGACAAAGATGGGGTTTCTGATGTATTCTTGCTAATGGGAAGACAGCTGACAGTGGTTAGACATCTGGTAAAATCACAATTGATTGGGCTCAGTCTTTTACTCTGGCTGCCTACTGTATAGGAGAGGTTTAGGGATAAAAACTGGTGATAGACCACATCTTGGTGATGGGAAGGTAAATGTCAGCCTTTTGCATATGAGAATTTGAATATGAATGAACATGGTTGGTGGACTAGTGGACTATTCCCTTGGAGCAGGGAAAACAAATGTCAAGCTTTCCGAGACGTTCAGAATTCAGGAAAGAATGCCTATCTGTTTCCAACAGGTTGGGGCAGTCTGGCAGTGAGGCCTCATCTTCCTCTATAATGCCCTTACATTTCCCTACAGAATGAATAGATGGCCTTATTCTTGAACACAGAGTGTTTCTGGATGGCTGTTCTGTTAAGAAAGAAGAATTAGAATGTCCAGATGGTCGAGCCATTTACTCTTGGCTGGAAGTATAATACTTTTCTTGCGAAAACATTGTCAAGATCATTGGCAGCAAAAATGATCTCCTTTATGAGAAACTTGCCATGGTTGCAATGGTTCAAGCCCTCCTTTCAGCAGGTCTTGCATAAAATGTCAAAAACCTACAAAATGTTGGGATCAACTGCTCTTTTAATAACATGAACTGGCCAGGAAAAACCATATCTCAGGAGTTAAATCCCTCAATCTATCTATGCCAATTGACCGCTCGCTGAACCCCTTCCCCAAATAGCAACTGTCCAATTACAGTTTAGCAACCTTAACTAGGCCTGTCAGGTTTGGATTACTCCACATGCAGAAGGTGTGACTGGTGTTCTACTCTGCATTTAAAGATCTTGGCGTCATTTTTTTGTCGCCTTCCCTTAACAAAAAATGCAAGAGCAAAATTGTGAGTAATAGATTTGCCTTCTCTAACGTAAGCCACTAACATTAGCATTCCTGGTTAAATAGTTAAGTAGTAACCTAGCATTATTTCCAAGGCCATGAGCTAGCATTTCATTAGCTAACTAAATTATTATGTGGAGTGACAGCCCCCTTCACGAGGAAGTGAAACCAGGACACCAGAAGTTGTAAGAAAACCTCATTCAAAATGCCACTGACATTTACTGACTACACTAATAACAAAAAATCCAGCCTTGGAACAAAGCTTTTCACAAACGTATGTGATGTGGCTCGCTTCATGTGTCTAGATAAGGTAGGTACTGTCTTCGTCAAAAACGATAAAATGTTGTTTTGGAAGACTCTCCTTCCCTCATGTGTCTTGTAGTTTTAATTCCTGTCTTTGTGTGGTTTTCTCTCCACTTTTGATTATCTTCGCCTGAATTTCTGAACTCTGATTTTTTTGGTTCGCTCCTTTGGACTTATTTGCCTTCGCGGGACCGCTTCCCTGGTTTCTTCGATCACTCCCTTACTGAAATCACTGCAAGCCTTTTTTTATTCATTTAATGATTAAAACTGCACCTACTCAGCCTGCGTGTCTGCATTTGGGTTCGCGGTGGCTTTCCTGCCTCCCCGGCTCGACAAACTACAACACCCTGAAGTAGACAAATGGAATGCAGCCATCATTAATTTAATTATTTACACCTGTGCTTTTCCTGACATGTCAAAATAATCTTCAATGAAAAAGGCCCATTTATTGCCCGTAGCTCTCTCCAGAGGTCCGATTGCCTACTGTTTGAGATTTTCAGCAGACATTAGTTCCTTATATTTTCTTTTCCTTTTGACACTCACACACACACTCTGGTAAGGTTGCACATATTTTCACACTCTCTCCGCTCACAGAATCAAAGGCTCGAACACCAAATCATCGCGGCACAGCTGGGCTCGATCACTGACATCATCTTTGAGCACTTGTGTTATTCCCTCAATATCCTTCCCTCTGTCTGTGTCTCTCTACCTCTTTCTCCTGATTTAATACCTCGTCTCTCACAAGTGAGTTGAGCCGTACTCATAACAAAGAGAACAAATCTCTATTGTGGCTGGCTGTCTGTCAGGCATCACAATGCTGCTCAATTAGACCCTCTATAAGCATGTGTGTACGTGAACACATGCCTCAAGGGGCTTTACAATGTGTCCCTCTCCCAGGATGGACGGACAGTCGGACATGCAATAGTGTGTGTGCGTTTCACCAATGGGCAACTGGCAAGGACAACCAGTAATCAAGTCCGCTCGCTATTCTTTAGTGCAAACCATTCCTGTAACTTAAGGATGACTTAAAACTAGGACAGGGCACATGGAACACACACAAACTAGCGTGCCTCAAGGTGACAGTGTGTATATGGTTATGCTCAGGTGACACGATGATGCAATTAGTTCATTTCAAATTAAATGAACTGGCTGCTCAGGTGAAAGACTGCGTGTGTGTGAGAAACACACACATTGAGACATCTACGATCATCTTCTAGTGGTCCTGGCGACAGGCTGCACAGTGATACCTGAGTGCCAGAGTCAGGGCTGGGAGTGTGTGAGAACCAGAGTGACCTGATGGGAGGGTGTGGGAACCTGTCATGGCGCGAGGAAGACTCTGCTCCTGTTACCAGAGGATCAGGCTTTGCTGTAACCCAAACCTCACTCTCCCTTTCCTTTCGCCTAAACACACTCCTCCTGCGATATACACACACGTTCTCAGACACGGCCTTAAACCAGCAGGATTGAGGGCTTTGTTACGGCAGACAGTCTAGTCAGATCAGGCAGGATGATGATATTGATCACATTTTCACTGAAATCGCTCACTAAGAAGATGGATACATGTTATTGTCTCCGCTTATCAGTTGTTGGCACTACTTTTTTATTTTCCCAGAGCGGATGTTAACAACATAATCTAACAGTAACCTTCTCATGTTGTGGCCTCAAATAGCCTGTTACACAAGGTTTCAGCATAAAATTCAAAGCTCAAAACCTTTATTGTGCCCTCAGGGGCAAACTATGGTTGGGCTGGCAACCACAAAAAGATCTTTTAATTCATTGCCAGTGGCATAAATACAAGGTAAACACACCATAAACACTATGCAGTCTAAAGAGAGCAACAGTATGCACACTTCAGAAAACACTTCGAACTTTTACTATTGGCAAAATGATGTGACTTTGGTTTGTATCCTGTTACAACCCTGGGGAGGTCTAGGGGTAAGGGAAGTAACACACAGCCGTTGTAATCAGGCCATTCATTGGGTAGTGAGTCCGACAGCATACGTACAGCACCACAGACAGCGTTTTTCCAATTGACACATAAGGCAAACAAACCAAAACAAGGAGGAGGAGAGGGGCGGGTGGCGCCAAATCATAAATGGAACAAAAGAAGGCACTCTTCTTAACCTTGCTGAAATAGCTGAAATCAGTAAAATGAAACCTACCTGGCTGCGCTACGGTAACCTGTCCAAACCAAATCACAGTACAGCAAAACCACCCCGAGACTATTATCCTTGAACAGTCAGCTATATGAGGTGTAGCAAATGGGAAATGGAATCAAACTAGGGCCTCATACGGGTTAGCAGCGCATCACACAGAACCCCGGAGTTGACATTGGTGATGGGTTCTAACTAAATAACCCAGTAAACAGTCTAGACATACAGAGAGGCACCGAGGCGGACTGCTCACGTCAAATCAGAGCCCTGTCACCTATTCAAACAGTACATGTGTCCCAGATGGAGAGAGAGAAAAGAGAGTGAATATTGGACTTACATTAGTCAGGTGGACATTACCACAATTCCAAGGGCACGCTCATGTTGCCCTGTGTCTGCAGGATGTGCAAATCAGCAATTGATTGCTAACATTTTTTGTTAACACCGTAAGCAGTATTTCGAGCTCCTTCGAGACTGGTGGGAGCGTCCCACATAACTTGCACCTGACTTCTTTACAGGTCCAGTGTGTAGGATTTAGTGGCATCGAGCGGTGAAATTGCAGTTTGCGACCATTCGAACACTGTTCGCCTCACCCTCCCCTTCCAAGCGCGTAGGAGAAACTACGGTGGCCAAGAAAACAAGCGAAAAACGTGAACGACCCTATCTAGAGCCAGTGTGGGAGGGGACCCACTTCCTCTGTAGCTATAAAAGGCTAAATGATTCTTATTTTCAGGTGATTATACACTAAATGGAAATGTATTCCAATAGCTCAAATGGAATGCTAGGCAGACAAGACGCCCTTTAAGGAGACTGTGAATGATAACCTGTGTGTTGACCATCAAAACACTGAACAGTGTTCTCTGAGTTCTTGTTTTGAATACTGACTAAATGGTCCAGGCCTTTAAAATGTAAAACAAAGGTTCTATAAGTATTTCACTCACTGTTTAAAAGACATGTGGTGATATATTTCCATTTATATATTTCTAAACTATATCTGTAAGTATAGTTTAAGATAATGGATGAATCAGTGTTGATTCAGTGTCAGTAATGAATGAAAATCTTACGTTTATTTAACATTAAACATAGCGAGCGCTTTCAATTTGGTTTCAATGTCGGGCATCAATGTAGAGTCAATACCTCCACCTGACTGTTGATTAAATCATATTTTCCTATCAATAAAAATATTGATTATAACCACAATTTTTCTAAATTAACATTCAGAAAAAACATTATTATTAGGAATTATTAATTAAGAGTTCAACACTTAAAAACTCCACTATCAGGTAGTATGTGCTTCAAATGCTCCCGATTGGCGCGTAGAAATACATGGCATCACCTTTTTGCTGTTCAGTCCCACCCACTTCAAACCAGTGAGGGGAGCACAGACAAAATATGTGAAATAACCAAAAGAGTCCTTGCTTTGGCAGAAAATTGTGCGTTCATGAACCCCATCAGTGTCCTTTTTACTGAGTTTGCAGTTGGAAAACAATATGAGTGCATTCCTTTTAACAGCTTCTGGTCAGGTAACGTTGAACCGGCAGGGTGGAGTTTATGCTCATTCTACAACCAGGCCCCCCTGGTGTCTGGATCCCCACCTGCCTCAACCACCGTTTACAGAAACCAGAATGTACAATCTGAATACGGTGCACCCAGGCATGCAGCAAAAGTAATATTTCCTTATTGCAAGACAAGCCACACGCAGAAAGACAACAGGATTTGGTTGTTTTATGTAAACGAAACTATAACCAGTGTCGGTGATCTTCTTCTCAGTCTATCACATTGAGGGATGGGTTTGCGTCTGCAGCACTCGGGAATGGCAAACACCCTTGCTGTGACCGCAAAAAGTATGGCGATGTGGGCTTCCAACTTCACCAAGCTGTGGAATTAAAGTCCGTTCAACAGCTCTAGAGCAAACTGTACTGCACTCCCTGCCGAGTGCATTGATTCAAACGCAACTTTGAAAATATCTCAGCTCATGGGTTACAGCTTTGACCTGACACAGATGTCTGTCACCATGACGCCGGGTGACGTGTCAGGCAGAATTGGAGCGTAATGGAGCAGTAAACGGTCACGTGACTTCGCATTACATATTTCATTAGATGCTGCGTTCAAAACACTCCAGGTGAAACAGCGCCGACACGGTGGAGATCAGCCGGAGGGAAACAAATCAACAGCACCTGTGCTTTTGTGTAATGCTGTTGTCTGTCTCGTCAGTCTCCGGGGACACTGTAGCATCTCCGGCATGCTGCTTGTGAGTGTAAATGAAACAGGCCTCAGGTCAGTGGGAGTGTGTGTGACAAGAGTGTATCTTGTGTGTACGGGCCTTTTTTTTTTCTTTGAAAGCCTACTTTTTTTCAGCTGCCAGCTTATTCACAGTGCAAGAACTGAACTACAGGGAAGTAACTCTTAAAGAGAAAATTTTTATTTATTTTTTTTTTTTTACCTTTATTTGTTCAGGGAAGTTTCCCCGAGAGCCAAGCTCTTTTGCAGAAAAACACCCGTTTCACACTCACGCAGTTACACACATTAACACCACTGAGCAGCTGGCTGTTAAAGGCTTTGCTTAGGTGCACCTCAGCAGTGGTAACTAAGTGTTCCTTCCTTTCCTTACCGCAGCGGCCCGGGTTCGAATCCAACCCGCGGCCCTTTGCTGCATGTCATCCCCCCTCTCTCTCCCACATTTCCTGGCTCTCTTCAGCTGTCCATAAAGGCAAAAAAAGACCAAAAAATGATCTTGGATTATTAAACAGTCTTGGATTAGCTGAAAAATGCATCGTCACAAAGCTGAAAACAGGGCTGTTTATCTGAGCTCACGAAAAGTGGACTTCTTAGAAATACATGGTTCTCACCGGACAGCGATGCTTGCACACACATGCTGATTGTATAGACCATGATGCATTAATGTAGATTAAACTACTCAACAGTATACAAAGTAGTTCAACTGAGCACAACCTTCAATCTATCGCAGTAAAATGCACATTATGGGGGGGGGGGGCACAGCAGTCCATTCCGGACTTATACGTGTCCAGAGTCAGGAAACGGGCAGCAAACATCACTGCAGACCCATCACTATAATGTTAAATCCACACTTAAATCAGTCGGTGTCAATAACCCTGTAACACTAAAACATCCACTTACCTACAAATGAGGGAGCCCCGAGGCGTGATGGTAAACCCGAATGCTTAACTCTGTGACACCGTACGGTTTCCACAATCACGAGACACTGCCGGCATTTCACCCTGAGGTCACACACACACAACGGGTGGGCTCATATTGACACCATCATGCAGAAAGACAGCTGGGGACACTGACCGTCCACCATCGCAATTACCTCATTGGGTGGCATTACTTCATTCTCCTGTGATCTTTGACCTCCCTATTGTCTCTTTTAATCCCAACCACTGTCCACTGTCTGCATGTGTATGTCTCTGCCTTCCTGGTAGAGTTACATTATATTTTCAACCGTCTCTCTCTCTCTCTCACACACACACGCACACACGCACACACGCACACACACACACACACACACACGCACAGGATGTGTAATTTGCAAACTTCCAGTCCTGATGACAACACTGTTTAGGCAGAGGAGAAAAGAAAATGACAGAAAAGTAACAGGGCAAGTAAGGGGAGGTGCATTCCTTATGTCTGATAGGCAGAGTGGACAGGGCGCTGTTCCTATTGGGTAGTGGACACATATATGCGGATAAGTGCATACCATTAACTTCCACTATGATGGATATTAAGGCAGGGACACAAATTACAACTGTTGAGACGATTATGAATATGATTTAGGGCGTTACCACTGATCGGACCCAGTTTATGTTCCAGTCTGGGTTAGTTGGTGTTGACAGCTGGCTGTGCATTAACAATGCAATATATACAGTGCAATTTGGCACTGTGTATTATGACAACTCTGGTTGTATTTTACAACTTAACTTGGATTCAGTAAAGTGCTGAAAGACAGCTGGCTGCTAGATAGAGAGAAGCAGCAAATCGTCACATTTGAAAAGGTGAAAGGTTTGGCATTTTTGCTTGATCGGTTATCAAAATGTCGCTTAAATCTTTGTCGATCCAAGCCTGAATTACCAACCAGGCAAACGGGGCAATTGCCCAGAGGCAGAACTGAACTCCGGGGGCCCCCGAAGCCTTAGGCTCTCTTCTTGACAAGCAGCGTGTGCCACTTTAATTGAATTCTTTCTGGATGCCGCTAAAACACAATATCTACTGACGTTACAGGGCCCTGCACATGTGGATCCTGCTTTATGACCTCAGTCAGACAACCAGACAGGTTGTAAACAAGCAAACAGTTTAGCGAGATTATCTAAACTATTTCATTTAGAGGTAAGTCTTTAGTAGTCCATCACTGTACCGAAAAACTGTGTTTGTGCAAAACCACAGCAAGTATGGTAGGTCAAAGTTGAGGGAGGCGGCTGCTCCGTAAATTGTGATGGATGTGTAATGCGGACAGTTTGTGTAGTAATTTTACAGTTAATTGTTTGCTTTTACAAATACATTTGGCTAACCCAGGGGTTTGTTTCCAACCTGTCTGATTGTCCGACCGCTTGTGTTTCTTGACCAGTCTGACCTCTTTTGTCACAAGAATACGGCATCACTACAAAAATGTAACAGCAGCGGCATTTGACAGCTATAAGGTCAGCGGCGGCCAAACACCATCCGCCAGCTAACTTTAAGAAGCCACGAAGCAAGTTAGCGCATACACATACACGCGTTCTTTGATCGACGCCATTTCACATCCAAGCAGCCATCTTGGACATGCACACACACACACACACACACACACACACACACACACACACACACACACACACACACACACACACACCCCCCTTTGTTCCGTAGTTTAGTGTATATAGTTAGGCTTCAAATTGGGTGTTTTGCTTTGTTTCTTTTAATAAATGCTTGTGTATATCTAATATAATATATATATATATATATATATAATTATATGTATATAATTAATCTGGCTTCTTCAGTGTTTCACAAGAAAATAGCCAACCTCTTCTATGTTGAATTCCAAATCCTTCAGCCTACTAGCTATTAATGGTAGTTTAATATCATTTAGTCATTTAGCAGACGCTTTTATCCAAAGCGACTTACATATGAGAACATTCACGAACCGAAGGCGGAGCTTCGGGAGCATTTGGGGGGGGGGGTGGGTTCAGTATCTTGCTCAAGGATGCTTCGACGCATGGCTGGGGGATTGAACCGCTGGGGGATTGAACCGCCGCCCTTCCGTTTGGCATGCGACCACTTCGCCACCAAGCCACAGCTTCCCCACGCAGGCTATCCTTGCTCTTCATTAAGAAGAGCGGTGCCACCAAGGTCTTCATTCATTACAGTTATTATTTATGATTATCTTTGATAATTTTGATAGCCAAATCGAACTGATTGCACCTGCACAGTTTGGTGCCCAAACACTCTTCACATGCCTTTTGCGTATGCATCTCTGCACATGTATCTATGTCCCTGTTTGTGTGTGTATTTTTGTACGTGAAAGTCCTTCACTGCCGTGTGGGGCCATACATCTTTCATGGCACTCCCTCTGTCTAACTGACTGACCGACTGGGATTACATGCGTGACCACAGCTTGCACATGCAGCCGGCACACTCCACTCTGCTCTGCAGCTCTGCACGCCGTCCATCCATACCAACGCTGCTGCAAAGTCGTTACCCTGTAGCGCGGGGGGGACCCTTCCCGCACGGCCTCGCTCCTCTCACTCAATAATCCATATTCATACAGCATTTTGGATGAATGAGAGTGAGCAGGGAAAGCCGCTAAGGCCAGCTCCATCAGCCCCACTGCTTTTGATGTTTGAGGAGATTCCTTTGTAATTGATCTGGAGGAAGGCGTTGGCTACAGCACAGTGGCTCTAATCCGCCAGAGGAGGGCCTAATTATTCTGTTGCTTCAATCAATATGTCCGATTGTTCTGCATAATGTGGCACGACTCAGCATAGAAATAATGATTTTTTTTAACAGTTTCAAATGAGATGATGGAATTACCTATAAATAAGATTTCCTTATTGTAATTGATATTAAGACACAAATTGAGGTTGTAGGTATGATGATGGTTGATTATGATGATACAGTAGACTGTAAGGCCAAAAGTAATTACCTTTGTGGACTGGGGCTAATTTCATGGTCTGAGCAACCCGTCTTAGTTCCAAATAAGGGCGCTCTCAACGCCTTTAGATTTGCAGCATATACTTTGGGGAAGACCCATTGCTGATCCAGCATGACAATGCTCCTGTGCACAAAGCCAGGGCCAAAATGTTTTCCCAGTTTGGTGTGGAAGACTTGACTGACCTGCACAGCGCCCTGAGCCCAACCCCATCCCACACCTTTGCGAGTCCAGCTGCATTGACCAACATCAGTGGCCGACATCACTAACAGTGACAATGCACTGAACGCTATGCGACGCCAAATTATGCGGAGTTGGGCTCTATTGATTTCCTATACAATACGATTAAAGCACAACTCAAACAATTGTGGAATAACAGCTGATACAGGACTAACCAGCAATGTGAGGTAAGGGTTGAAATTGAAAATTCTACCTTTAGGCCAATGACACTGAAATTGGCAGGCAAGGAAGTTTACACTCCATTTACACTGAGTCACTTCATGCATCTTGGGCAAATTCGATAGCTATCTACTATCAAAAAAACTTTGTGTACAGGGCACCCTGGTAGCTTACCTGGTAGAGCGCGTGCCCCATGTATCAAGACTGAGTCATGTAAATTGCTTGCTGCGTATATTGCTTGTTAATACAATGTTAACGTGGCGTGCTTACAGCAAAGAGCGAGAAGTGACATGCGATTTGTGGGTCGTCACCTCAGTCCTCCTGTGGCCCTGCAGCCGGCTTCCAGAATGTTGTGGAAAGCCTAATTCCCATTTTGGAAAGAGATGTTCCACAATCACATAATGTGAGGTGTTTCTATGACCACATACTTTTGTCCATGTAATTCCATGGTATGCCATTACACAGACAGTGATCATCATTTAGTGCCAGGTATTAGTACATTCGCACCATTAAACCTTAATACTTGACCACATTCCAAAGCTTATCATTGTTTCTCTTCCAAGCATTAATATCCTCCTCCGCAACTCATCCTCGTGCTAATCCGATGGCACAAGTCAGCGCTTTTCATGCAATCACGCAGCACTTACTTAACACCACGGAGATGCTCAGTAGCTCCCGAGCGCTCAGAACCCTACTAAATGTAAAGCGTGACCAAAACATTTTGCAAAGGAGTCCACTGACCTCTCTGCAAATAATCCCCGGCGCACATTAACCGAATTTTACAAGAGGTGCTTTGCAGTAAAAACCTCTATTACTTCTCCCATTCTCCAGATACTTATCTGTGACGCCAAAGTGATTTTGGTAATATCTGTCAGGCTCTCTTCACTGCTCTCTGCATCTCTCATCAGATCCATCTCTTTCACCCCATCTTTCCCCTTTCCAAACATCATGCACAGGACCTGGAAATGCTTGCAATTAGTGGTAGTCAAGCGAGCCATCGTGTGAATCACTGAGTGGCTCTTAATTATACAAGGCTTTTAAAGTTGTACGACACTCGAGGCCTCCCTAAAAAGCATCATTTCGGCTAACAGCCTGTTTTGCTAAGATTCTCGGCTTTAAAATATAGATGGAGCTGCTGTGTTTTTTCCAGCAGGGCGCGCGCACAGAGATATAATCTGTTTCTTTTTGATGTATCACAGAGAGGGGTCAAAGAAGATGCTTTGTGGGTGTGCCAGTACGCGCGGATGCTTTGCACCCTAAAATATATTTCATAATTCTTCAGCAGAGTTTAAAAGAAAATCACCATATCGCCCTCTGTATCTAGTCTAAATTCACTACTGAGAATTTCATGCTGTGCTTTTGCTGAACCGAAAGAAAAAAACTGACTTCAGATGTGGCCATTCCACTGCGAAAGGGAGAGAATCATGAGGCAATGAGCTGTTTAAATATGAATGAGTGTTGTGTGAATGCCTCTGCTGTGATATTTAGACAAGAACAAATCCCTGTGTGTTGTTGCCGTGTCTTTAGCAGTAGCTTAAGGGAATGTCACTGCTGTGATGGCATTTTGCAGGGTGGAAATTCTCTTAAATGTTTATGAACAAGATCCCAGGGAATTCTGCAGAAACCCCGTATCTTCATCTTCACCATTTTATTTGAATTAACAGCTTAGACAATTTTCATCCAACAAGCCTGGTGAACCCGTTTCACTTTGCTGCACGTTACCCAAAAATGAATAGTTTAGTAAAGCTAGGCTTTCCCAACTTTTTAGCCATTGCAGGTTCAGCATTGTTTCCCGGCCATTTCATGCACTCTCTCCGCCGCATGAATGTCTACAGCCAGCAGACCTCCTTGGATGTCATTGTAAAACCAGGTGTTCCCTCTAAAGGTCCACTTTCTACATCACCCACTTACTTGAAGACCGGGCAAAAGGGATGAAAGCTACAGAAAAAGCTTATAAATGAACCTTGAGTAGGTACTGGTTCATCAAACTAAAAGCACGACAGATGAAATCCTAACCACTGATGGGTCTTGCATGTCAACAGGTCCATCTCCATGCAAGCCCCGGGCGGTGATGAAGACAATGTTATAGAGTTGAAAGCACTGGGAAAAGCTAGAAAGTTACCTTGGTTTGGGATGTGTCAGACCCTCAAATTGCCACCCAGTAAGAAGCAAATCCATGCAATAGCCTACCATGCAGGCCTTCGATGCACAGTATACCGTCCTGGATCAGGTCTAGTATCATGCATAAACCCTAGCCATGAATAAAGTTGTTCATTTCACTTATATCTCTTTCACTTTGCATTCTTGAAAAACAAGTCCAAAATCATAAATCCAACAATTGATTATAAAACACATTTTCCAAATTGCGACTTGACGTTTTGGTTTGTTGCTGTTGTATTTAGGGGTCATAAGCCTGGGAATCAGTGAGTACAGATGTTTAGGCCCACCCTCGATTCCAGTATTTACAGGACTGCTTTCCATCCTGGAAACATGGCCCACTTCTTATACACTGGCTTCAGACAGGAAGGACACAACGGACTGCCAAGAGCTCCATCTGAAAAAGCAAACACACGCACACACACACACACACACATGACCTCATGTGCGTGCACACAACACACAACACGCACGTGCACAAAATCAGTCATGCAGGCACTATTTCAGTTGCACACACACTGATGCCGGTACACTCAATATGGGGTACAAGACTAACAGCAGACTGCAGTGAGCACCAGCGACTGGCAACTAAACCCAAATCCGCTCAGCTCTCCCCTGATGATAGGGGATGGAGGGAATCGGGAGGAGGGAAAGAGAGAAGAGAGAGAGAGGTGTGGAGGGAGGGCATTGGGTTTGTGGGGCACCAATGGGGGCAGAGGAGCGGAAGGTTAGAGGCGAATGAGACGGGAATCCAGCGAGTGGGTGGGTCAGTGAATTAGAAATGAGAATCAGAACACGGGATGCATGAAAGAGTGATCAGTGAACTGAAGTGAAAAGAAGAAGAAGAAGGAGATTGGAGGATTTGACAGTTACAGTGAAAGAGCAAGAGAGAGTGACGGATAACAATGGGAGTGAGACTGAAAGTGAGTGCTAGAGCGAGGGAGACTCCAATAAGGCCTGCGGGGAGAGGAAGTGAATGCAGGGATGAGAAGAAAACAGGGAATTGTGGGTTGCTATTTACATAAATTATGATGGATTGAATTAGAGGGAGGATATGGAAATGGCGATTCTCAAATGTTTTTCATTAATGTTGCTAAACAATAGTTTAAAACACATTTTCGATTAAGTTATGTTGAAAGAAGGTTTCAAGCACATTACATCCGAATTTTAAAGTAGTGCCGGGTATCGTTTGACAGTCAAGGTCAAACTATATACTATATAACCTATTTTTCCACAAAACCATTTTTTTAATTTATCAAAGGAAGGCAAAGTTCTCAAACAGAAGGAGCTGCACAAGAACTTTTTCCTAAAAAAAATAGATTTTAAAATTGGAAAAAAACACGATTTAAAGCAGAAAACAGCTGATTAACAAATAGGTACCGAACTTTTCGATACTCAGAAACATAGACACATTTCGGTCAGTACCTATAATATATTGAGGTTTGATACCCAACCCTTAAAAAGGCAAGCTAAAAGGAAAGCTTGACATTTTGGGAAATACAGATGGGAGCTGGAGATGGGAGGCTTAGCTATGCATGAAGACTAAAAGCAGGAGAAACAGCTAGCCTGGCTCAAAAGAGTACCTACCAGCACTCATAACACTTGACCCAACAAAGTTTAGCTATCCGTGTGCCCAGCACTTCTGTGCACTGTATCTGCTGGTTGCCTGGCAACCTCACTGTAATGACAAGACTCCGGGAAGTCGCTGCTCCCAGCTAAGAAATAGTTCCGGCACGTCACTCCCGGTAACACAACACACAAGTGTTGTGTTTAAATTTCTGTTTGTGTACAAATTGGAATTAGAACACAATTAGATAATTGGTGTCAAACAGTGAGATTTAGAGGTTTAGAGGTGGCACATGTGTTTTTGAACTTTGGAAAGAGCCAGGCTAGAAGTACCATCTGCTTCCAGTCTTTACACTAAGCTACGCTAAGCTAATCGCGCCTCCCTCCGCTCCAGTTCTGTACTTACTGTAAAGTACAGACATGAGAGAACATCTTCTCATCTAACTCAAAATGTCGAACCATTCCTGTTTTCCGTCGAACATTTTGTCTGCTTAGACCCACAGTATGAGCAATGGTAAGGGATAATGGTTAGGGATGTCCTAATCACAGTGCATGAATTGCGGAGCGAGCAAAGACGAAAGTAGCGTCAAAAAGCTTTGAGCGAGGAGGATGGGCTGATGGTTGGGTCAACAAAGCATTTGACTTTGTCACCGGAGACATATCTCCCACCAAAGGTAACTCATTTCTTTTAACCATAACCAGTATGTTTCTCTAACCTTAGTAGTTATAAACCATAGAGGTGGTAGATCAGAAAATGATTATATGGGTTTCTTTGAAAAGCAATGACAACCATAATATTTAGTTGTTTAGGCAGGCGGACTTTATGAATTGTGATGTAATATTGCAGTAGTGCATTTCTCTACGCTCCTCTTTACATATTGTTTGAAACACATTTATGGACAGGTTGTCTGATGGAACTATTTTGCTTCAGCCGCGCGCCTACTTCAAAAATGTTTAGTTTGCTACAATTCAGACGTCTGCTAAAGAGCCCATGAGCAGAAAGTGGCTGGATAGAAATCTAGCTGTGCAGTGATTTTATAAGAAGAAAGACAAAGAGAGTACAAGCACAGGGATGAGGGTAAAAAAAGAGAGACAGTTATTTTGTGCTGTAATTAGAACAGTTGCCGTTCCATCATCCCTTCATGTTCCTCCTCTCGCCCTAGCTGCGGCTTTGGGTAATCCTTAGAGTAACCCCTGCTGGATTGGCCTTCTTACCAAGCTATTAAAAATACAACACACAGTTCCCCCTACACACACACACACACACACACACACACACACACACAGTTTTCATCACTTCAGAGGACATTACATTGACTTATTTTTATTTTCCTACATTTGGTTGACAAAATGGAAACATCATCCTCAGTCCGGTGTCTTGCCCCCCCCCTGTCACCTTTACCTCAGAAATTATTAGTTAATCTAACCCCCAACCCTGACCCTAAACCCTTGCCAAATCCCAGACCCTAACTGGCTGTCTCTTACCCCCTACCCTCAACTCTTACTGTCTTTGTGCTGATCCAGACCAGATATTCTCTGCAGCAGAGCGCCACCTTGAACCTGAGAGACAATAAAACAATGCGTGAGTGTGGATGTGGCTGGAGTCACTTCCCTTTGTACCCACGGCTGGTGATGGCAGTAGGCCTGTGCACAAAATTGGTTAACCCCAACAACCCCAAATCCAACCTCAAACCCGAACCTTAACCCAAACCTAACCTTGCCCTGATAACCCTAACCCTAAAGCAAGTCGTCACTTTAAAATGTAATGATTTTCACTATGGGAACTTGCATTTTGTCCGCAAAAGGAAGGCGAGTCCCGACAGTGCGACCATGTAGCAGATTTATGTCCCCACAACATGAGTAACAGATGTCCACACACACACACACACACACACACACACACACACACACACACACACACACACACACACACTGAATGCAGAGACATCCAAGGGCCAAGACACTGCTATATTATTGATTACCCCCAAATCTTATGACCACAGCGCAAGAGCCTAAATGTTACCATAAAACAATAATGATGTGACAATGATTATGCTGATGGTGTTTGATGATAATTACTATGATGGTAAATCTACTATGAAGATAATTAAAATGCTGAAGATTATTTTAATAGTGAAAAAAAAATGATGAACACAATGAAAGCAAGGTTAAGTAAAGACAGCTCAAAGGTGTCATTGTCTGCCTGCCACCATAAACCACAGCATCAAGGTAATAAAAAAAACTAAACTAAAGGCAAACAATTTACAGACAAATTTGGACATTAAACCTTTCTTAAAAGGCTATTCTAGCTTGTAACAATCACACTGTTGCAGTAGTCGCCATAATACTCCATTATGGCTGTGTAAGAACAGATTTTATTCTTTTTCTTTCTTTGATGTATAATTTCAATTTCAGTTTTTTTTGAAGATTTAAAGGAAACATTTACAGTTTTACTTAATGGAAAGCTTTATTTTCTTCTTTTTACATTCTTTTTAGTTTTAACCTTTTCTTTGTACTTTAAAACATCATTTCTTTTGGATTAAAGATGCAAAGAGCGTTCAAATGTGTTTACGTTATACAAACACCATTAACGTAACTGATTTATTTACTTCAAGTCTTGTATTGATGATGAGTTGAAAGGAGCTTGAAAATGTGTGTCACGTTAATTAGCACCGAGAAACAGTCCAACAGCAGCTGCTAGGACTGCGCGTTCCACGTGTGAACGTGGGTAACAGCTGTAACAACGCGTTCAAACAAAGTGCATCGGTTAAACAGCAGAAGTCCACTAGTAGAGTTTTCATACTGCCACCTTCAAGCATTTAGAAGGTTCCTATTGCGAAGGTTACTCAAAGAAAAAAAATTACGTTATATAATATTTCCTAGCATGTAAGCAGGGCACTGTAGTTTCCAGCAAACGTTACTCAAACAGGAGGAAATAGTGCATTTGTTGGGGACGATTTTCAGCTGCCGATTAATACGTTTAGTGCTCTAGTGAGTAGTTCCAGCAGCAGGACAGTGTATGTGGGATTGAGTCAAAATAATCTACACTGTTTGTGTTCATGGTAATAAAAGAACTTGTCACCAATTGCAATGGATCCAAAGGATCCAGGCTTTGCATACACACACAATACTTGTTATAGGGATCAATTCATTGACGGTTTTGTTTTTTTCATGGGATTTTTTAACACTAAAATGATTGAATGTTGCTAGCCCCATCCCTCAAAAGAGACACATTGAATTACTTAGACTGACCTATAAGAACAGTATTATTTAATATTAACAAAGGGTGAAATCACTGTGCTCATGGAGAAGTATCATCAACTGCACTTCCCCTTTTGTTTGCTCTGACTCTCACAAACACATTCCCACAAAAAACTGAGATTTAAAGGTGACTACCAGCCATAGCTCTTAGTTCCTCACAGACCCTTGATTGAAGACTTGAATCATTGATTACATTTAGATAGCTTCACAGATAACGTTGAGAAAAGTAAGGACAGATACCAATGACTTACACTTCCCCTCCGTGACGCTCGGCATCGCAGTCTCCGCATTTTACTGAAATCAAACTTTATTGTCACACATACAATGATACACAGTACAATGTCTAGTAAAATTCAAACCCTGCATTTAACCCATCCTAATTATTTGGAGCAGTGGGCAGCCAAAGCGCCCAGGGGCAGCTTTTGGGGTTTGCTGTCAAGTGTTCTTGGCCAAGGACACTTGGACATGTGGGGGAGGGAGCCGGGATCGAACCGCAGACCGTCCAATTGGTGGATGACCCGCTCTTCCACTAAGCCACAGCCGCCCCCAGTGGTTACAACATTCCCCTGCTCTCAACCACACCAGACAAAATCTGAAAAAACAGCTGTGGTTTTCAGCCTCTCGTGTTCTCTGAGAACAATCAGGAGGGCAAACAATAATTTCTAACTTGTGTTCCTGCATATAATCTGACATTTCAAAGTGTCTTATTTTTCACTTAGGACAGAGGTCAACATTGTGAAAGAGGGTAGGCCGTGAGGGCAATGAAAGTCAGGAGGAGGAGCCTGCATGCGCTTGTGGACTTGAGCAGACCAGTTAAGGTCGTAGCCAACACAAAAAGCCCAAAATGTTTGAACATGCCATTAAATGAAGCTCTGCAAAACTGGGGATGGGGGTTCATGACATCAGTTGCTAACACGACTGGCAAAGAGACAGCCCATGTTGCTGCTCTTTCTGCCAGCACATACTGCCGTACCATTCAGTTTGAAAACTAAAAGCCTTTGTGTAATGCAGGAACCTAGTTCATTCATTTCTGAGAATCATTAGTTCGTGTACAATTGTGAGTAAAACGGGGACACAGTTCTGTCGATGAACTCTGCCTGGAGCAACTCTGGAAACCATTGGTAGCTTTGGAAGTTTGTGTCCACATATATGAGCTTACACTATTGATTGTACTGAGCGAATATTGTATCTATGAGATAAATCAATTTATCTTGTTCTTGTGGGTCGATTTTGACTTGGCCAGTGGCGGGTAGATCAATACATCAAAATGACTGCGGTTCATACTTTATAAAATAGCATGAAATGAATCATACCACTGCACTTTATCCCAGCCATTTGGCTATCTAAGCAGGTTAAAACAAATCGTAGGAATCTGGTGACAGCTATTTGACACAGGTCTGCTATTGTGATCCAAAAAGAGAGGTTCCTCTGTGTCTGGATAATGGGAAGCTCTGATGGTTTGAACTCATGCAGTGTTAGCTGACTGGCATTAGACTGTGTGCAACATGCAGAATGTGTGTTTCGCTGTGTCTGTGAATGGCCTGGAATGTGTGAACAGCATTTTTCAGTTAATAATGCCATTGTTCAGCCTTCTGGGGGTGTTCATGTCAGCGCTGGGTTACTTAATGTTTGCAAATACCTTATTTTCTGTATGCTTTAACCAACTTAGAAAACTAGATGGTCGAGGGAGGTCACATTATCATAAATTAGTTATAGGCAGTTATAAAGGGATCCCACAGGTCCCACAACTTCAGGAACGCTTTGGGAGTTCTGTTGCGGATACACAGAGGGGGGATTTGGACAATTATCCAGGGAAGACAGGAAATATAAGGGGATTTTTCTAAATGCGTCACCCAATATGAATATGCCAGAATGTAACTCGTTTTACACTTTAATTGCACAAGACTGTGGTTTTCATCTGTGTTTCTCCAAAACAACCCCCTTTAGAAGCACTCTAAGCTCAAAAACAACATAAACAAATCAAGAAAAAGGTCAGCTTTTACATCGTGGAAGTAGCCCAACTTCTGCTTCGAAGGTCATGGTTAAGGTCAACGAATTTCAAATCAAGGCCTGATTAGAACCAATTAAGAAATAATTGTTTGAATAGTTTAACCGTGATTCATGACACATTGTAGTGTTCCCGAGCAGCACCCTCCAGCCATCAGGCACTCAAGCACAGTTGGCAAAAGCTATTTATGATGATCCACACTATGGTTTCAGGTTGTTTTTGTAAAGATGTCTGTCAACACTGAAACCTCTGGGACAAAAAAGGAAAACTGCTGAATTTCTTCTTTCAAACAACATAACTGTGCCAGCCAGCATGTTGTCAACAGTGGGACAGTCAGCTTCCTCTGCTGAGTCTCAGCTGATTAAACCTCTGCTCAGTCTCCTGCTTTCTGTGATCACATACACCGTGTTTATACATCTGAACTCGTGATTTACTTGTTCTCATTTACACAGTGTGACATAGCCGACTCGATTGTGGCTCACAAATGCTACCTGTTAACAAGGCAACCCGCAACTTGTTCGCGTCAGTGCTGAGATGTTGATCAAATCACTATAATATAAGAAAGGTCATCTGAAGAGATCAATACAAATACAGATTAACGACAACATCGTCAGCAAGCAATCTGCTGTATTGACATTTTCAATAAGTGATTTCAGAGAAAGTTAGAGGCGACAGAACAGTCTAAATGTTCTGCGACACTGCCGAGCCGCCTTACATCACTGTTTTCAAAATTCTTAATGTTTACAGAAGCTAAAACAGAAAATAATACTTTGTCAAATATATCTGGTTTAGTGTGGACGTTAATGGGGTCTTAAGGGGCACATTTTCGACCCGACTGTACCGAATAAGACTTGTCTCTAAAATGTGTTTGACCCAAAAAGACCAAAACTGAGGACGCAAACACCAACACTGGCAGCAGCGTGACGCTCCCCCAAATAATAAGCCATCATACTCAAAAGACTAGCAATACATGACATTTTTTCCTGCACTTCAAAGTTACAGCCACACTAGCATGTCTGTGAGGCAGTACTTGGGCACAGTGGGGGTTTAATCTAAATGCTAACATGCATACAACGATAATGTTGTATAAACAGGCTGATGCTAAGCAAGTAATTGTCACCATGTTCACCATCACAGTTTAGCGTGTTAATTTGCACCAAACACAAGTTATAGCCGAGCCTGATGGGAATGCCATTAGTTTTGCAGATCTGTCATAAACCAAAGAGTTGGACAAACTGAAATGTTTCACTTGATGATGGCACTAGAGGAAAAGTCAGAGGAGAACAATGACCCGGTCAATCCGGTAGATCTGGCTCAAGGTCCGCAGCTCTTCAATCCAAACCCTGGCTTCCTTGTCCGATGACAACGATGATGTGTTACTGTCATAGGTAGTACGTGTTTCAGCAATAAAGGTGTGAAAAATTGTGAATCGTGAAAAACAAGAAGGTAGCTAGAAGAGTTTGAAGGAGCTACAGGCCCCAGCATCTGCAGGCACAGTCGTTGCCATAGTCAAAATGTTATGATCCACACTGCTTGCAGGGCTAAAAACATTACAACTATGACGCAGCACGTGTTCAGACCTGATTGGGGGTCCACTTGGATCCACTCGGGTATTAGACACAGGTATTGTCTAACGGGCATGGAACTGAGACCCTCAGCAGTACAATGGGACCCCATCTGGCCTGATTATACTGAATATAATTTGGACCTGGCCTGACTCGGGTCCCAGATCGGGTCTTTGTTACTAGGAACTAAACGGAGCTGTGTAGACCTCCAGTGGATGTACTCTGACATCTTTCAGGATGAAAGACGAGAAGAAAGAGCGAGAAGAAAAAAAGGTCCACTTAAAATGTTTTGGTTCGGTCGCCCATCTGCTCTCTGTAACACACACACCCTGCCTGCACACTGAAACTAATTCACCTGATGGCCGATGTGTTGACAGACGTTTCACAGCCAACGCACACTGTCTGTCTGTCTCTCTCGTTCTCTGTCCACCTCAACACACTGTGCGCGACATTCCAGGAGTCCAGGTCATGAGCCAGTTGTGTTTTGTCAATAATACACTCTTCTTTCCCAGACAGACACACACACACACACACACACACACACACACACACACACTACCAGGATTACTGTCTTACCTGTTCTCTATCAACGTCGTTCATTCTAAAATGCCAATCAACCTGTCCTGTCTTCACTCACACACACACACACACACACACACACAAACACACACAGCTTAAGGGTTAATTTTCCCCCAAGGGCCCAGAGCAGCATGACCCTTGACCTTTCCCAGGATTCTACTCTCCTGCCAGCCTCTGGACTACATTTTATGTTCCCTAACTGTCCTCAAATGTCTTTCATCTCACGCACACGCATTGGCAAACTTAAACACACGCATACACACTTCAAACTGATTAAAGGGGCCATGTGTAGTTTTCAGTGGCCTCTAGCGTTGAGGCTTCAGATTGCAGCCACTACCTTCCTAAGCGTGGGCTCGTGTGAGCGCTCGAACTCCTGAGCGAGAACTCTGGATATCGACCAAAACACGGACGCGAAACTCAGGTAAACTCCCACAGCAACGTTACAGTTGCATGGCAATGCTACACTGTGTGCATTTAGACAACGTGATACGTCTGCGTTTGCTAGCATGGCGGTGTTTCAATAACCATTTGTTTAACTTCAAAGCATGTGAAATATATTGTGATTTTGTGCTGGTCAGGTATCGAACGTTAACCCCTTAGCATTCCTGTCAATTTTGCCTAAAACGCTTGAAAAAATTCATACCCAAAATAAATTGTATACTGTTCTTGAACCATGTGGAGTATATGTATAGTTATATGTGAGTTGTTGTATGAGTTATATAAGTGCTGCAGTAGAATAAGATCTAATTTGTTTGATTACCAATACTGTATGTGAAATAATAGTAAGACATTTAATGGTTAGAACCATAATGGCCAAATAACAGGTGGATTAGATATTCAAAGAAAGTCACGCACTCTGTGGTGTGTGGTGCAGATGACCAGTATGACAGCATGCTGAAGGCCTGCTGTGGGGCACATGTGACTGGCTGTGGAGGACCTGGCCTGGTACGTGAGTGTGCTGCTGTTTCTCATGTATATGATGGACATCTATGTAAGCACATTTGACTTGAATGTTTTTTTTTTTATCTCAAAAAGGGTCCTGGGCTGCCCCAAATTATGATAGCTGTGCCTTTGTTACATTCCAGACTTAAGTGAAAGTTGTGTGTGACATGCAAACTTAATTAGTGTAGGTAGCACTCTATTTTACAAATAATACATTTACTAAAATACTAGTACATTCGCCCATCTCTCCTATTTCCAGGAAACACAAAGAGAAGTATAACAATTCAATTCAACAACACCACAAATTTCAGCCTCCAAAACAAAGTTGAATGGAGGTAGGGTTTATTGCAGCGTATCAAGGGTACCTTGTGCATCTGTATTAGACGCATTGGGTTTTCAATTAACTCCAATGTAAAACCGTGGCGCTATAAGATGCTGTGAGCATCAGTACCTTTGGACAACCGACGACCGGAAGTATTTGATCTGATCAACTCCATTCAGAAAACAAGCATTTTAAAAGTTGTTTGCTTGTCGTTTTGACCTAACAAAGCATTAATTCAGACTTTTTACAAACCGGCATCATGATGTAGTTATTTGTGCATCCTTTTGTTCCGTATATAGCAATTAAATCACAGCAAAATAAGTTTATTTTGGGTTCATACCACTGTAGTAAGCCAGAAAGGGGGAATATTCGTGAGTTGTATTTATTGAGTAACACTAGTAAACACAAATGATCTGGCGGTCAAACTCGTGCAAGTAACATAAAGCAAATGTGAACACAGCTTAGCGGTAGTAATATTTTATGAATTAAGGGTTTATTTCGACCAAGCCAGAGTTGGTGTTTGTTGTAGCAGTGGAAAGACTAGCCAAAATGGTTTTGATGAGTTTTATTTTGTTTCTGTCCAGTGTGAATGAAGTGTGTTTAACGTTGATCTGCAAGGTTAAATTACTGCTTTTCTCAATAGAGTCTGGTGCGCCGTAGCAGCCATTTGGTTTGGTCTGAGATGCTGGTGCTTTAGATATTTTTTGCTTTAAATATTGCATTTTCAAAACAATGTTAATCTCATGCAAGTAGAGCTAAAGCATGTGACCATGTGGTCTATTTATCAATATTTTTATGATCTGTTGATATGATGATATGCTACAAAAAAGGGAACAGAAAAAGTACTTCCAGTTCTGCTGATGTAGCTGACTCAAGATCAGAGGAGACTATTTTTAATGGTTATAAAATGAGGATATATGCGTGTTAGTGTGTGCTTGTGTGGCAATGTGTATGTGCCGGTGTGTGCCTGCCAGTGTCCCAGCCAAGCTGCTAATGATCCACTAGTCATAAGGCCTTTAAGGCAAACCCAGGAGGCCCACAAGGCAGCCCACAGAGCAGAAAATATAACCGCACCGCCCAATAAAAACATCACATCTCCATAAAGTTAACTGTAACTCCATAAGTACTTCTCCTTTTGCAGATTTTTTCTAGTATGATTTAAACAATATAGGATTATACACTTCTAATAAGTTTCTCGGAACTTGTTCAGGTCATGTAAAGGTAAAGGACAAGGCAGACTTTCAACTGGACCATAATGTAAAAACATAGTGGAGTAACTGAAGCAAACAAGAAAGAGAAAAGCAGCAAAACTGACTTACACTTCTTTATCAAGGCAGAGAGATGGATGTTACGAGTTGGCCAAGATAAAAAGAGGTTCTGCTTTATTTATACCAATGAATCATTACAGTCAGGGCTGAAAGATTAATGTATATCACATAAAAGTGCAATTTTATTAAAAAACCTGCTATTTTTCTTAAAACTTGCATAATTAACTGTCTTAACTAGCTGAAGAGCTGAAAGGTTTATGTGCAACTGTCAATGCTCAGCTAAAGGTGGTTTCGATGAAGGTAAGACATCATGCCGAGTAATTTGATGTTTGAAGTAGCCAAGTTGGACTGTGTCGTTTTGCTGTTAAAAAAAAATCAACAGGGTAATTGGTTTTGCTCTAGATAAATTGATCTAGATGATTGCCTTATGTCAGTTTAACACTTGTAGCTTGCAGGTAGCTTGGTAGTTGTCCACTGCAGGTGACAGACACATAGTGGTCACTTGTTGAAATCTCCTGTTAAACCTTTGTACACACCATATAATTGTTTTAGGTGTATTACCGTAAAATCTCTGAATTAGGAAATACCAACTGCCAACTGTATTGTTAGGTGTCATCAGTCCAATTATTATACTTGATTTGTTCATTTTTAACTGGGTAGGTGGCCCAAAGGTAGCGCCGTCCAGCTGGAGGGCGAGGAGAGCTCCCTTGAGCCTTTGTTTTCAAAAGGTAGCCTATTTTATGCCCGCTAAACTGATTTTTAAAGTCAAGCAGAAGGGATTTGAATCAAAAATGGAAAGGCTCTTACATGTCCAGTCTTCCCACAGGCAGTTCAAAACCAGTATGTCTCATTTGTTCTGAGACTGTTGGCAATTACTTAAAGTTGCAATGTTGAGCAGGTTATCAACAGCGACGAATTTTAGTCATTTTGCTAACAAGGGGGATAGTATCCCCCCTTGTCCCCCTTCAGATCGCCTACTGATTACACTTATCCAAAAGTCTATTTTTCAAATGAAAACCAGCCAAGTTTACTTAGAAGTTGACTTTTCTCTAACTGGTTAAAACCCCGGAAGGATTCCAACAACTAGCAACAGCATTATTTTGTTGATTCATGTAGAATCAAGATAAGTTTGCGACGATTCTTGGTACCCATGTATGGTATTTAATACAATACTACAAATATTGGCATGGTGTTTCATTTATTAAAGTAATTGCCATTTAAATCGCAAAAATGTTTAGAAAAATCAATTAGGTATTTTCTTCAAATTGTTCGGCCCTGAAGACATTCGTTCAACTGGGTGTTTTGTCTTTTTTTATACGTTTTTGGTCTATTCACCTTCCATTCCATTCACCTTTCTATGTGAATGGATATCGTTATCTACTCAGTCTCAGTACCAGATGGCATTTCATGTGGCCCGTTTATGGCTAATTCCTGGACATTCTGACAGGAAAGACATCGATGTTTCCATCAAGACACATCATTTTGAGTAAGTGATCTTTCTCAACAAAAGGACAGGAAGGCTGAACCCTCACTACATTTACATTTACATTGAAATAAATGTAAAACAAATACATCTGAACAAGACTGATTTCACAGCCAAACGGGTGTGACTGGACAGTTTAGTGGGGCACAAACATCAGATGTTTGTGTTACAGGAATCTAATCCCATCCAGAGCCCAACCCTTCCCTTTAAGCTTTGATGAACCATGGATTGTTAACATTTTATCTATATAAAGATAATGCAATTCTTTGGTATCATCTAAATTACATTTAGTCATTTAGCAGACGCTTTTATCCAAAGCGACTTACATATGAGGAAGACAATGGAAGCAATATAACAGCACAAGGTAACAAAAAGCATAAGTGCATCAAAAAACGAGTCTGATTAAAGCCTAGCACAGTATACAACGCTAAGGATAGGAAGGTTTTTTTTTTTTTTCACTAAAAATACTTTTATGCATTGGAACTCAATTTACCGTCAACTAATTTTACTTCTCTTCTTACTTCTTTACTGACTCTTCTATTATGTCCATAGTCAGAGCCCATCACAATGTGGCATCAAATGGTTTTGCATTAATGCTTCCTATTTCTGCTCCCCTAGTGGCAGAGGCTATTTGTCTCCACCATTGAGGTCCCTGCATGATGCAAACAACAAGTACCATTGAACTGTGGCAACGAGTGAAAGAAAAAAGGAAGAGAAGAAGGAAACAAGAATATTTGGCAATGTGGGGGCGTCCATAGAGGAGTCTGTCAGATAAAAAGGAAAAACAGAGATGATGGAGAGACAAAAAAAATGGGAGGTACGTAGAGAGTAGATGTCAAGAAACACAAAGCAGAGGTAGGTAAATGACAGTGGGAGAGACAGTAAAAGAAAAGAAAAGCTCTTTCTCGTGGACCCATTTTCCTCTGCACTGTGGCTGTCCAGTTGTGCACACACCATACGCCTCTTCTAGCTAACTACCTGACAAAACGGAGACATAAAACAGAGCCCAGACAACCTGTTAGCACCGAGATATCAGAAAGCCAGCCTGGTGAATCAGCTCTTGTTTGAGGGTTGCTGAAAAGCACTGCTTTCCTCTGAGCCACAGCACCAGGCCTGTCAAGTGGGACTGCCAAAGAGAAACCTTGAAAAGGAGGAGAGCATCGAGGGGAGAAGATACAAGAAACTAATGGTGGAGATGGTGTGTGTCTAACTGCAGTATACGTGGACTCCAGGAGGGAGGCACTGTTAGCTATCGGAAGAACTAAATTCTAGTAACAAATCTAAAACTGACCTTGACGGTGATGTTGACGTGGGGAATTTTCAAAAACATTTTGACAAATTTACAGTGCAAAAACAACACTTCAATAAATATTCGGTACCATAATATCTGCAAGGATTAATCATGGTTTAATGGGGTAAGTTAAGGATTTTCTTTTTTGTTGCTATAGTGCTAAAGTCGCTAAATCACCCAAGTCATTAGGCTATATCCCATTGCAACCGTGAATGTCTGTAACATGCTGTGTGCCAATTAATGTAGATGTTGAGATATTTTGCTGAAAATTCTGGTCAACGTTCCAGTTTACTAAAGTCATTAGGCTTTATGCTCAGGGGAACATGACGGAACAAAATTTAATGGAAAGCCATCCAAAATATTTGTCAAGATTCACCACCACTTTGGTATCAGCATTTCACTCTTTACCAAAATGCGCCAGCTGGTCTCAATCAACCTTTGGATGGATCCATGCCCAAGATAAAAATGCTTGTTGTCTACAGAAATGTGGACGTTCTCATATTATAGAAAATAGCAACAAATTCAGAGATGAAAGCACCATTTGTTTTTGGGTTGGATTTCTCATACGCTTCCATGACTGTAACACTGACAGCGTCCAACAAGAGCCCTTGCTCTTAAATTGCTTTGATCGCTGAATAGCGTCCCTATCACCGGCTAGTAACATCACATGCTCCTTGTGTGAACAAATGTCCAACGTTCACATTAACTTACCTCTCGCATGTTGCCATTTTTTGAAGTCCTTGCTGAAGTCAGTCAAAAGAAAGAGTGCTACCAGTCCGGAGAAATAAATGCTCCGGGACAACAACTTGGAAAAGAGGGGGGTAAGCCGGAGACAGCGACGCTGTGGGACAAAGCATTTGAATTATCAGCTGTGTCATTTTTGGCTGCTAACCTGCGGTAAAGGTCAGTGGTGGCTGGTTTTCTTTCCTGTCTCTAGTCCTTCAAACACACACACACACACACACTTATTTATATTGCTGCAGGCACCATACTGCTCATGCTCACAGGAAGACCCAACACAGCGGTCCCACGCTGTATGTCAAAGGGCGCTCATTTCTCCCCAGGGAACAGGAGCGGTACAGGAACTTAAACAGGGACTGAGGAAGAAATTAAAAAAAGCACACTGACCCCGTTTGAAGAATGTAAGCGCGCTGGATAAGCAGAACTTTGATCACTTTCCTCGTGTTCTACAGGTCAGTCACTCACTCAACCTGCCTTTGAGTAAATTCTTCTTCATCTGGCTTTATGTGAATCTGCCTGCCTGTTTGTGGATCTACCCGTCTGTATCTCCCAACTGTAACCGCAACCTTCAAAGACTGATTCACAGCATGAGAGAGTTCTGATGAAGACCTTGTCGCTTGTAGTAGGAATTCTTGGCATACCGCAGCAAACATTTCAATAATGTCTTCTGTGGATAATTACTCAGAGGTGAGAGAGGGCGCGGGAGTGGTTTCAAAGTTGAGTTAATAGAGAGGCATACAGATACACATACAGTTACATGCCTGAGGTGACAAGGTAAAGCAGGAACTAAAAGGAGAACAAAATCAAACACATCGTGAACATATACCAATTGCTAATTTACATTCCGTAGATTGCTCTCATTTGGTTCTGGTTCTGATCTGGAAACATCTCCCACAGGAAGAGACATTATCATCATATGACTGAATCATTATACAGTTGTAACATTTTCACAAAATGTCATGGTCCACATTTTCTTACATGTTGTTTGACTAAACTGTACCTACTTTAATGCCGAAATAATGCGGAAACTGAAGAACATGTTAGGGACAATTTATTATATACACATCCAGTAGAGATGAAGCAACATTAGCATTCATTTGGAGTGCCAGAATCCACTCTGCTTTAGGCACTTGTTGGTTTCCACCAACTCCTGAGAAAAACATCTGACTCTTTAGCTGCTAAACGCTCCACTATGTTCACCAGCTAGGTGCTAACTTTGTCTGCCTGCTGTTTGGTGCTGGGCAGGTAGTGTACAGCGAGTCACAAACTGTCGTTAGCTGTCAGCGAGTGACAGTAAGTCCTCTCGAAGCGCATCTGTCAAAACCACCTGCACTGATACTAATACTCGCAGGCTTGCCTCAAATGGAGCTCCGTTTTTCCTAAATCACACACATTTACACACAAACTCAATCGCTGCCATTTTCATTGTGAAAGAAGATGTAGCGAGTAAAGCTTTCAGCCTGAGCACCTGGGAGGCACTGACAGGGACAGCTTTTTATCGGTTTGTAGAGGAGTGTCAGTTTATAGAGTCGAGCAGGAGTGAAGCACAGCTTAACTAGGACACATAAAGAGCATTTCCAGCGAGAGGAGAGCAAGGACAAGCAGGTGAGCTAGATTGGTGTGATATCACAGGAATGGCTCCGGGGCTGGAAGTGTGTTTGTGAGAATGACGTGAGGCAGCGGAGACCAATACATTGAAAAGACTCTTTCTTCTTCAAAGACTTCTGATCACAGGGCTTCTCTCTCTGTCTCTCTCTCTCTCACACACACACACACACAAACACACACACAAACCCCAGCCAAGAGTGTGAACACACATCTTTCAGTGCCCTCTTCCTTCTGCTGTCCTCACCTTTCTCGCTCTGTCACAGACAGACAGTCCTAATGTAAATGTACAAAGAATGTGTGTTTGTCATAAGCCTTGGGGGACATGGCGCTTATCATGGCATGTACATTGCTGGTTTGTCCTTTCATAAAAAAATGAAGTGAACAAACTCACAAGGTCCTAAAAAGTCAAAGGGCCGCATTACAGTGGACAAAGGAAAAGCAAAAATGCTTTCACACTTCACACACAATCTTCTTTCTGTTAAAAACACATGGTAAATGATACTCTGAAATGCACACACCCGTACACCACACAAACTGTACTCCTGTGAAACACATACATACAGTGTGTATATATATATATATATATATACACGAAGACAAATACAATCTACAACTTATAGGTGGATTCCACTGATTTTACACAAAAAGGGCCGTTTATTAATCTTCTCCAAGATTACCTCAGTTTGGGTTTGGAGGCAACAAATTTAAACCAGAATGCCTGCACTGGAGGTGTGGAGCTTGAAAGATGTGGACGTTTACCAGGCAAAACGATTCCTGTGAAAGATGCTATGCTAATCTTAAGGATCTGTAAAAGTGTGCCTCAAGGGTCCGTTTCAGGGCCACTGCTCCTCTCACGATACATTAATAGTACCTGTTCTTCTATGAAACATTCTAAATATAATTTCAATTTTGTATGCAGTAGCTTCATTTCAGTAATTGGTAATATAAGATAAGATAAGAGAGCCTTAATTGTCAGCCATCTGTATACAGTGTATTACAGTATATAGAGGAACGAAATTGTGTTTCTCCTGGTCCCCTGGTCTTGCAAAACACGAACAATGAATGATGCAGCATTCAGTGGGAGTGAAGCAACATTCAGACTACAGAAAGGTGCACAAGTACAAACAACATACAACACGGGTATCTTTCGTCAAAAGATACGAAACAAGGTCCAAAGTGTAACTACATAACAAGACTGCGTTAAAAAAATATAAAGGTATAAATATAAATGAGAGTACATGAATATAATGACATATAGACTAAGTCTAAAGTGTAAGTAGTGCAAAAGCAGCAGTAGCAGTTTGTGGTTTCCTAAAGGTAATCCAATCTACAAGCGGATTTTCAGGTATTACAACGAACTGTTGCAGATCTAAATCTGGTATTGAATGCAAAAAATACTCAATTCATGATATTCACAAAAGGCAATTGAATTTAATTTAATTCAAAATAAAATAAATACAGTTTAATTGAGTCTACCATTGACTATTCCTGTGTCTGCAATGGTTAGAGCTTCATGAAATGTAGATCTTTATGGTTAACTTAACTTTTATCCCATATTATTGTGTTGGATGTTATTTGATGCTGGTTTTATCCCATATTGCTGGGTTCAGATTTTATTTAATGCTTGTGGTATCCTATATTGTTGTGTTTCAGATTTAATGCGGGTTTTGGAAGCTCCCATAAAATTTTAAACTAATTTTAAAATTTAAATAAAACTTTCTAACTAATCAACATGCAACCGTTTAGTTTGACCTGCAGCTCACCAGAATATACAGGAGTCTTGCAATTTCCTAAATCTCAGAGGTTGTGAGTAAAAAGGTATCATGACCACTAATGGACAAACAAATTTGAGAATGCTCTTTTAAAACAGTTGGATGTTATGATTCTGCCATCAGAAAAAAAAAGCCAGCATCTTTGCTGGAGTGCACAGAGAAAGGTGTTTGTTGCCACAGAGTTCTGAATGTGGATATTTCCTTGAAAGAACTATATAATTATTATGTGATCATGTGCTGTATCAAACACCTTTGATGCTGCAGATTTTTTTGTAACCCAAAACATGAATAGTAAACATTCGTAATTACTCGTAATTGATTTTTGGTCAGAACAAAATTATACCAAAAAACGTACTGCCCACAAAATATAATGCAATCTCTTATGCCTTCCCCCACACTCAACAAAGAGACATTCGCAACATAAAGGGAGCTTAAGTGATGAGAAATGCATTATACCATGTGTGGACAATGCTTTTACTTCTTTTAAGACTCACCATTTGTTCAGCCATTCAACTATCACTCGCAGAAGGCAGGAATATCAATTGATGCAGCCACAAGACCAGTTCAGTTTGTATAATGGAAAATCTCTTCTCTTACTGTGCTATTGATCTCTTCTTCTGTGGGGGCTGGGAAATGAAGGAAATGAAATCAAGGCCAGAGGAAAAAGATTAGACATATATTAAAAATGTAAACACTTCACTCCTTGAACATGACTGATTGATGACGTTGTATCTAACAGTACATGAGCCTCCCTTGAAGACCTCCTCACTGTCAATAGGTCTGGCACTGTGCTCATAAAGGGCTGTTTCTGTGACTCTGAACATGACTGAGCCAATCATGTCTTTGAAGGTGGGATTTAGAATGGACGTCACCCTACTGTGGCAGAGCCAAAAAATTTGCGAAAGAAAGTAAAGACAAACGTCATGTGCTACAGGCAACCACTGAGTGCTTGTGTGTCGACTGAAAATTATGACATTAGGTCAGTCACCAGCAATCGGTTAGGGAAAAACAAGGCAGAGGCAACAAGCAACAGAAAACATCAGCTAACACAAATGTCAAACTTTCCTGATAAATGCTTTGTTCTTTCGATAGACAATAATCCATTTGTATCCCTCAGGTTAGCATAAAATAAAGGTGAAATTCAATGGATCAGCTAACTGCAGTAAGTTGCAGTTTAGGTTTGAAACAAATGTTTGCTAGAAAACAGAAAGAAATCTGTTTTCACCAAATTAAGTAAGGTAATTTAAATTATTAAATCTTACATGACCTGGTTGTAATTTAAGTGGAAGCCTGGTATTTGCTAGTGCTGGTGGGAGTGAAAATGAGACCCTGCTTAGGACATGTTAATGGTTTGCATTAGCCTAATGCTAGCTAGGATCATTTTTGAGCAGCAAATACGACAACAACAATTTACCAACCATTTTCATCATTAGACAATCTGTAAAAAATCTACAAAATTTTCAGAACATTGCCAAAGAACTTCTAAATTCTAGCAACCTATTTGACCATAACTCAATGTTTAATTAACTACTTTTTACTATCTGGGTAGTAAAGGTTGCTAAGCTATGATTGGACAATTATTGCTCCACAAGGGGCTGCTATGCAGGTAGGGTTTAAGTTAGTATTCAAACCCATTTGTGGTCGCAAACCACATGGACTCCTCTGCCATAAAATGAACGCTGAAAAAATGCTCAGCGCTTATTCCCACATGTACATCTTCAAACTGTGCCATGGCTCCCTTGTGAACTTTCTTCTTTGACGCTTTCTGTGATATACAAATATACATCCGCTATGTCACCCTCGGCAAAGACAGAACAAATTGCTCAAAGTCTGTCTCTCCTGAAAGCGAGATGTCATTGTTGAACCCAATTACCCACAGACACCGCACAAACAGAAGCCATTCTGTGCCTTCGGAAACAAATGATTTGGAAATGAAGGATGGGGAAATCGGCAAAGGGAGGCAGAAGAAGAGAAGAAGGAAGAGCAATTATCACACATGGGAGTAATGCGATCAGAAATGGATATATCCATCTCTAAGCGATTGTTGGTTGCATTTAGTTGTGTGTGTGTGTTTGTGTGTACATATTTTTGTGTAATGGTGCGAGACAATGTGGACGTCAGAAGGGACAATGTCACATCCTCCTGCAAAGCGCATTGTGGGGGCAGAGGAAATGTGGTGTGCAGCGATTTAGTGTTTAATGGCTGATGTATGGACAGAGATGAGAAATGAGCCAACGAGACAAAAAAACTGCCTAAATTGGCTGTTGATGGAGCAGCAAAACAGTTAAATGAGGGAGCCAAAAAAATAATGGAGAGAGAGTGAAAGAGATGAAGGAAAGAGCTTCCGTTACCAGCACCCACAGAGTTGAGCATCCTGTCTTATTCATAGCCAGTATGTACAGCACTTCTCTTAAACACACTTAAGTACCTATTTAATTGAGAGGGACTATAGCGTTAGCCCCTGCCAACCTGCCGGCCTGTTTATCAGAATCAGAATCAGCTTTACTTCCAAGTAGGTTTACACATAAAATAAATTTGCTTTGGTATTTTGGTGCCTATTGTGGGGAGGGAGGAGGGCATAATGAGTCTAATGAGTCAGTATCAGTGGGGGTCCCTGGCCTTGTTCATAAGGCCGGATGCAGATGGAAAGAAACTGTTTTGTGGCTTGAGGTTCCCCTCCAGCCTCTTGCTGGCCTCAGGATCCTGGAGGCACAGGTCCTAGAGGGAAGGTAGATTGCTGCCAATCACCTTCTCAGCGGCGTGAATGATACGCTGCCGTCTGCCCTTGAGGATGGACTGGATGATGGTAGGTCACCAGGCAATCTCCCACCTGTAGGCGCAATCATCCCCATCAGAGATGAGCCCAATGAGGGTGGTGTCATCTGCAAACTTGTTGACTGAAGGTGCAGCTGTTGGTGTACAGGAAGAAGAGCAGAGGGGAAAGAGGGAGCCGGTGCTGATGCACTGGCTGTTGGACACATTTTTCCCCCAGCCTCACGTTCAGCCTCCTGTCAGACAGGAAGGCTGTGATCCACCTGCAGGTGGAGCCAGGCACACTCAGCTGGGATGTCTTTTCCTGTTGGTGTTAAAGGCAGAGCTGAAATCCACAAAAAGGATCCTGGCGTAGGTTTCTGAGGTGTTCAGGTGCTGGAGGATGAAGTGGAGGGCCAAGTTTACTGCATCGTTTACAGACCTGTTGGCTCTGCAGGGGGCCCAGGAGTGACCAGGAGAAGTCAACACAAGGCGCTCAAAAGACTGCATTACCGTAGAGATCAGCGCGACTAGTCTGTAGTCATTAAGTCCTGTGGTCCTTGGTGTTTTTGGGGACAGGGGTGATGGTGGCGGGTTTGAAGCAGGGTGGCACATGGCATGACTCCAGTGAGGAGTTGAAGATGTCTGCGAACACTGGAGACAGCTGATCAGCACAGTGCGTCAAGGTAGATAGAGAGGCAGAGTCTGGCCCGGCTGTTTCTCGGGGGTTCTGCCTCCCGAACAGTCTGTTGACGTCCCTCACCAGGATGAAGAGAGCTGTTGCAGTAGGGCAGGGGGGAGCTTCTGGGGTGGGCAGTTGTGATGAGGCTCAGGCCCCTACTGAAATACATTTCACCTTTGACATTTATTTTTTTGGAATGTCGGAAGAATTCAGGTTGAGAGTAGCTCACGGAGTTTGAACTTCAAGTTTGAACTTGAAGTCAACTCTTCTTGCTAACAAAACCATAATACAGAACGTCTGTTACAAAAGAGCTACTTTACACAGCCTACCACTAAGGATAGACCCAGGCGATGCCAATATCTTGATGTTATTCCTATCTTTAGTTCAATATGTGGTTCAGAATAACTGGAGGGCATGAGAGAGTGATTCAGACCTCAGGATTCCACAATCAGCACTTCAGCCATGTCTTTTTAATTGAATATTGTTAGGTGGAGACACACCTTAGGAACACTTGCCAAAAGTAAATACACAGCGTTTATGAGGTGATGAAATGTCAGAGTCAGTTTATTAGAATGGTTTATTCTGATGACAAGATTAGGCTGTTGAAGCAAGACAGCACCTGATGATGATGCAGTCTGGCAACATACTGTCTGGCATGAGGGATGCTTCACTACACATGACTTTATACACACAGTCAACCCAAACATTTTTTCCACTGCATGTGGAATAAATGGTTATTTTAATTTCATGATTCCGTAGTTAGATTAAATATTTGTTCATTTCTTACAGGTTTACGCGATCAGTCTCAAACTGTACGGAACAATGTACATTGCCGTAGAGATTTGAAACAGGACCTTTTAGTAAAAGGACTATTCTGGACAACTGGGGAATCCTAAGCCTTTTCTTCAATTGTTCAATAGCGCAATGCTGAGCAAGAACCTCTGACAACGATAGTAGTGACATCCTAAATACCTCAAGACATTAGTAGGATATCTGAGACATTTATACGATTTGTCTCATCTACATGCAGGACATAGCCACCACTGAGGCATGTAAGTTATATATTTGCAGGAGTTTACATTCTATGATTACATACTTAATACACATTTTGGTGAGATATTTTTTTGATTAAATATATCGTAACTGGTTTAAAGGTAAACAATTATTCATTGGAATTACATGCAAGGTTGTGTAGAGGAGGATTTATATATATATTAAATATATATATTATTTATATTATTTACCATAATGCAGGGTGATAAAATTTACATTTGGGAATTTGGGCTCATGAGCTTAGTATTTATAATATCCTGGCTACGGCTCTGTCTACATGTTGGGAAAATTGAAAGACTTCAGTAGAACTCAATGTCAGCTCAACATTATCCAAAAAACATGTCACGTCAGTGGATAAATATTTAGGTTGAATTGACTGCAGTGAACCTCGGAGTAGCTTAGCTAAAGCTGTTGTCATAAAAATTAGTTAACTTAATCCCATCAAAAGGTTTACTTTATCGCTGTTTACCCAAGTGACTCTCACCTAACCTTACCTGCAAATAGATGTTCGACCATATATTTGATTGACAATGCGAGAAGCACACAAATGTTTCAAAATAGTGTATGCTGTATCAGAATCAGCTTTGTTGGCCGTGTAAGTATGTCTACACATACAAGGAATTTAACTCTTTTTTAAAAATTGCTCACCCATCAGATGAGCACAATCATTTCTTGGTAGAATTAAGACATCAAATCAAACCAGCCTACAACAACACACACACAGTCCAACAGAAATAGTCCAGGCTACCTACAAGGGATCCAGTCCTCATCAGCACCATCACATATAATAGGCTACAGTGCTAACAGTGAATAATACAAACATGCAGGTATCTTTATTAGAGTTAATTAGTGATGAATCACCTTCATGCATGATTAATCAATAGTCTAATTGTATGCATGCTCCATGATGATGAAGGTACAGAAAAATAGAAATGCATGGCAAAAATATATTGTCAATATTTTAGAGAGCCCACCAAAATTTGACAAATTATGTATTCAGGGACCCCTGTCGTTCGCACCATGGGGGTAGTGTTGGTGGGCTCCTCCTGAAGTCCACTGTCATCTCCACAATCTTTAACTGGTCAACCTCCCGACTGCAAGCAGACTCGTCTCAGTCCCAGATGAGGCAGATGACCATTGTCTGCAAACTTCAAGGGGTTTAACAGACGGGTCTCCTGAGGTGCAGTCATTGGAGTAGAGCACACATTCCTGGGGGGCACCAGTGCTGATTGTCCAGGTGCTGGTTGCGATTTTCCGGAGCCTCACCTGCTGCCTGCGGTCTGTCAGGAAGTTTGTGATGCACTGACAGGTGGGGGCTGGGACAGCGAGCTGGGTGAGTTTGGGGTGGAGGATTTCTGGGACGATGGTGTTGAGCTGAGGTCCACAAACAGGATCCTTGCGTATGTCCCTGGAGAGTCGAGGTGTTTCAGGATGTATGTCAGTCCCATGCTGACTGCATCATCCATTGACCTGTTTGACCGGTGGGAAAACTGCAGGGGGTCCAGCAGGGGGCCTGTGATGTCCTTCAGGTGACACCAGTCTCTCAAACAATTTCATGACCACAGGCGTCCTATAATTGAAACTAAGAGACCAGACCAAAAGTACACAAAAGTATATGGACAGGGGGCATCCAAGTACTTATATAGTGGTACACTTCTAATTTAAGATGTAACTTCCCCTGTCACTTCCTCTTCTATCTGACATTTAAGAGGATGTGTGAGACCATGTGAATGTGACTTTTTCTTTGAAAGCCTTTGCAGCTTCCTGATTGTCCCTGAGAGCTACTCACCAACAAAGTGTGTGTGTGAGGCTGGTTGAACACAAAAGCCTGCTGGCCGTGACCTATGTGGGCTGAATGCTAACGGAGGCTAAGGAATGCGTGTGACTGGGGCAAACTCGACAAACGCGCGCACACACACACACACACACACACACACACACACACACACACACAAACTTCTTTTTTTGAAAAAGCACTTAAAAACGCAGTCAGAGTTGTTGACTTGTAGCTGCTGTTTGGGATAGGAGACAGAGTGAGAGAGATGGGGGTGGAAATGTAGCACTCTGCCACCGACAGGCAGGGTCAATGAAGAGCACTTATGAAAAGAATGCTCACTGCTTGTAAGATTTACAATGAATGCCCAAGCATTATTTTTTCCACCCTGCTTGTTTTTCCTGTGGCTTCTTTTTCTTTCTCAGACAGGATTCTTAGAAGAATGTCCCTCGGTTTGATACTGTTGGTTGACTTTTTGCAAACAAGCCGCACAAACTGAGTTATTGAAATCATTTATACTGTAAATGGGACGTTTGTTCAGGCGCCTATGAACAAAAAAAAACCCTCAACCAAGCAATTATTCTGTTGTTAAGCGCTCTAGGTGATTCACAGAGTGCACAGTAATTTAAAAAAAAAAAAGCATTGATGTTCTAATTCAAACATCTTGACAAGGAAAATGGAGCTTTTGTCTGAATCTCTTTGGTTATTTCTCCAGCTAATGGCTACAGTTGTGTCAATAAAGTCTGATTATGTGTGTGCGTGTGTGTGTGTGTGTGTGTGTGTGTGTGTGTGTGTGTGTTGGACTTTGAGTGGCTTTTTTCAGGTTTGTTTACTGAGCCGTACTTTCAGCAGTTGCCACCCTATACTATTTTCACTACCAGCGGCCACAAACAACTACAAAACTGCCCACTGGATTGCTAGATAGTCTGGCAGCATTTAGCTACGACCTTTGACCCCCTGGGATCGTTTGGGTAGACTGTGGGAACACAATGCGATGGTGATTTTAGGGTCTACCCCTTCACCTGCCATAAGAAGCTTGGGGGGGGGTCAGAGGGAGGAGAGTGAGAGCAGGAAGGTGACGATGGTAAGACAAGTGTTGTGTTGCCGTTAACTTGAGAAGGAAGGAAGATTTTAGACGTTTTTTTTTCACAAAGCTGCCTTGGTTACCCCTGCATTTCAGATGCTTCCTCTCAAGCTGTCTTCCTGCCGGTCATCATCTTTGTAATGACCTTGAATTTGCTGCTATTTACTACCTTCGCCTTGGTCTTTCCCTTTCCTCTTTTTCTCTCTTTCTCTATTTGCCTCTGTCGTCGGATTTTTGTCTGGTCCTCTATTTGACTTCCGGCTTCCTTTGCATCCCTTTGAAGGCCGTTTTTGGAAACAAGCCCTTTCGTCGATTTGCCACAGTGCAATTAGAAAACTGGTATGTGGCCTTACCTCGCTGGGTCCAGTATTTGTTTAGTGGGCGCGTTGTCCCAGTGGTGTCCCAATTTTTGTGTCTGCTTTTTATCCTGAACACATTTCTTTGCTTTTGGATACATTTTCAATGACAGACGGGGATTTTGAAGAGTTATGAACAAACATTTTAGTCTACTGTCACCGCTGTCCTTCTCGCGAGGCACAATATGTACACACTGATATCCATTTGAACTCACCATGTCTGATGAGATGGTTGTGAACATTCTCATCTCCCCTGTCATGCCCAGCCAAGACCAGTACTGTAATTTCATCCAACTGTCTAAAGGTAAAAGCAGGGGTGGAAGTAACAAATAACATTTACTCTTGTCACAGTAACAAAGTCATTTTTTGTGTACTTTTCGGAGTATTTTTAAATGTAGGTAATTTTACTTTTACTTAAGTATTGTACTTAGTACAAGTCGCATCCATTACGATATTTTGTTATGTTTTGCCCGAACCAATCTGCAGTGAGTGACGTATCTGTCCTCGCAGTATCATTTTCAGTCAACATGGCAGCAGAAGCTGATGCGAGCAGCTGTAAACGCAACATTTATCTCGACGATAAATGTTGATTTAAGAGTTGTTTCTGTCGCTTGACTCACAGCAGCCTGTGCAGCTGGGCTGAGCTCACCCACACTTCATGGTTCTTCTTTATGGATGTAGCTATTGCTCTGAACTGGCTAGGTTGTTTTCCAACTGCGGACACTAACACAACACCAGCCAAAAATGTGATGTGGGCAGCAAGTCTGAGGTCTGGAACCAGATTAGGATAGAAGCAGTTACAGTGTTTAATTTAGAATTATAAAAGCAGCACCTACAGGAACCCAGCCTGAAAGTCTATGGTCATCACAGTACTGTCCACAGTGGAAGCTGTAAGCTATAAAACCACAGCGACACCGTTTAGATGTCAGCAAAGATGTCAACCAAAATAAAGCAACAGGCTTTGCATTGCTATTTTACATCTAATAATTCGATTTTTTTTATTATGGAGAAAATATTTCTTACATTTTTATTTTTTGGCAAACCAGATATCAATTTTGTTTGATGGTCAACATAGTATTATTAGACTTAGAAGGGACGCTCCCAACATTTTCCATAATTTGCATTCTCAGAAATGTAGGATCCAGCCTTTTTGGACCCAATTAAAAGTCCCGGTATTGCAGCCTCAGCTGCTTCAATTGTGACAATTCTTTTATTTTTTTATCTCTCTTTTGTGAGTCCACTAACCCTATGAAACTGCAGTACCAAATAAATAAACTGGAAGACCCATTTAAATTCATAAGCATACTGTACTTTAGTGCCTACCTTGAAAGGCAAGTAATTAAAAAGGCTAAGGTAAGCTCATCCTCGACACTGAAAATCAGTTTGTCAGCCTTTGATTAAAAAAAAAAAAGCCCTTATCATCGCTTCTCCCTTCCTCCATACTTCTCATCCCACTGTCTTTCATCACCACGTCCCCCCTCACCCAGAGATCACATCCCCTGCCGTGATCCCCCGCCATCTGCCCGGCGACAGGCGAGGAGCCTGAGCGACATGGGAGACGGATGAAGACGGACGGCGATGGCCGCCGCGGCCGTTTACGCCGGGAGTGTTTGTGTTCACGCGAGGAGTGTGTGTGTGTTCACGCGCTTCACGATGACCCCCCCCCCCCGACCGTGGGGTTTCCCACACCAGCTCCACCTGGAAAAACAAACAAACAGCCGCAGCCTGTTAAAACACCACGCAAATAACCACCAACAAGGGCTTCCATTGCTTCTGCTGCCTTTAATCAACAACACACGCACATGCACAAACAGATGGTAATGCAAGTCAGTCTTTAAAAAACCCACAAGTGATATTACTTTTTCTTTTTCCTCTTCTTTGTTCCCCCTCTCATACCCACTCTTGTTCTCTCTCTCCCTCACACACACATGCAACCAACTAAGCAAACATAAGGCAGCAAACAATTTGGACACCCTGAATAGTATAAACATTGCTATAAGGTAGGCTTAAAACCCACCTGCTGCAGTCAGTGCATATTATAACACACACACACACTAGAATTTGAATGCAGACGCAAACACTTGAATAAGCAAACACCAGCATTGCACCGCCAGATTAAGAAACTCATTCAGACACCTGTCAAGCACTTTTTTTTTAATACTTTACCCTTAACACACAGACAAACACACACACACACACACGCACACACACACACACACACACACACACACTCGGGAGTGGTTAGTGCTTTGCTCAAAGATACTTTACGTCAAAGGACATTTAATGGCCAATGGGATCAAACATGAGACGTTAAACAGCAGTTCACCCACCGACTTATTTAAAAGCCTAGCAGCATTGCAGATCAAACGTGAAGAGGACATAGAGCTGTGTGAGTGTGTGAATATCATACACACTGATTCAGATTCAGGAAAAAAAGCATTTGTCTTGGGCTCATCAATCAATAAGAAGCCATTTAGGCTATTCAGGCATAACCGTGCTTTGGGATGAGTGTTAACATCAGCATGGCAACATGCTCACAATGACAATGCTAATATGTTCAACACGTATATAATGTTTTCCTTGTTCTCCTTCTTTGTTTAGTGTATAAGCATGCTAACATTTGCTAATTAGCATGAATCACAAAGTACAGCTGAGACTGATGGACTTGTGGACATTTGCTCTAAAACCAAAGTATTGGGCAGATTGAAAGTTTGACCTACTAATGGCGCTAGAAGAAAGGTCAGAGGATCACCAGTCACAAGTCAGAGGGCTTCATCCTCCCGACATTTCAGTCTGCACCAGAGTGGTGGACCGACTCACTGACATTGCCATTCCTGGAACCACAACACTAGACTGGCTAGAGACAATCTAGGGGCCATACAACATTTGCATTGTGGAGCTGTATTGATTGCAGTAACTAAATTCGATCAGCTAGCTATGTGAGCAGCATAGAGCATCGCTTTTCCAAGTCAGGCGTTCGGTGTTTGGATAAGAAGTTTGACTCATTTCGACAGGGGTTTCCGTCTCAAGACAGACCCCCCTGATGTTTTGCTGTGACAACAAGCAGTGACTGTTCAGTGACGGCTCAGATAATCAAACATAAAAGGAACTTAGTTGACCCTGTCTTTGTATACTGATGGAGTCCTAAAACTCAGAATAACCACAATTCCACCTCGAGCTGACACACCTTCGCATTAGTTTGCGGCTCCTAGAACAAAACCTGCTTTAGACTTCTCCACTTTCATCTCCATGTCATATTTACTGTATGTTTCATTTTCAAGGAAACCTCATGCTGCCTCACATTTTGCATAAAACTCTGACCTCTGACCAGAGGAGCGGACTGCAGAGCTCTGGTAAGCTCACGTCCTGCTAACTACCCACCCCAGATTTGTTTCATTTTCGACTCTGACTCACGCAGCTCCCTCCACAACTTATGCAACCTATGCGGCAGTCCTCCCCGACACCTGTAAACAGACTTCAAATCGGAGCACGTTGATTGGAGACAAACGTGTTGGTTGCCATAGAATTGTGAAATTATTCTCTTCCTCAAAACGCACCTCACTTTAACTATGGCCTCATTTTTTATGTTAACTCTATCTAAGTATCACAGTCAACACCTCACAATTCCACATATGATAATAACAACATGTTTAACACCAGCAAACCTACATGCCGTTTTTACACAACCACATTCCAGAGAAAAACATGTCTCCCTCTCTCTTTGTCTCCCTTTATGTTTCTCTCTCTCCCTCTCTCTCCATCTCCTCGTCTCTCTCTTTTCCACCTCAGAGGAAAAGTAATCTGGGAAGCAGATATCTCTCACACTCCCCTGAATAATGAATGGGGCTTGGGAGTTCTCCCACACAGTAGTTCAAGCCCCTGATCAGTATGCCAAATAGAAGAACACACATCGCTGCTGTTGCATTAAAACCCCTTAAGTCCTTAAGTTTTGGACATTCCCTTGTTATGGTTGAAGCTGAAGTGCAGCATGTCTGTTAGGGAATGACAAAGTGTCACAGCTACAGAGACAATGGAAGCCCGTTCAAAACCTGCTGTGTGGTTTCACAGTATACTTGCCACAACTCTTGATTTCTTGGTGCCTTGGAACTTGATAGAAGATACAAGCGTTTCTTGCAGCAAAAATATGCTGTAGCCCCCTTCATTACCGGCGCCACCGTAAGAAGAACTTTGAAGGCTCTCACTAAGTGCATTCCTCCCCACAGCTGACTTTTTTGGGCTCCAGTCTAGTGGAATTATTGATCAGGCTCCTTAGGGGGGAGTGCAGAGTTGAAGGGTGAGAGGAGGTTGTGGGGGTTTGTTAAGAAGAAGGAGAGCGGGAGCTGGGAGGTAGACTTGTGTTCTCATTGCAGGAGGATGCCCACCCATCTTCTCATGGAGGCTCAACCAGCCCTCACATCTAAACTGGGGGTTGGGGAAATGGTGGTTCGTCGGCACCTTCCAGAACAACCTATATAACTGTTACTAATAAACACTGAGCTGCCACTTCTATGGTTAAGATCTGGTTAAAACTCTAGTCCAGAAGATTTCAGTCCTATTTAATGGAAAGTGCTTGTTAATAATCCAGGTCCCAGAGTTCAGTTGGAAATGGCACGCATCTCAACCACTGGGGGCAGCAAGCACACCTTGAGCTGCTGCTGTGTCCGAAATGTAACAGAGGAAGAGGAACCTGTGTATCTGTTTACGGCACAGCCAAAAAAACAGGGGCCTGAGATGATTCCTCGCGTCGTGTTGTTTCAATAATGAACACACTGAAGACAATATTGGGCTATGTCATTCACCTATTAACATAATGAGGAAATGTTGTTAATTAACGTATATATGGCAAATTGAACGTATCAGTAAGTTGTTCTTTGACAACGTATTTCATTTGATTTCTGCCAAAATATCGAATCTTGCAATAAACTGTCCGCGACGTTAAGGTTCGGGAAAGATTAGGATCTGGTTTAACGCAGAAAAAGTACGCAGTTACTTGTTTTAAACCAAAATCATGATCTTTTCCTAACCCTAAACCAAAGAGCTTTGGTTGCCTAAACCTAAAGACAGACGGGACTCAGGATGCAAACCTCTGTCTCTGGTATAAATGGCATAAATGAAGTGTTTCATTCACTCAAAAAAAAGTAAAACATTGCCTCTGAACATAATCCAGGCAGTCATTTTGTTTGTCAGCACAATGTAATTGGGGAAAAAATTGTATTTTTATAACAGTATATAGTAATTTCTAGGAACATCTATATCTATCGCTCAGGAGTTTCTCAACTTTATGGTAGTGCAATACTAAATTGCTAGGTTAGAGAAAGAGCACAGTCATGGTTTGGATTTGGGAAAGATTGCCAGTACAGTGAAAAGCTGACTGTTGGTAAACAGAGACGGAATGCAAACTGCAGTCTCTCATATACAGTGTTTTTTTTGTGCTTCGTTGGAAAATGTTAACGTAGGCTGTTTTAAGCATTTGTATCTGGTGAGGACAGTCGCTCACGAATACAACTGTATGTTCACGTGTTATTCTCGATGTCACACCTTGGTTACATATCACAGTTTTCAGACTAATTCTAAAGCGCGACATACGCTGGCAACACATGCTTGCGTCATGTTGTTTTCTATATCACTGGTGGTGTCTTGATGCACGTTGTCAATGATGCGACGCTATGCGACCAATGTGTGTTCTACAAGTACTTTCTTGGACAGAAGGCTCACTTAGTGTAGGGTGCCATATTGACCACATGCAATGTGTTCTCAATTGTTTTCTGACTAAAACTAATTACTTGATATTCAAAGCTTTAGACACTAGTTTGCTGCCAAAGTATTTCAAATATAAGACCTAGTTTCAAGCCCCTGTAATGGCTAGTATCCATCCAGCTGTGGTTTCCTTGGGCACGACACTGGATCCATACTGACTTCTGACCTCCCTGTGCAAAACGGGGCAACAGAAAAGATCATTTCCCCCCGGGGAGCTAATTAAGTATCACATTATTACCATTATTTATCTCACAGGTGCTCATTATACCGGCTTTGCTTGGACAAACCCAAACCAACATACTACGCCACACAAGTCAAACTAGAGCCTGAGAATTATTAGGTAGGTTTCCCCTCAGGCAGTTGCACAGGAGCCTAAACACACACAACAAGATCACATACACAGATACACTTTTAAAATCCCTTTATGCGCACACGCAGCACTGTTTACTGTACAAGCGGACCTGTGCGCACAAAATTCCCACACATGCACACAACTGCTGTGCATCCATACATACAAGCTTGCTATAAGTCCACTCACACACAATCATCCAAAACTCTCTCACACACACACACACACACACACCCACCCACAAACACACAAAGGTTTGCCAAACACACATTTTCTCACACACAAATACTACTCAAGTAGCTCAACCTTTGCTCGGCCCATGCCATCTCACTTACAGCCCTCTTGTAATGCACTAATGTAAAGGATAAGTCCCAGTGTGGTGTTGGGTGTGTGTGTGTGTGTGTGTGTGTGTGTGTGTGTGCGCGTGTGTTGTGTGCAGCAGGGCTGGGCAGAGAAAGCCCAGGGCCAGCCAGACAGACAGGCTGGGCCAGTATATATTTACCCTCACTGAGGGGAGTGGAAGTGAGGGATTAGTTACAACAACAGGCTGGCTGCTTACTGAGACACTCTGCTGAAGGAAAAGGGACATTAATACATCCAGGACAGGGCTGGACGGGTGGAGACGTGTGTGTCTGTGTGTGCTTACCGAGTGATGTGTAATGTTGTGTCTTTTTTGTTTCGGTGTGATGAAAATATGTAATAGTGATCGTGTGCCATTGTCTTGTGCCCTAGGTCACTGTATGTGTCTGAGTGCATCATGTCTGTGGATGCCCGTGAAGGCCTTTGTCAAGCAGAGATTTTGATTTGTCAAAGTAGGAAAAGCACAGGTGGAACTAATAATATGAACGACGGCAGAGCAGCAGTTAACAATGTTATCAGTTAACATTTGTGGGTTTGTGTCCCATGTGAAACCAAACGTTAACATTGAGTTATTTAATGTTTTAAGTAGCATTACATCACAAGCCACGTCACGTGACTTCCTACTGCCTAAACAAGTTTTTTTTTTTTTGGCCTAAACCTAACCAACAAGTAACTTAGAAGTCATATGACTTACATCACTTACGTCACATGAATGACTAGATAACCAAGTAGCTAAAGCGGTTTCTGAAGGCGCTAAAGAGTACCACGTGCGTCTGTGTACAACACCGAGGGGCGTGGCAAAAGGTAAGTATTTGAATGGGAATGGGTTGGTCTAGAATGTTAAAAATCCAAGTCAAAACTGTTTGTGGTTGACCTCACAATTTTCTAAAATTCCTTAAAAAAACATGTCTGCTAATAGAAAAGCATCCTTATAATTTGGATAAAATTACCATCACTACAAAATGATATATTGTTTTTTATCATATATTATCTTTCCCTGTTTTAATGCAAATACAAAACTCAGCAAATTGTTTTATTCACTTCTTCATTAACTTTTTGTAATTGTTAAGTCCCTTTTTTCATTTTTTCATTTGTCATTGTAATTAGGTGGGTGCTGGCTAGCTACTGTAAGTACACAAGCCTCTGGCTCTTCTCTAGCCATAAAGGGCATGTCGTTAGTTATCAGCTAAATACTGACATAAATACCCACTGGGCCTTTCTGAGATGCAAAAAGATTCCTAAACTGTGTTTGTACTCTCGCTGTAACTTCAGAGTTCTTTATAACTAGTTGCAGTTTTTAAGGTTGACTTGCAATGTTTAAACATAACCACAAGTTATCCCAAAATAACACAAAGTGGTTGGAAGTTTTACCTTACTGTTGTAGAAAAGTGGATGCAAAAATTCAGTAATGTGTGTGTGATAGGAACAGGTTACAATAAGACAGCCTTCAAGAACGTAGAGGGAAACAAGAGAGAGTAAAGAGCAGAAAAGAACAGAGCAGAAAAGCAAAGCCCCTGAAATCTGCCTGTCGGCCCCTCGTTTGCCTGTCCTGTACACAAATGGCGGTCCTAGGGGAGGAACCAGAGCAGTGGAAAGGGCCAATTGGCCTCTGTGACCCTGTAAGTGAGAGATGGATAATTTGGGGGCCAAAGGGGCTCTGGGCCTAGCTGGTGTACTGTTCCCCTTACAATATGAAAGCACAACACACGTACTCACACACGTACTCACATGACACGTGCACACACAGGTGTGTGCAGACAGGCGTGAAGGCACATGTACACGTACAGTATCATATGTACAGTCACACACAAGCACATAATATATGTAGGCAGGTATGCACACACACACACACACACACACACTGCCGCACTCCTCACTGTAAATGGGTTGAGACAGTGTTTGTTGGTGTTTCTGATTAGGAAAATGAAAAATAGCTATCCCTCCCCCTTTGTTTTACAGGAGTTTTCCTTTTCTCCTCGTTAGCAAAGAATGTGTAAAGGGGGGACAGTCAGTGAAGAATGCCAGGAGGACTAAGCTTTTCCGTTTTCACTTTTTGACCTGCAACCGACCAGAGTTGTTGGGAGACGTTTCGCCCTGGGCAGCTCTAGTTTGTTATATGACAAATTAGAATGAGTCCAGCTCTTTTGGACTGGGCAGGCCGCTCCATTTTGCTGCTGGTCTTTCTGCAGCGTCATGATTTCCACATCCTGGAACCGTCTACTGCCCTTTAACCCAAATAATCACCTCAGTGTATTTTCAACAGGGAGCCTGGGCCCAGAACCCTGTTAACGGTTGATCCCCACAGCAAGTATAAGTATTATACTTTAAATTTTAATTTTAATAAGTCTGGGTTTCTGTGGGAGACACTGCATTTAATCACATAGTATGTTGTGGAAATGGGAACATTTATGAAAACAGGCATTTTCAAGATATGAAGGCTCAATGTGAGTTGGCCAAACAGACTTGTGATCATTTCCTTCCACCTTCCTTAAAATCATCAACAGCCCCACCCATTAAGCCACGTCATCACCTAAGGTCATTTCTTGTTCGGCCTGTATAATCATCAGCACAGGGAATCTTATTTAACAGATTTCTTACGTAACAGGTTAATCTTTACTGGAGGTCTTTATAACTACTGCCAGGATTGGGGAAGTCCAAGTTGGAAATGTTGCCTAACCAGAAAGTTATCCTAACACAGTACGTAACCATACTTAAAATAGCAGCATACACATTGCAGTGGAATTTAAATGGAGGTTAATTTTGGGTCCGTAAGTAATCGTGCAAAGAATTCAGGAACACAATGCAATGGCTATTCCCACACCATAGAGAACAATACAACCTGAAAAGAAAACATAAGATTGAATATTTTCTACAGACCAAAAGCATGTAGGCAGGCGTGTCTTTCAGGGCAGCCAAACTCCCCCGTAGCGCCCCCGTATTTCGAACCATGCATGTACGCTGAAACTACAACCTACAGGCATTTGTCTTGCGCCTACGCTTCATACAATTCATGACCCATTTGCCATCAGATATCAGACAAAAATGTATAATATTACAGCCATGCTAATGCTAATGCATACGCGCCATACTAATTTCCTTATTTAAATATGTTTGAATTTTTTTTTTACTTTCAGAGTGTCCTACTTGATTTAAGTTAAGCCTAATGATTTTTTTGTCAATGTTACTCCTTGCCCTTTATTTTTTTAAATACGCACATTCCTTTCAGGTTATATTGTTTTTTCTCATTTCAAACAACTTGAGGGGAATCTATCCTTGACTTTATACCTGATTCGTGCAGTTTTATAATCTACAGTCTCTTCATTTTAAGGCCTTTAATTTAACAAAACGTGGTTACTAATAAGTAGTTTACAGTTTTTATGGCACATTTTGAGCCATACAAATTGGATTTAATTTGTCTTATTTGTAGTTTGACATTCATCCATTAAAAAAGTTACGTATGGAAGAATATGTAATATAAAACGTATAAAACCTGGTTTAAGAAATCCTACATTTTATACAGTATTACAGTTTGAATTTGGCATACAGTTTATATGGTCCTCAGCACATCTTATGACTCCCCCAAATTTGTATTTCCAGCATCCTTTTTGTTTGTTTTGCTAATTTGTTATGTAATTACCAAATATTATGAATTTTATTCGTGCTTAAATTAAATGATATGTTGTAAAAGTATTAAGCCACGGTCTATAGTATCGAATGTTTTTTGGACACCAAGAAATAGCCCCACTGTATATGCATTACTTTTCATGCAATTGATATTTTGCGCTGTTAGTTCTAAAACCATAATGCAGTTTAAAAACCATCCAATCGCCTATACAATTTGTTTCCCATCGTTTTCATTATATTTTTAGAGATCTGTGACAGCAAAGACTAAGATCTATGTTTAGCAATAACATGTCTATCTCTAGCTTTGTAAATAGGAATGACTTTAACTGTTTCTATTTTACAGGGAAATATAGCAGAGACTTATTGCAAATATCATTTCACTATGCAGTCTATAATGTTGTTTGCTAGAGACATGTCAACTGCATTCCAGTCTGTGGACTCTTGGGCGTTGTAATGAAGCAGATGAAGGGCATATCAGAGCATTATTGGATTATTCAAACCAAGTGTTACTTGCAGCATTTGGTTAACTATACTTACACATTTCTTGACGGGAAAGGAGGTGTTGATCGCTCCTTTCTTCTTGATGAGGTCATGTGACAGTATACCTGTGGCTGCTTGAACAGGTGTGATGTTAATCAGCCAGGCAAAGAGGGCTTTAACGACATCCCTTGGTCACAACTTTTAGTGTGCAGACTTATTATTCTGAGAAGCCTATGTAAACAGCATGCAGCAAAATAAACAGTTAGTTATAATTCATAGACTAGTAGTTTAATATTTTTGAGCAAATTCAACCAGGGTTAGCCACAAGCTCAAGCATAATTGTTCATAGTTTTGATTAGCCGATTTAAATGATTACCAACTGCAATCAATACTGATTTCAAGTTACTGGACATCAAATGAGGTAATTCAATTAATTGGAAGAATTGATGCACGGAATTCATTAAAGGCTAATGATAAAATCAGAACTAAAAATATATAGTTTTTCTGATCAAAGATGCAGTTTGCAAGATTTTTAAGCAGTGAAACATCTCAAAAGTGTTATCAAGACTCAAGAGGAATAAATAAGTGAAGCTGCTCTATGAAGAACGCATCACAGAACACTGATTTGCTGTGTTAAAGGACTTTCAAAATCTGTTTTTTAGGTCAGGCACAGAAAAAAAGATACATCTTGAATCTCATAATGTCTTTTCCCAGTGAAATTTGGTCGTGGTTATATAAGTTGTGTATGGTTAGGTTGTTTGCCTGAAGATGATCAACAATGTCAAGCACAAAATGTCATAACAACTCGTCCACTTGGGGTTGTAACTGCCTGCTATACCAGAAAAGTTACGCCGTTTGATCTGGAATCCCTCGAGTGAGCTTGAACCTGTGGTCAATGAATGAACTGGCTCTGCCATTTCATCATGTACTCAGTGATGGCACTCAATGCTTCTTGTGTTGTGTGTGAAAGTTGTTACATGTAGCAATTCATTATATTATGGGCCAACAGCAGGCTGGCAGCAAAAGCGATTTCAATGCTCTGTCTGCCCTTTAGTGTAAGTGATGCAGCTGTGTCACCTAAATATCAGCAGATTTTGAGATATCTGTCTCTGAGAACAAATAGTACAAAAAACAGAATGCGGTACACATGACAGTCTACGCAAAGTATTTGGTTCTAGAAGCATGGTGATGTGGTGAAAAAAGGGCTAGTGCGTGAACCGCTGTAGCTGGCGGGCTAACTGCTAACTTGCTAGCCGGCCGGTCATAATTGCTCCCCGAGCTTCTCTCTATTCTTGCTTTAGTGTTTAGTTTACTTCCCCCCAGCATTTTGCTCCGTTTTGTTCAATAAAAAGTAACTGAAGAGGGAGAATAAAGCTCTTTGAGCTAGCAAGCTTGCTAACGGTCAGTTAGCAAACGCATTAGCTCATTAGCTTAGCTTGGTTAGTAATGGGACAATTTATTCATACGCTTTATACAATAGCTGCAATACTGTAGCTTCCAATATCTTGGACCCGGCTCTCTGTCCCCTCAAAGGTCAACACTGCTTGCTATTGGTCAACTTGACGTAAAAAGCTCTTGCGGATTTATTTCGCCTGTGCCAGCAAATCCACTAGCCGTTCCACTGCAATGAGTTCAATTTTTTGGTGTGACCAGGCTTTAACATGGACACAGTCTCTGGACAGTATTGTTATTGAATTTTTTAAAAATGAGCCTCTGTGTGGGTGTCCCCGGTGGCATCTGACAGTTGCCGCTGCTAGGAAACTACGAGTAAAGGTCGGCCACTTTACATAGTGTAACAGAGCGAGGGGTGAAAGGATGTTTTTTTGCTTTATATTTAAAATAATGACAAAATACACACACAAGTCCGAAACGAACGCCAATGAAAATATAGTGATTTTTAAGCGACAATTAATTCAGGCAGACTATTAAACATCACCCGTTTGAAAAAACACTTCAAGCAGTATACATTGATATGGGGATGCATAATGGTGCAGGTGAAGAAATCCCATTATGAACCTTGATATATAGCGCACCATATGCTGTCGTCCAAGTGGTGGCCTGCGGTTATCTGCAGACCATTCATCAGTCCATCAGCAGGCTAATTCTGCCTCATGGTTCTCCAGGCAGTCCGTGTGGGGCTCTTGTTATGTTGTGTTGTGGAATGCGATGTCTGGCGAAAGATTCGCTCATCGCTGGGATTAGACATATGGGAGTGTGTGCATAAACAAGACATTGGTGCGTACCACATGACTTGAAAATGGTTTCCTCCTGCCCTGACTGTAATCTTCTCCTGCCAACGCCAACCGCTGGGGTGTTTGGTGATTGTCTGGGACATTGCATACTATCAAAACATTATGTCATTTTCGCATAGTGCATATACACAGATGCATACACATATAATTGTGATTTATAGTACATGTGATACTGTGCAGCTCACTCATCTGTCTCCTGTGCATTTCCCTTCATGTTTTTCATACATCATTCCCTGCTTTAGTTCTCGATATCTTTACTCCAGGCTCATTTTATGTCAACAAATCATTTTATCCTGGCAATTTCTGTCTTCACACATTCTCGAACGATCTACTAGCTGGTGGTGATACGTATTCCTCTGCTTTGTGTTGCAGCAGTCGGGTAGATTCTCAGAAATTCCCGTCTAGCAGTCATACTTGGAACACAGTACAGTAACAGCATAGCATAATTAAAGTGCCTCAGGTAATTCAAGAGTCTGGTGTAGGTTTAATACCTTGTCGGGTGATGTGCCGACACTCTGCATTTGTATTGTCACCCTTCAGAGCTGCAACGAGTGTTTGGGAACTCACACACTCATGGGTGAGACACACTGCACGAAGGCATGCTTCATACCTCACGATCGCGCAGAGCTGATGCTAATTGGCAGATGACTGAAGATGGGAAAGGGGCTGGTTAAAATAGCTGCGGTTGACATACACAGTATCTACAACAGATGAGCAAAAACAAAAGTACAAAAAGCAGCTCTTGTTCCTGTGAAACGTATTTATAGCCATTCAGTAAGCACTCCCATTGTGCTGGCGACATACAGAACCAGTTGGCAACATTAATGCTCGTCAAGTTCCTCCTAAGAACCTGTCACTGTTCACCTCTTAAAAACATTTGAAAATGTGTGTAAATAATCAGAGCAAGAATGTGATCTGAAAGAAACACAAAATAACCCTTAAACTGTCATTTTATATTTCCGTAAGTATCACACCAGCTGTTATACCTAACGTGAGCACAAAAGAAATGCTTGCTTCTATAATCAGGGCCAATTCAATCCATATGAAGTATTATATTCCCCAAAGGCAGCTGCTTAGAACTAAAATGCAAGCTTGTGATGTCATCCATTATGTAAAATGCGGAGCTGTTCTTATGAAAAACTAGTTTCTGACATTAAAGAGCACAAAATCATATAATTGTAGCCTTATGGATACTGGATTTGGTTTTGGCAGGCCCAGATACCTATATTTAAGATTTTAAAAGATCTCACAATAACATATTAGCCAATACTCGTTTTCAACATTAACGCATGGCTTTCTGGTCGACAAGCAGTTTCTAAACTAGAAACTGCTGTAGATCATGGAACATATAGAAATTGCTCCGCTGAAGTCTATGAAGGCGTAATTAGAAAGTTTGCAAACAAGCCAACAGTGTATCCAGATCTATCTAGAGGTGAAACCAAAAGTGAGCACAATATGGTGCTTTCTCATGCTGGGAATTGTTGGGTCTCTGTAAATACTAGGCCTATTAGAAAAAGTATGGTGTAGACCTGCTCCATAGGAGACGTGCAGTGAGATAACTACTGTTATGGATTGGCACTATATAAATAAATACAATTGAATATTGCTAATAATCCCTAATTGCACAGGAAAAGGAAGTGCGCTTGAATGCGATAAGCACAGTAGGCCAAAGTTAAACCAGAAATTTGATCTGTAAGCAGTGATGACTGTTTAGAAGGCTGTAATACGTTTGTGTTCCTTGCCCCATTGGGCGTCCGTTTCAGGGTTGTCACCGGGCCTCAGCAGTCAACTTGATGAGTGCTTGGTGGTAAATAGAGCTACAGTGTGAGGCATAAAATCTTCGTCTGCGAAAAGGTTTAAAGGTACCATTATGTGATACATTTAACCTTCAAGACATCATGGATAAAAGGCCGTGTCCACGACTGAGAGCTCTGGAAAGAGCAAGTTAGCTGAACTTGAGTTGGCAAACTATTACTATCTCCAACGTAAAGAATGAACTTTAAAGCAAATCCCAAGTTGTGATAAAGCATAGTTTATCACATTCTGTCCTCCTACAGTATCTCATTCAGAGGACAGAAACCATGTTGTCCTCGCTGTCTCACCACCTTCCTGCCCCCCCCCCCCCCCCCCCCCCCCCCCCCCCCCCCCCCCCCCCCCCCCCCCCCCCCCCCCCCCCCCCCCCCCCCCCCCCC
>CM022488.1:26800274-26832127 GCA_011952105.1 Coreoperca whiteheadi | reverse complement strand
GAGTTTGGTTTGTGTTGTTTTTTGGAGTCCTTAAACTTCCCCACCTCTTTGGGTAAAAATAGAGGGGGGGGCCCGAGCCCTGTGCCCCCCCCCCCCCCCCCCCCATCTGTTGACACACACACACATATACATAGTCACATACCCACACTCCCCACCTGCTTGCAGTTGGCATTCCTCGGCACTCCAGCTGAGGTTGAACCAATATAGAAAAGCGTTCCGCGGCTTTGACGCTGTTATCAAAAATGAGCTGGGTGGGGCCGCTTTTGGGAGCTGCGGGGAGTCATGAAAGTAAAATGCCTCCCAAGGAGGCCAAGCTAACGTCTCGGGAGATTAAAGTCAAAGCGTGTGCGAGTACACAAGGGTGTATGTGTTTGTGCGAGTTAGGGGGAGTAAGTCAGACAGCAGGGCTTGGTTTGTCTCGATCCCACTCGGTGGTTGGTGTTGTTTAGTCTCGGAGGAAGGGGAGGGGGCACATTCCCTCCCTCTGTTTTGCTTTTTAAACAACTTGAGGCATGTCAAAAGTGGTGTAATGACAAAGGTGATGAAAATGGAATGGATTAGCGCTTTATTAAATGGATAGTAAAAATTGACATTGGTAAAATCAAAATGTTACACAGTTGCCACCGCTGTACAGCTTTTATCCTTCCTTTTTTTATCGCCTAGAATATGAATCAACCTTTGTAGCAGAACGGCAAACTTGGCATTTTCCCCCCAATAATGTCAGTCAAGAAAATTACACCTTGAAAAGGTTTTACAAGCTCCCAACTCACTCGACACACACTCACACACCAACTGTACTGTAGTAGTATTTTTTGTTTTTCTCATTGTTGGCAGCGTTCACCCCCCCATCCTCCATATTTTACCAGGTCACGCCACAGTCCCCCGCTTTCCCAGCTCTCCTATCCACCGCCCTTCCACCTCCTAAGTGTGTTAATGGACCCGAAGACGTATTACAGGCAACAGCTCTCACATCACACTGACTGATTATGATTTGACGAGTTACTGAGTTGCTCTTCATTGACCTCAATAGAAGCCAATGATCGTCCATCCCCTACCCCACGATGTGCATTTGGTTAATTAATTAGTCCTGCTGCAGCATGATGTGTATACATGTGGGGGGCCCTATTCATAGAAAATACATCTCCATAGATTTGGAGCATATTAACTCACCTAATCTCCACAGGTATCAAATCTATTCCCGGTGTCTTCCTGGTTAAGTGTTCTTGTATAAAACCGCCCGTTGTCCTCCTTACTATCCGTCGCAGTCAGCCTTGACCTAGTAAAACATTTCAGAGTTAAATATACACGGGTCTTGTGTATCACGGTTTGACTGATTTTGGGATTTCCAGTAGGGATGTTTCTGTGTAGCCTAAGGTATGATGCTGGTATTCATCATGCAAAATGATGCATGGTAATAGCAATACACTTTATTTATAGCGCTCTTATTTAAATGGAAGTTGCACAGTCATTTGCAAAATGAAAGCAGAATAAGAAACAAGAAGTATTCTGAAATACAGAATAACAAGACTGAGAGCACCGTGGCACAGCGGTGCTTTGAGCTAGTATGCTAACGCAAGTATGCTAACAAGGCCCAGTCTAAACATGGCGGTGCAACATGGTGGCCTCCTTGGACGGGGCCCCCGATCCCTCTGTAGATAAAAACGACCCATTCTAAGGTAACGAAAACACGCCGATCCTTATTTTCTGGTGATTATCCACAAATGAAAACATACTTATAAAACGTCATGTTCCATTTCTGCCAATTGCTCGTCCTAAATGTTACACACTGGACCTGTATTAATAAAAGCTAAAACCAAGCTGACATTCTCATTCACACAGTCGAACGTGTACCTGCTGAGGCAGAAGGTACCGCGCGAATGCAAACTGGCAGAAAGTGTGTCCAGACGGTGACGAAAGCCTGTTGTTTTGACTGGAACCTTCTTGTCTTTTGTCTACAGTTTGATCTCTTCAGGGCAGATAAGGAATAAACACAGGTTGACAAACTGCCTCATGTGTCTTTGTCTGTCTGTGCCTCGCCGACTGATGCCTGTGTAACGCGCGCTTTAGGTGTTTAGCCTCGTGTGCCTTCCAAACAAACAAGCCAAGGTCAACAACAAGTGTTAACCCTGGTTGAAAGCACAGACACTCAATTTACCCATGTTGCTTTTTCTTTGACTGCCACAAAGTAGAACTGAAATGATCAGGCTTTCCACACACAAGGTGTGTAATGTCATTTTGACGGAGGACAAATCTATATTTAATTATCTTGTTGAATGTACAAATAAATGCACAGCGTCTAACCACACACAGTGATGGCTCTGCACTGTGTTTCATTTCATTGTTGTTTTAATAGTCCTGAGTTGTAAATAATTGACAAAGTGCTGAAAGGCCCAAGTGATCAAATTGTCTTTGATACCTATAATATACTCTAGATCTTTCAAACGAGTAAAACATGACAAAACATAACCACCTAGGTGGTTAACCAGAGGTGGACACAAAAGAACAATCACACAATAAGCACACAGAAGGAGAAACCGCCAGAGTTACGGGGTCAGTTAGTCTCATCCACTGCGCGGAGACAGTCCTCCATGGTTCCATAGGAAAGCTCCAGTGGGTTGTTTACCAGGGGTTAAGTACCAGGGGACGGTAAGGAGCCTATCACAGTTTTGCGGAACACAACCAGACGTCCAACTTAAAAATTGACTTGGAAAAGCAACACATGGGTGAGACTTTCTGTAAAATGCTGAGGTTTTTCAAACTGAATTTTTTGGCGTTGTTTTGGGTCATGTTTGGGCCTCAAATTGGACAATAGTAATCAGGTTCTGACAGGTTGGGCAGGTAAGGGTAGTCAGGCTGGGAGTTTTTGGTCAGTAAAACTCAGGATGTACACGCATGATGTAGATGTTGCAGTCTTATTATTATTATTAAGAAAGAAAAATGTTAAAATTGAAATATAAAATAATGGTCCAAAAGTTTCTAATTAGTACATTGATAAATTAAAATATCAGCTGTGGTACTGTGGGGGGCACTAGGGAGACAGATTTTTCCTTGGCCTTTTCTTGCCCTGCCTTTCTCTCCTTCCTTTTTTTGATTTCTCCTTTCCTTCTTGCATTTTCCCTACGTTGTGTGAAGCAGGGGTGCTCCTTTTTTGTTTTAATTCCCTCCGGGGTAAATCCACAGACTCCTATGGTTGCTAGGAGCTGGAGGGTGACACAGCAGGCTACCTCCCCCAGGATATCAAGCGACTCCTTACATTTCTTCAAATACAGTAACAGACACGTGGCGGGGGAGCGACAGAAACGAGAAACTAAATGGAGGGGTGGGGTTGCTTCTAGATAATGCATTTGGTATTTGTGCATGAGTCAGGCGTAGAACACACAGGAGGTTAAGTCATTCTAACAGATTGTAATGACTACGTTCGATGACTTTCTCAAGATAATCGAACCACATGTGTGTTTTTCGTCTGACTGTTTGCCTCACCTTGCCTTTGTGTGCTTTCCTAAGAGCAGATACCAAAAAAAACACAAAAAAACTTGCAACGTCACTGCAGCTGCATGAGGGATTTCAGTCTTTTCAATGGACACACTTGAGTCAAAGTCAAACAGCAGTGCAACAAGTGATTAAGATATTTATGATTAGAGGGCTGCTTCCTTTTGCAATCAAGCAACAGTCAGACTGCGGCAGTATAACAAGTGTGCCACAGCTCGATTTTAATGAAGTCATCAAATTTAAGAATTAACACAGACTTTATGAATGCTCTTTAACTGTGTGTGAGTGAGTGTGTTCATGCTCGTGAGTGTGTGTGTGTGTGCGCGCGCGTGCGGATGTGAGGAGCTGCGTCTGTGTGTCAAGAGGTACGTGCCGGGGCCTGCCGAAGAATGAATGATTAATTTGCGCAGCGTTGTGGGTAATTTAGACGTCAAGCGCTCTCCTCCTGCTCTTTGCGGACGGAGTTGTGTGTGAGAAGACCTCCCATCTCCCCTTTAATCTGGGCCGGCCAGGCGCGCAGCGTCGCCCTGCTATATTTCAAAGTGTCTGCTCGGTGATTTATCGAGACTGATCAGGGAGTAACAAGAAGCAGAGCGACCCACAAAGGAGTTGCGGTGCTTGCACAGTGCTGCAATAATATGGCAAAAAAAAATTAGCTAAAAAGGAAAGATAATACTTTCGCCTGGAAGTTATTTTTATTTAGTTGTTTTTCCTTGTGTGATTAAATGCCATGAGGTCACACTGGTCTCCAGCTTTGATTAAGCAGACAAAGGAAAGAAAATGCAACAAGGAAATGAATGCGAATATGCCCTTTATTATAAAAACAACACAATGCAGGATAAGCATCCGTGTTTGAGCCACAGTATGATTGGAAGCCTCGCTCAACAATTAGCTCAATGATTACTTCCCTTAATATCGGGAGTGTAATTAATTAATCTCAGTAATTACTCCGTTTTGTTTGACTTTTGTCTCTCCACACAGACATCTTCCATTTTCAAGCGAGGCACAAAAATGTAACTAAAATCAAGTTCGGTGCTCAAACTTGTGATATCCATAATAACTGAAAGGGGAACTTCCCATCTGCCTGTCTGTTCTTTGTTGTCGGATGAACACTGTTTTCAATATCACTGGCTGCCACCGGCGGCTAGCATTCACAGTGAAAGGATTGTCGTAAACAGGCAGTGAGTAAGACAGACAGTCAACTCTGCCCTCCAGATGCAGACATAACCATTATGCACCTGCAGGAGTGCGCCATCAAAATGATGTGGCAGGTAGACGATACACATGTGTGATGAATTGTGTGTCTTCACTTAAACTCTATCATGGGTGTGATAAGAAGACAAGAGTGTCATTGTGATGGTATTCTAGGCAGATACAAAGATGTAGCCATAACTTTCAAGAATTTCAAGTGAATTTTCTAATCAAAGCTGCACCAACTCATTGTTTTGGACACCTGGGGGACAGTGAACCAAGCTGTAAACGCAACGTTGGCATGTGAACAACTTGTGAAGTTGTTGAGGTGAATGTGTTGGAAAACAGTTGCTTATTTCAACAGCCAACAGACATGGACCAGCGTTCGCTTTCATTTGGGGTTGTGCTTGTTGTGTCCACTTGACAAAGTGAAGACTCACTCGCCTTTTAGCTCGGGTTTGGCCTCCACCAAATCCTGTGGGAAATATTTGGATGTTTTTTTTGTTTTTTTTTTATATCTGGCTCAGATATTTGCTCCTCCATTGGCGTACAGTGGGTTTATGAGAGTTTTTGCGTTGGAAATGAGGTTGACAAGAGCTGACTCTGCAGGTCAGACAAAAAGAGCTAAAAAGCTCTCTATAGCTGAGGGAAACTAATGTGTTTGGTTAGTAAATGACATGTGCAGTCACTTTATTTCTCTGTTGACCCTGGTCCCACTTTGTAGTGTTTATTGCAACAGAAGTTATTTGTCAAATGCATTTTTTAATCTGTGTGTTTTAAAGGTTGTGTGTTAAAATGGGCTAAATTGGGGGTGTTAAATTGCTCTTTAACTTATTTTGTGAAATGTTATTCTAACACACTGGTTCCAAAGCCTTTTTGTCTTGTGACCCTTCAAAGCAAATAAATGTCCACCCGCCACCCCACATCACACGGTTGCACTTGTCTATGATGTGTGTGCAGTTCAACCTGCCAAGTCTGATTGAGATTCATTCCTCAAACTGATTCATTTGATTCGTTTTTAGATGCCTGAATAGGAAACAGTATTTTCCAATAAAAATCAACAATTAGAGAAAAGGCAGATTAGTGCAGCAGAAATGAATTCATGTATTTGTTCCTTTTCCAAGATCATGTCGTGGCCCCTCAAACTGGTCCGGCGACGCCCTTGGACCCACTGGTTGCTAACCGAGGAATCTCTGCTAAACATTCAGAAATAAATAGGCTGAAGAGTTTCCTTCAACCAATGTGTGCCTCGTGAGCGTGGCTCTTTAGCTGCACACGTGACCGTTTAAGCCAACCACTGGACGCTTTTAACATTTGTAGCTGAAACACTTTGCAAACTGCAGCTCACAGCCAACTGCAAACTAATGCCAGACAAATTGTTGCTATAACCCTGTTTGTGTCAGATACTGTGTAAGCCTGTACACACATAGGCCTTTGATGTTTTGATTTGCACCCGCAGACACACACATACCATCGAATATCTACTTAAATGATTACCTGTTTTCCTCGGGGCAGCCCGTTATCTGCAGTGCCGGGGCGCAGCTCTGGCCTGAGCTGCGTGCGAGCCGGAAAACGCTCGTCACCCCTTGCCCTGAGTCTCAATCTACCCCGGCTCAGAGCTGGTGCGAAAACATTTCACCTGAACGAGAAAACAAGGTTTTAAAGAGCAGGGCTGCAGGGCCACAGGATGGACTAAGTTATTCTTCTGGCCTAGATGAACAATACTGCCGTGGCCTCCGCATGAAGAGGCACCGCGCGCCAGGAAAAAGCTGTGAACGTGTCGGTGTGTGCGTCTGTGCGCATGTGGTGTGTTGTTAGCTGGAAGTGGGGGGACGAGAGGAAGAGGGGACGGGGTTAGGGACAGCCACTAAACATCAAGGAGCGATGACACAGACTGCCCCCGACAGCGCAGAGAGAACAGAATAATATCAGTTGTGCCGGGGAGGGAGGGAGAGAACCGAAGGAGGGAGGTTATTTTATCTGTCAGACGGACAGAAATGTCAAGCCATCGGGGAGAGGGGAAGAAATAAGATGTAGAGGCAGGTTGAAGTTTGAGATAAGTGCCATGTTGGACTGACGTGTGAAGAGGAAAAGGGCAGAAAGGAAAATGAAGAGATTTGAGCAACAGACAGACGGATGGGCAGACAGTAGCGAACTGGAGTTTATGGTAATGACGGTCTAGACATCTGGAATCAAACATCTGGTATTAAAATATCTGGCATATGATTAAAAAAAACAAACAAAAAAAAAAACATAGATCCACCTAGCACTTTACTCTGCGTCGGTGTGAAAATTCCCAGCAATTTAGGGTGGAATCGCTGCGCCCGTGGTATGAGGAGCTCTGTACTGCTCGTTTGTCATAGTCACAGAGTGACTGACATTGTTTCCATGAGGATAAACAAACGGATTCCTCTCCACGATCATTAAAAAGCCATTGATGGAGCCCTGGTGACGCTGTGTTATGACATGTGCAGCTCTCTTCCTGCCTCCTAGACGGCAGGAGCGGTGGGAACCTGGAAATTATGGCTGGTCAGTGCTTCTGCCAGTGGAAAAAGAGGCCATTGTCATGTCACTCACTTTGGCATGAAGAGCACGCACTGTTTGACGTTTGGCAAGCTGATACATGGTGCCAGGTGATGTTCCGCTGGGGACTTATTTTACGCTCTTACTCAGTGCTAGTGTTTCCCAATATATCAGGTGGGTGTTAGCCATTTATTAAAATTCTGTCATCATCTAGTTGTGACTGTGTGTAAAAGAAGTTCCACCTTGAGCACAGATACATAAAAACAGTCCACACAATCTGTAATGACATTATAGGTCTCTGCACACTCCATTTAATAATCTGTCCATGATAACACTTTACTTTACGTCCCCCTATTTAGCACTCACAAGCAGTATACACACATTTAATTAACACCTTTGTTGCTGAAGCACATATTACCTATGACAGAAATACACTCATCGGCCGTACAGGTCACGCTATTTTAAAGCTGATGACATCATCCCTGAGTGCACATGCATGCATATAGGTATCCCTGTTTTATGTCTTACCCTGGCTGTGATCACATTCGGCACATGCAGTTTACGTGGAACGTGAGAAACCTGGTTATTCATATCCCTGTATACATGACTCCCGGTGTCTGATCATCAGCGTACGATTCCTCAACATCTCGGCCACCCGTTTCTCCACCAGCAGAGAATGATCAGATACCTGAATATGGTGTTTACATGCCACATTGTCCGGTTTCTACTGGGGTTTTCCAGGTAGCATATCCAGGCTTCTCAAAACTAAAGTAAAGGCTTATGCCGTTTTCCGAAATCAGGACGCTTTGTTTACATGTGCAGGACGTAACCGGAGTACTCGGAAAACCTGATCATAACCAGGATACTAGTGTGTATGTAAACACACACAATGCGTACGCTATATAGCTAGGTTGCTAGCTAGACGTGGAGCAGAGTGCTAACTGAGTTGGATGTTTGCTGCACATTTAATGAAGTGCTGAAGTACTTGAAAAGGGAGTTTCTGCCAATACCAAGGCCAATCCGATACTTGGATTTACCTAAATGACATAGTTGCACACTCAAGATAGTGTAACCAGTCCAGTGGTAGTAATATGCTATATATTCTGTTGGGTGTCTTCATTATATGAAGATTAACTGGAGGAATATGAAACCTGAAAGTGACGTGACGCAACCAGCTGATCATTTTACTTATCACTCTGCTGATGTTGTTGGAACTACAGGAACACTCGATTGTGCAGTGGTGTCGCAGAGAGAAGCTTCTTCCCTTGCACACTATTTGAGTACAGTGGACGCACTGGCTGCAGAGATCGCACACATCCATAATAACGCAGGGCAATATGCCTCTTCATTGTCCTGTTTCTACCTGAACATCGCTATTTATGGCAGACAAGGTCCAGTTGCGGTCTCATGCTGGTCCTAATAAGTTATTTCTTCATGAGCTCCAAGGATAAATATACACATCAGTTTCAGTAAAGTGGCACATGAATACGAAAGGTATTATTGGAGCAAAACAACTGAGTACCTGTGACAGTTGAATCTTAAGTTGTAGAAAAAGAACACACACGTGTATCAGTATCAGTAAGTTTGAAGCCACAGAGAAAAAATGCTTTACGAGTTGCAAACCTGTAGTTTTGTGTTTTTCCCTCCCACAAACACAACACATCAGCAACACATCATTGCAGGCGCACAAATCCTCTGCTACGGCTCACAAATGAAGGAACCCGTACGCTCACGGGTTTTGCCGCAGTTGCTGCAGGGCGTAACACGCTCGCACACCCGTATCAAAAAATGTGAAGTCATGGGCAACATTTGCACGTGACTCAGACTGTTAACTCATAGTCCTTCAGAATTAACGTTTCCCATTACTCAACACTGATAAACAGTCAATTCATCAAATTCAGTGCCTCCTGTTGCTATTTTCCAAGCTACTGTAGCCGTCGTATACGTCGAGGCTTTCCGTCACTCGGAAGTGGCCGTGGTTTCATCTCAAACTGGTCGCCAAAGGGTTCTGTCTCTCTCTGAACAGCGCCCGACCCCCGGCTCTACACGTCGCTGGGATAACGTGGTGCGAAAGTGCGAGCACGCCGAACTCGTCATTTTGTGAACGAAAAAACAGCACTGGAGACTCGCAGCAGCAGATTCCAGCTGTTGCAGTAATCGACTCGTGTTTGTGCTGGAAAGCAGTATTCAAGAAATAGCAATGATTTGTGAGAACATATTGTGCAGGCGTGCAACCCTCTTTGCATGAACTCACGTAGTGATTTGCGGATGTGCAAATGTTGCGCATGACAAACCCGTGTGCGTACGACTTTCTTTTTGTTTGTGATCGGTAGCAGAGGATGTGTGCGGCTGCAGTGAGGAATTTGAGAAGGTGGAACTACAAGGTAATCTATTGCCCTCCGTGACTTCAAATCTACCGACACGCGTGGGCGACGGTCTTCGACCGCTGCAGATTCCCCTGCCCCAGGTGCTCAGTTGTTTTGCTCCAATAATACCATCATACATGACCTGCTGTCGGTGAGCAGAATTGGATTTGCTCATGTGTGGGTTCGTGTCGCTCCGATGATGCTGGATGACCAAAACTGTCCAATGAATGAGCTACCTGTCAATCTTGTTTTTTCTCTTCCGGCCCGACCAACTGAACCGAACTGCAGGTACAGAAGCGACCTTGTGATGGTTCAAATGCTCCTCGACACTTGTCACGCCTTTCTGCCCTGACACGTGGAACATTTCTATGCGCTCCTTCAAATGATTTAAAGATATTGAACGCAGGCACAATATCAACGTTTTGTCAGCCTGTACAAACAAATCAGTCCTACGTTGCTGCCTCACATATAACCTGAGGCCCTGTTCACCTTGGATGCACAGCAGAATAAACTACATAGTACTTACATGGCTCTCAATAGCTTGTGATTAACTATATATCTTCCTTGTGTACTTTCTCAAAGGCACCCTCCGGCTAATTCTTTCTCTTTTAAAGAAGCTAAATAAAAGGTAAGTTAAATACTGGGTGTCTGACTTGTAAATGCACTTCATTCTTCCCTGCGCTCTCTGTCTAGCTCTCCCTATCTCTTTCTCGCCATCACAGTTTATCTCTTTCTATCTCTGCACTCTCACAGCGTTTGGACCTTAGGGGACATAATGGAGAGCTCACAGAGGACCCAGAGCGCCATCGATTTCCACCTGAAGTACAGATGGCTTGTCTGCAGGGTGTCTGCCCGTAATCACGACAGGGTTTTGATGATGATAATAATGATTGCCGCGGTGAATAACAGTCTGCGTCTGTCTCCGCCGGCGAGCCTAACGCGCAAAGCAGCTCGGCCCGGGCCTGAGTGATCACAGACGCGGGGCAGATTCCTGCTACCCTCTCGCCGCTCGTTGAGGACGGGTCCTGTGGCGTGGCATCCGCAACGCCGACGAGCTCGCACTAAATGTCACTGCCTTTCTCTCGCGGACACCGTGGACCGAGACAGGAAGACTGAAGGCAGAGTGAAGAGAAAGGAGGCGAATCCTCGCCCACCCTAACCCCTGAACAGGTCAAGTTGAATAGAGGTTAATGTTAGCGCCGGCAACAATGTTGGAAACTAGGGCTGTAAACGAATATGAATACATTACCCGAGCAGATACCAAAAACCCCCCCCCCCCCCCCCCTGTAATCCAGGTGACTCTGACATTTAACGACGCTCATCCTCAATAACCTTTAATCAGTTTTCACCAGATTAGTTGTGCAGTGCGGAGCAAAGCTTGACTGATACTCCACAGGTGTTATTTTTACCTCACGATCTGATATGGAAGCATTGATGATGGGCCAAGGAAGATTGTTGTCAATAGCTCTCTCATTTTTTTTCACAGGCATTTCAAACCAACTTTACATTCATCTGGGCCTCGTTTCCGTCATAAACACAACCTCCTGCTCTTTAAAAGGAACGCATGCAATATGGCAACTGTGAATTGTAGTGTTGCCACATCGCGTTCTGTTTTCGCTATACATTTCCACCCCTAGCGTTAACACTTGCACAGCTTTTAAACTCAGTTTCAGTTTTCAAATTATTTTTTTTCCTCTTTCTTTCGAAGGTGTGGTTCAAAAACAAACCATGCTTCATTATTTCGCTGGCAGCTAATTTTATAGATACATGTAGGAGGAGTACAAATGGCAGTAGAAAACAATCAATGCGGGAAACGGGGCAGACTAGACGATTTCTAACAACTTCCAGTATAAAACACACGCCCTTTACAGTATTAAGTCATTTTCTACCGCTTGTTCCCGTTGGGGGTCGCGGGTGACTGGAGCCTATCCCAGTAGCTTCAGGCCCTAGCCGGTGTACACCCTGGACGGTGGCCAACTCGTCGCAGGGCTGACACAGAGACAGGCAACCATTCACTCTCACATTCATCCACTAGGGGCAATTTTAGAGTTGCCAATTAACCTACACATGCATGTTTTTGACCTTAAACATACGTATACAGTATATGTGTGGCACTATGTCTATAGAAAGCCATGAAGTGAAACCAAAAGTTCCAGGTTCTGTTGCAGAAGTAAGAAAACCTTATTAAAAAACGATCTAATTGTATTAGATTAGTGGTCAAACCTAGTGGGAGCTGTAGTTTTTGTGAATGACCTTTATCTTAGAATGTGCATAGTAAAACCCGGGAACATGTGTAATGTTTTCAAAAGGAATGATGACAGAAACTCACTGAGAGATTGCACTGAGCTAAAGATTGAGTTAAAAGAAGCTAGTTGAACAGCTGCCAGCCCAGAGGTGACTTCAGGACTTTGGCTCTCAATATTGATCTGTAGCTGCTACATATAACAGAGAGAGAGGGGGATGACATGCAGCAAAGGACCTGCGGGTTGGAGTCAAACCCGGGTCCTCTGCGGTGAGGACTGAAGCCTCGTACATGGGGCGGGCGCTCTTCCAACTGAGCTAACCGCGCACCCACCTGTGTATATTTTTATCTAGATTGGGCTGAGGACGAACCTGCACCCCGTTCTCACCAACCTCCTCTTCCCTTCTAGCATCTACACCGGCTTTGTAAATGGGTGCTTACTGTAAACAGCATGTTCAGATCAGACCTTGAGCGCTGCTAAATCTCAAGCACTCACTGGCAGTCTGCGTCGTTCAGTGTTCTCTGTTGTGTCTGAGTCACACTTTGGCAGTGACTTCAACAATACCAGGTGACAAGGTTGCCCATATTTCCCTGCTCCCAGCCGCACCTGAGCAGCACCAGAGTAGGCCTAAATCGAAAGCCAACCTTAGTGTTTACAGCCCCCATGTGACAGCGCTGAAAAGAGAACAATGGTGTCTATTGTGGCGCCGTACAATGCTCCTTTAATAGGCTTTGACAAGGCGCGAACAGTACAAGCGACGGCAAAGCATCTGGGTTGTCACTGATATTATTAATGACACTTCCATGTAATTGTTTTATTCCCACACTTTGTTTGTCTCCCATGATGACGCGTTGCTCATAACAGAGTTGTTCGAAGTGAATGTGTGCATACCTGTATTCTGCAGGGTTTACAAAACATCCGGAACAGATCAGAGGTCAGAGATGTCTGGGAGTCGTCTCAGAGCAAACGAGACAGGAGCTTAGCTCTAATACCAGCCCGCATTAAAGGATATTACGCTGACACAGCCTCGAAATTCACAGCAATGTGTCATGCTGTGTGTCATAGTTTGAGGTCCTAGAGGGGCACATTTCAAGAATTCGTGTTGTACACACACAAACAGGCCACCCACAACACACAGAACTTGCTAGCGTGATCTCCAGAGCACATGCACTAGCAAGTAGGATGACATTAGCCAAACGTAGCAGAAAGCGAGACGCCGGTGTTACGCGCTATTCACAAATGTGTGGCTGCACACAGGAGCTGACTCAACAGACCAAGCATGTCTCGGCGTTTCAAGCGTGTCTGCATCACACATTTCAGCAGGCACAAAATGTGGTGTAACGCCAGCATTATCTTCCTGTCACTACCGCCATGTAGATTTCAGAACAAGCATAGCTCTTGTCGACAGCGTGGGATCACACAGGGAAGCAACAGGTTGATCGGCACACACTTTTTGACTGAAGACTCAGAGGACACGTTCACATTTTTTTCAAATATGTCCTAAAAATTCAAAAGAAAAATAAAACTCACATGCCATATGCAGTGCCGTAACGCAAACCTGTGGGAACCCACAGTTGATCTCGGGTGAACCCCTGGCTACGTATCATCTGAAAGAGCAGCCCCTGCGGTAGGATCCTGCCCCATTCGGCTTTCTGCAGTGAAGAGGGGATGTCAGTTTTAAACGCACAGCAAAATAAAGTTTTTTATGCTATTAGGAAGTTACCTGATGGAAATATTTAATATAATGTAGGCAGGGTTATTGGTATTATTATTATTTGTTCAAAAGCAGTGCCCGACTGCCGGGTCCACCCTCAATGGGGCTGCTAGGATATACTTTGTGACCCAGCCCATATGTATATTGAAAAAACTTTTGGCTGCATTTAGACCCACTTTAACAATGCTTGAATAATGCAGCCCCATCATTCATTTGAATGACATCCCTTCATCGACGTAGTGGGGGTCCCAAGTGCAAAAAAACGCTGGAACATACAACAAATAAGTTAAACCTGGCTCAACCTCATCATATACACTCACTTTGAGCTGTCTTCATTTTTTACTAAAAGACTGTCACTTTGGAAGTTACGCACTTCATTGGACTAACTCGGACTGCTGAAGTCCAATATTAGCTTCGGCTGACCTTTAGAATGCATGGACAGGAGAAACAGCAACACTTATCTCTTTTAATGTACATGTGGGCATATGAGTATTGTTTTTAACAAAAAGACAGCCAGACACAATGGGAACTTATCCTTTAAACACACCATGTTTGTGTCTGACTAGTCAAGATGAAAAGTAAAACTATAAAGCGCCTTAAGTGTAGGCTAATATCAGCGAAAGGTGACAGACTTTCCTATCTATACAATGTAACATGGACACACATGACATTTGAAGTTTAAAGGTTATTCAGCTCCGTGTCAGGCATGGCTAACTGCCACCATGTGAAAAAAAAGCAAAACTGATTTTAAGATTTGTTTTCCAGGAAGCTTGAAGTACGTATGCCGCATATGGATGGAAACAGGTGTGTACCGATAAGGTGTAAGCTAATAAGGTGTGAGGTGAATAGCCCCGTGTGTCTAAAGGCCCTTGGGTGTCCGATTCTGAAGCTGAAATGCCTGCGCTTCACTATGTGAAGCCCCTTTCAACGAGTGTATTGGATAAAACTGTGTGTGTCTAACTTTCATGGTAACTCTGTGATGTTAATGCGGTGGATTGTTGGACTCAAGGCGATGCTGAGTGACAACCTCAGTTCCTGCCATACTGGCAAAAAGTTGGTCTGTTGAGAGTTATGTTCGTGTCTGAAATGCGCTCCTCAGAGCTGTTTATAATTCATATAGAAAGTATAAAGCTAGTGATTAAGATCCCAACTGAATGCTCAAGTTAATATTTGCCACTATATTTGAGCGTAAAACGTTAAACAAGGAATAAACGGCACGCGTCCAAAAAGCCATGTGTACGCCATTTCCCGCACACAAAAGAGGGTATTTAAAATAAGTCAGAATGTGTGACCTCACACATACCCTAGACCAGGCATACACACATTTTGCTTGAGTGAGTGTGATATAGTGAAGTGGAAATGGAAAAAAGAAGGTGAGAGACGGAATCTAATACCCCATTTTACGCCTGGCTCTAAATTGGTTATCTGGATAAAGAAAAATGCATGTTAATGCAGCTGTAAATGCACTGCAGAACGCAAGGCAATTCCGTACAGCGTGACCACGTTCTCTTTTTAAAAAAAAAATGTTTTTTTTGGGGCTTTTCTCGCCTTTATTGACAGTGACAGCCGAAGAGAGACAGGAAATGCGGGACAGAGAGATGGAGGATGACACGCAGGGAATATCCCACGGGCCTGGAGTCGAATCCGGGTCTCTGTGAGGACTATGGCCTCGTACATTGGCGCACGGTTTTACCGACTGAGCTGACTGCGCCCCAGCGTGACCACATGTTAAGAAAACTAAATCCGCCCAGCAAGTGGAGAGGTCACCTAACTCCGCCTCACGCGAAAGGTAGCCAGGGAGCCTTCGCTCTTGCAAAAACTGATTTAGAAACAAATGACGTCCGCCCGTAGCCTTTCTTCCGTGTCTATTGACAAGTCCGCCAGCCCAGCCAAACTCATTTGCATATTTAGATCCAGTCACAAAGCCGACACAATCACGATAACTAGAAGGCATTTTAATACCAGGTGTAAATGGGGCCTAATATGCAACACTATTCCTTATGGTTGTTTACTTTGTGTATGATTTTCAAGTCTGGACACCTAGCAATTTAAATGTTTATGCGGTTTTCATTTGGTCTATGTTTTGATGTGGGCACGAGGATGTTCATACCTGAAGCACAGCATTACAGCTGCTGATAATTCACTGGTGCACGTGCGACTGTCTGTGTTCATGTTATAAATGAACTGTGTGTGTTTTTTATGTGCGGGTGTTAACTACTCTACGCTGCCACTCTGGCCAGGTCTCTCTTGAAAAAGAGACAATGGGTGCTTTCCATTCTGCTCACCCTGCTTCCTTCCGTCGCCGCTCCTCCTGCCACCGTCGAGGATGTTCCCATCCCTTAATCTTGGTGGAGATGAGGCGCGAGAAGAGAGGAACCACAGGTGTATCCTTTGCTTAGGTTTTATTTTATTCCATTTATTTATTTTTTTATTTTTTTACCAGACTTTGTGGCTAAATGAGCGTTAAATGAAAATATTTGACTGTATGGCTAACTGCAGGAGTTGGAATCAGGCTTGTGCATGTGTGCATATGTGCATGTGCATATTTCTGCATTGATGAGTTCATAGAGTTTAAGTCATTAACGTACACGCAGTTTTATTCATTGCATCTTTTGTGAGGTATTTATTGAAATGCATCATTGCAGCTTGTCTGTGCCCCGTGGTTGTGCTGACTTCCACCAAAACCTCTCTTTCACTTCACCCAACTCGGTCTGCCTGCAAGAGTTCCCCTGTTTCAGATGCTGAGGGATTTGGACAGTCTATTTTCCTTAACATGACTTTAGGAGATTGCCACTGCCATTTGCAGGACACCTGTCTAGTTCTACTCTCACAGTGAAAGCTTGACACAATAAACTGGGCCTTTTCAGTCCACCGTTCTGTATCGACAGTGACAACCAGCCCCGGTTTATCAAAAAAATAAGCATTTTGTTCCACAATCCCGCATGACACGTCAATTTCACACCATGGAGAGGTTCGCTCTCAGATAGTGCAGCATGAGCAAATGCAGTGTCACTGTGCTGACAGAAGATAGACTGATCATTAGACACTTATTCAGCCTGCCTGTCTGGCTGCTTTTGCATGCCTGGCTACCATCTCTCGCAGTAAATAAGCCCCCAAACAACACGAGTCACTCCCACCGCACACACCCTGCTACGCCACTATGGCTGCCAGGAGGACTTTTTTTATTTTTTATTTTTTTTGTTCTGTGATGCATGCCGTCACTCCAGCCTATTATTACCTCTGACTTTAATAGGCACCTCTGTTCCCAATCAAGTTTTTACTTTCTGCCAGTGGAAGAAAACGGTTTCGCAGCAGACACATTTTATTCCTCGCACACACGCAGTAATATCTGTCGGTGTCATCGACGTTGGCTGCCGGCCTAGCTCGCCCAGATTGTTCACACAGCACTTTTACCACTCATAAAGGCTCGCAGCGGAGCCAGAATGCTGTCAGAACGTTCAAACAGGGCTACGTTGTTTATTGTCTGCTCCAGGATGGATGGTAGGTGGTCTGTCTGTACTCAGACTTCTGATCTTCACCAAAGAACAATGAGTACTTGTGCAGCAGAAAGCGGCGGATTGATAAGCGATGGACAGGCAGAGGGGAAAAGGGGAGGGGGCAACAAATAAAATCAAACGTATTGTTCCGTAATCTCACTTCTACCGCGGTTCCCTGTATGAATTATGTGCTTCTTTTCGTTTTCGCTCTTGCTGCCAGTCTGTCCCTCTCTAGCCCGTCATGGTGTTGGATGTTGTTTACATAAATCTTTCTATCTTTCTGCAGGGTTGATGGAGCGATTGTGAGATGATGCTGTTTGACAATGTGCTCACGAATGGAGAGAAAAACACTGTCGGCTGAGGTAATCACCGGGGGCAGGGAGGAAATGGGAGAAGAGTCCCCCTGCAATTGTCCATCAGTTTTCTCTCTCTGTTTGTCACTCTCTGGCTCTCTCAGACACACTGCCACATACCTACACACAAAAACACTCATGATCTGTTTCTCTGCCATCGCTGACTGCAGACTGCTGTCCTCCGGGGGGTGAATCTGATAGACCAAGAAAGTACATTTTACATGAACTCTTGTAGCAATATATACTGTATATTTTGGGTCATTCATGGGCAGTGCAACAAGCTGTTAACACAACAGTGACGTATAGAGCATCCATCACCTGAATTTGATACTGAGAAGGTATTAACGAACTGTTGCCAGCCGACACGTCTTGTGTTTGTGTCCCCCTGATGAAAGTCCAAAATCTATTCTACTTTTAGCTCCGTTTTGGTCTCCACCAACTCCTGAGGAAATATCCGTCTCCTTGGCAAGTAAATGCTCTAATGTGTTCGCCAGCTAGTGGCCAACTTTGCCGGTCTCTGTGTTTTTTATTCCTGCTGCTGCTGCTGCTGCTGCTGCTGCTGAAAACAAGGTTGATGAGAGCCATCTGAGTGAACCAAAACAGTAAAGTTATGGGCTGTAAGACCAAAACAATGAGCTGAAAGGTGCTAAAATGCTCAATAGAGCTGAGAGGAGCTGCACAGGTGGAAGATTATTCTCTGGGGTTTTGTCATTGCAAGTGTTGCCTTTCAGATTACTAGTATTCATTTGACCCTTTGTCAATATATAGATTTACAGTTTAAATTACAGTCACATAATTAATTTCCTCTACTACAAGTAGCATTATTAAACGACTAGGTTAGTGTTGAACAGCATTACGGTGTTTGGGGCAAATGTATGTCCCTATGACTCATTCACATCCTATATTCCGGCATATATTTCCTCTGCTGCATCTGCTGAAACCTCACTGTAGCAGTTCAAACCAGTCCGGCTCTGAAGCATCTTCCTGGTCGTCAGAGAAGGTGGGAAACTTGGGGGGAAAGGGGAGTCACTGTCGCAGCTTACCATGTCAGCTGGTAAAAAAGACGCTTGAGAACACGCGCGTGAAATGCAAACCGTTAAGTGGCCAGTATCACCATAGGTTACACATGATGATGCTGGGTATAGTATCTAGAAATGTCCAGATTAACCTGTTACATATAATCTAATCTGTTAAGCAACCATTTGCTGTTGGGCCGCTAATGACCTCCCACCGCCTTGTATCCAATGTGTGTCTATGTTCCCATTAAACAGCTTAGGTTCACTTTTTTAGCATCTACTTTTGCACAGTTACTTATCAGATATTATTTTAGTAATTCCTACAAAGTTTAGGCTTATTCATTTAAGATTCAAATGGGTTTTCACTATAAATGAGGTGTGTTTTTTAGGCGGAGGTAGATATTTCAATTTTCTACTGTGTTCCAGATGCATTTTATCTGACAGAGTATAGATACCTGAATCCCTGATACTTCTATTGTAATCTCAGCTTTCTTTTGAGACCAAGATTATGGATATAGCCTTTGTTGTTGTTAAGATATACTCGATTTATTTGGGTATGTAATTTCAGACAAGAGTACTGAAGAGGGTCAGTTAGTCGTCATCAAGTGAAGATACGACAATTTGATTTAACACAAATTTATATAGGACTATGCCCCATGTGAGCCCAATATACAAAAAAAAAAAACTAGATTTGAAAACCAGGATCCTCTGCTAGATCACAGACGGACAAAATAACATAATAATGCAGGAAACACCTTAAATTGAAACTGTACTTTAGTGGCGCAAATTTTTTACATATTTGCAACTTAACAACCTCCGCAAACCAATGTGTAGTGAACCTAAGGTTATTGGGGCCCTGAGGGCGGTTCCCAGTTGGGAAACCAGCCTGGGAACCACATAATTCAAAAGAATTATGCGAAAGGGTGTGTTCAAGCTATAATGCAGTGTTAAACTGCTCTTTCAGACTGCACAATGAACACTGCTAACATACGACCCTTTTTACTGTTGCAATATTTACACAAGTAATGTGCAATTTCACTGTGCAATTTTTAAAACATGCAATACCTGTTAGTATAGTTTTCAACCCTCTTATGTATAGTCTATTTTAGTTTATTTTAGGTTCTCTGTTTTATCATAGTGTGTGTGATACTGCTGCTTTACTACTGTACCCCTGCTGTACAAACAAAGGCTTAACTTAACTTTCTTGGAATAGTTCGTCACGTCGTTCCTGCAAAATGCGTTGACGTCAATTCTACAACCATGATAGGATCTAAAATAACTAAATAGCGCTTTTAAAATTCACCGATAAGTATTTTCAAGTATCTTTAGTTGGTCAAAAAAAACTGGCATACGCCTTGAATCAAGAAAAGTTCTTAATGTTAAACATACAAGACCTTTTTTTCCTCTCTCATCTGGTAGAGTATTGACAATCAGTACGATTCAAGAAGGGGATTAAATGGGATGCGATGGGGACTTCTCCTGGTACTTTAGGACATTGTTGATGTTAGGGGTGTAAGAGAGTGAAGAACTATGTTGCAGGGACACCCAATTCATCCGTCCTGCAAATAACAACATAAACAAGAAAATATTTTTTTGAGAAACATATTCTCTGGTGTGATATCAGAGCCATTTTTGCAGTGAGGGTAAGATAACCCTAAACGTGATAGGTGTGATATCAAATTTTGTCTCGCAAGACAAATGTGCACAATAGCAGAGGAAGACTGTAGGAGCTACAACTGCACAAGCAACACATCCACAGGGTTCGAGGGCAACGTGAGAGAACTGGAAAGTGAGTTTCTAAACGTGTGCATCCATCTGTGTGTGCTCGCTAGAGAGAAAAACTTGGAGGCCATACTACTGAATTGGAGGCCAGTTTGACCCATATTCCATTAAACCACCCACTCTGGCTATGTACTGTATTGGCAGACACTTGCAGAGTGCCTCAGTGAAAGCTGTGATTAAGCCGCTGCTATTGGACAGGCGAAGAAAGTGATGGCCAAGGCAGTGTGAGAAAAAAAACAAAAAAACACATCATAATAAATACTGTCATCTTTACCCATTCTTTATTCACTCTTTAGCTCTTTTCTCTGAGTGCTGGACAAAGTGCTGCTGTCTTTCAAGTTGTTTGTAACAACGTACATTGTCTTGTCTGTCTTTGGTTTAGACTTTGGTCTCATTTAGTCTCAGAAGCACAAGAGGACTAGTTGTGAGTCCAAGGGTCATCAGATGATTGGCCATCTGGATGGGTCCACATTTGTTTAGTTAATTTTGAATTGTCGGCCCACTGATGATGATGTTGGAGCAAGCCTTCCCTTTGACTGTGCATTCACAATAAATCCTTGTCACACGGCTGGACAAAAGACTTCAAGGTCACAGTATTAAACATGGATGGTTTTGTCAGAATTGCCAAGATAGTAAGAGCTGACTGTGTGCAGGGAAGCAACAGTTTACTCTGACTTTGCTCTGAAAGTCTGAAATTAGCCTGATTACAGATCTCTGAATCGCCTCCCACACCTTTTCTATACAATAACAGCCATCGGTGTTGTGCTCACTGATGGCTGTTTCCCTGGCTGGAAAAAACAGCCGAGCCAGTAAGAGCTTTGTAGGTGAGATTAAGAATGAGGATGTCAGAGACAGAAACAATGAACAATTCTTCAATCTGCAATAATTATCAATTAAAGCAATAGTTCTACATTTTTCAAAAATATGCTTATTTAAATTTCTCCAGATTATAAGATTATAAGATATTGATACCACTCTCATCCGTAATAATAATCATATAAATATAATTCATATTGATGAATGTGAGTGTGAATAGTTGTCTGTCTATGTGTCAGCCCTGCGTGCACCCCGCCTAAGGCCCGAAGTCACTGGGATAGGCACCAGTCACCCGCGACCCCCAACGGGAACAAGCGGTAGAAAATGACTGACTTCCCGACTAATTCATATTTTATTTACCATGTTAAAGGATAAGTTCAACATTTTGGGAAATATGCTTATTTACTTTCTTGCCTAGATTTAATTGAGGAGATTGATACAACTCTCATGTCTATACAAATAAATCTGAAGCTACAGCCAGTTAGCTTAGCTTAGCTTAGCTTAAAGACTGGAAAGAGGTGGCAACAGCTAGCCCGCCTCTGTAACAAAATCCACCTGTCAGTATCTCTGGAGCTCACCAATCAACACTTTATATCGGTACAAAAACCGAGGTGTAAAGACGACACACTGCTGTTTAATGTGTGTGTGTGTGGGAGGGGGGGTGGTGGTGGTGGTTATGTGTCAGACTCAGACTATGTCATCAGCATTGAATTGAGCTCCTGGCAATCTCTGCGACGGCAATACTTCCAGCAGTAACAGCTGTGGACAGAGCCAGGCTAGCTGTTTCCAGTCTTTGTGTTAGGCTAAGCTTCCCACTAGCGTACAGACATGAGAGTCGTATGAAGTCTCCCCATCCAGCCTACCTCCCAGCAAGAGAGCGAGCAGCTTCCACAAACTATTCCTTTAAGCGTTACATTACTTACGTTTTGGCCAAAGGGACTTACAATAAGTGACCATCCCAAAAACGGAAAACTCGAACGTTCTCAGAAGTCATCAGACACCTGAAGCTGCTTCATTCGCTGATAAAGGCAATAATGTGGTTGAAAGCTCTGAAAAAGCTCAAGCGGACCTTGAGTTGAGATTACTTTGTCACACATACTGACCCCAAGGTCAAAAATTAACTAGCATAAACAAATGCTTAAGATATTGTTCTGTGTGTCAAAAAACAGCAAATAATTAGAGTCCAAGAGTCCACCGGTGTCTTTTAAGTCTATATGCTGCGTGACTTTCACAACTCTGGTTTATTCAAAACCCATTAGAAAATTAACTCTGTAGATAAAAAAAACCCAAAAACCTGCACAAAGTCTGACTATTTTTCAATTCAGATGGAACTTGAAACATGGAAAATACAAGCAACATCTACAGAGTTCGCATTACTTTGTCATCGCTGTCATGATAACAAGTAAATCCAACATCACTCTAATCCACTCAGCTTTCTCTGCCGCTGGTTACTTTTTTGCCAAAGCAGGCGTTATCTCTCACCGACGTCAGCGAGAGTGATGGGCTGCCTTCACACTGCAAGCTTTTGTTCTCATGTCTAACTTGCTTGTTGGCATTAGACACTTTCATAAATGTTTACCCGTATCCAATACTGACATGAACATGAAAATTCCACATGCAAGTTTGGTTCTAATCTTGTTCCCACTCGTTCCCACTTAAACCATCTCAGCAAAAAACTACTTCCACCTCAGCAAGCCATTTGATCTTTTTCTGTCGCGAAAATTAGCCACCAATGTCAGGTTATGGCTCCTATTTCCAGCAGTTTGACGTGAGGAGTTTCATCAGCATGCTGAAGTAAGGCAGAAGGCTCTGCCGAGGTTAAACTAATGCAGTCTAATGCAGTCCTGCAAAGATTCTTCCCCACATGGAGGTTTCCGTGTTCTGTTTTTGTTGAAACCGGTGTCAGTTGTAAAGCCAAGCTTCTCACCGTAGCGTCTTTCATTTGTGACTCACAAAAGTTCCCTTCAACTTGCAAATTCACCCAGACGCCGAATGAGCTTCTGAATGGGCTACATCCTGCGGTGCATCCAGAGGTAACGGCCTCAGGTAAACCGCAGAGAAATGTACCATGACATAAATTCAATAATGCTGCAAACAGTCCTGTGAATGAAGCATAGCATGCACTCCTCCTCCTCCTCCTCCTCCTCCATGCACTTTTTAAGTAACTCTCCTCTCTCCCTTATTTATTTTTTTATTTTTTTACCTCCGCATTCCTCTCGTCCTCCTCCTGTTCCCGGCACTCCCTCGCTGGAGGTGACCGTGACAGAAATGACGACAAGGCAAATCTGCCCCACCGTCCCTCCCAGAGCTGGCTGACACACAGTGTGTTTGGGGGTGTATACGTGTGTGTGTGTGTGTGTGTGTGTGTGTGTCTGTTTTCCTGCACATAACACATACACTTAGACGCTCACACGTCTGTGGGCCTGCTTGTTGAGGATGCCCAGAATGCCGTGGAGCAGGTCACATGCTATCCCGTAATGTGCTCAGGCTGTGTATTCACGGTGTGGCGTGCCTGTACATTGCACACATGCGCGTGTGTCCGTACGTGCGAGCGCTACTTTTGCACGCCGTGTTTATTGAGAGTGAAACTCGACTCGCTTAGCGCACTTTCCTGGCTCGCATTCCTCCCTGTTCAGAGTACACGAACCTGACATTCGCTCATTTCGCCGCTGTTTATATTTAGATTTACATTTGGAGTGAATATTTGTTCTACCAGGCATGATAAACAGTAGCAGTATTGTATATTATGTCCCATGGCCACTGTGTTTTTCTGTTATGAGCTGAACCCTGGGAAAATAAAAGCCAAATCAAGTGGCAAGTAGACGGCTACAGTACGTGGCGTTTCTACTATCTGTCCCATGCAACGCTTTGACTGATTGTGAAAACTGCGGTGCTGTTCTTCTGTTGAAACGCCACCGTGTTTCAGAACATGTTACATCTTAGATGATCAATGTTGCAGCCAGTGTTCCTTCACCTGCGTATCAGTGGCTAAAATAGTCTCTAGCGGATCGCCGTATGACCACATTGTCATTATGTGTTCATGAACCAAGATCCTGCAGTGATGCCAAATGTCTCCTTTGGTTCTGCGGAGCCGCTGAACATGAAATCCAGCTGTATGTGTTGCAGGAAGACATTCATCTTGAACTACCATGTTGAGATAAGAGAAAATAGATGAGTCGTGGGAGAAAAACAAACAGCAACTCATCGCAAGGTTCACTGAGGAACTGTTCTGGGGCTTTCGGTCATATCAAGTACATGGTGGCCCAGTTGAATCGTGAATGTTCATAGTGATACCGATATTTCTGGTCGGGCCAGTGGGCGTCATGTGACCTGCAATTCCGACTGTAGCCAACTGAGTCAAAATCGACTCACAGCACAGCGCTGTTTCTGCGGGATGGCAGTGACATGGAGCAGAGCGTTCGTTCACGCTTGTGCCATGCTTCTCAATCACGGGCTTTTTCATTAGCTACTCGGATAACAGCTGACTACTAATGTCCAATCTTATTCATGCAGTTGTACAGCACGGGCATTTTAACCCGACAATTTTACTCGGCTTACATCGCGAAGCCAGTTGCTGCCGCAGCTCCCTCCACCACCGCGATGCCGAATGTGCTGAGCATTCGGCTTCGCTGACTTCACCAAAATGTTATGTTCATCGGACACACAAAAAACACACAGGCATTGCCTCGATAAATTCACTCAAGTGATCTCACTTGAGTCAGCATCGGTTGGGGCTGAAGATCTGGTGTAGTTAGAAAGAAGTGAGCTTAACAGACCTCTGTAGGCCCCACTCCTCATCCCCGCTTGAGGCTAGCAGCTCGAGGCTACATTAGTCGCCACTACTGACCAACTGGCGACGTGCCAGTTGCACTGCGGGTAATGTCGGTGTCAGGTTTTGACAAGGACGATGAATGCATGTAATAAAAGAGACCTCGCCAGAGCCACCCCAGCAAGACCTACCACTGAATTAGGGAAACGGTAGAGTTACGCATTAACCAGGTTTTTACTGTATCTGAATGTAGTATGCATAAACACTGTAGCACTGTAGAAATATTAGATTATATAGAGCCATAGAGTAATAATTCCACCTATTACTGTGGATGTATTTGTATTCTGACTGTGCATACATGTGTGCCAGCTCTGATAAGAACTTCCTCCCCTGCGAGAACTCTTGCGTTCATTCTAACCCTGGTGAGATTAAACTAACTCTTTAAAATTACCTGGGGATCGCATCTCTGAACCTACCTTTTCCTCTTAAGGTGCTAATTACTCCCCTGTAATGAAAGTAATCAGCACTTGAAGTGATGTTGCATGCGGAGCGCTTGTTTTGTGATTGCCTGTATCGTCCCATGCATCTTCAAGCTCTCGGTAACAGGCTTAAGAAATGTACTGCTTCACTGGAGCAATCAGATAAGGGACAGCATATCTTGAATATTGATGACACACTGGGAACACAGGATGAGGTACTGACACGCGATGGCGGGGACAAGGCTTCGAACTTTGCCAAAATAAGTAAAGGCTGCTGTTTGCGTGCGCCATTGTACCAACATATGATTTAATGTTGGTTCTATTGTGACCAGAAACTGTAGATGACAGATATTGTAATCTCTGGAGTCGCACAGCTAAACCGCTGCTGCGATTTTTCACGATTAGCTTGGAGAAAAATATATCTGGCTTTGATGTCATTTTAAGGAACAAGGAACTAGCTGAACCAAGAAATATCAAAGGCCACATTAAGATAACAGATTACATTCATGCCGTGTTCTTGTGCGAACAATTTCCTACATGTGCATCCAGCACACAGAAAAATAAAGGCATTAGTTTTGGGTGTCAGCCACCTGACGAATGTAAATACTAGTTTGACCTTTAGGCCTGGTTTGGTGCGTCAACCTTTAAAGCAGCATTCACATTACTGCGTTTGGGGACACAGCACTGACATGTTAAAAAGCTCTTGTGGTAAACTTGTAAGCAGACAGTTGCCTATTTTCAAATCCAGCAGACAATTCAATTAAAATCAATTTTCTTTATACAGCCCAATATCACAAATCACAATTCGCCTCAAAAGGCTTCACAGTCTGTACAACATACAGACACCCTCAGTCCTTAGACCCTCGATTCGACTGCGGAAAAAACTACCGAAAAAACAACCCCTTTAACAGGGAAAAAAATGATGGAAACCTCAGGAAGAGCAACAGAGGAGGGATCCCTCTCCCAGGACGGACAGACACATGTACCGAGTAGATTCTTAACATAAAATCATACTACATACAATTATGATGATAATGATGAAAATGTAGCATATATAACATCAGAAACATCATCAATATTCATTTGGAGTTGCATTTCTGGCCGCTTGGCGAATCAAAGCACAATATTCGCTCTCCTTTTAGCTCAGATTTGGTCTCCACCAACTCCTGAGCTGGCTCTTTACCTGCTAAATGCTCCACTGTGTTCACCAGCTAGGCGCTAGCTGTGTCTGTCTGCTGTTCGGTGATGAGCAGGGAGCGTAACGTGGGTTAATCCGAACATTTTGGCCGAAAACAGCCGCCTGCTTTTGCTGGAAACGAGGTTGATGAGAATGGTTCAAACTAAAGAGCAATTTTGTGGACCACTTCACACAAAGAAATGATGCAAAAATGTTACAAAGAGCCGGGGGGGAAGTGCAGATTCAGGTGATAATTCTCTCTGGGTTTGTCAACGCGAATGACGCCTCTAACATTACACATAGTCATTTTTATCAATTGTTAGTATAAAAATATTGATTAGTGCGGCTTTAGGGAAATATTTGGGTGCTTTTGCCCTCCTAGCTATTCACGGTTGGTGACCTTGTTTTCTGGGAGCAGCTGTAAAACAAATCTACTACTAAAAGAGGAGTAGGCATTTTGCATTGCCACGTAAACTTAGCTTGGGAGTTTTTGATGAAGTTGCCTGTTTATTAGGCAACTTCATCAAATCACCCTTCACGTGTGAGATTTGGGAAAATCTTATTCGACTTCCTGCACGTAATGTATGTCCACCTCTGTGTATGTACATAGAGAGCAACGTAAAGTCCTTGTATGTGCACACGAACCTGGCCAGTAGGCCTGATTCTGATTCTGATTCTGATGTGGAAAATGTGTACAATGGATATTGGATCTGTGATGTTTCATGCTGGCACTCAAGTACATGGATATAGTAATGAAAGACACTTGATCCCATGTGCACTGTGTGTTCATTCGGGCCTGAATGACTGGGTGTTGCCTGATTGCCGCCTGGAAGTAAAGTTTCCCCTTGGGTTTCTGTTTAGTCTCACTACTAGGTTTGAGTGGGAGACAAGTAGTGTTTGACTGCCCATAGAAATCGGCAGAATGGATGGCTTCATGTACCCTCCCCAGCCTCCACTGGCGCTCAGGCCCTCATGATACGACATGATAGCTGACTCATTCGGGATGTTATGAGCAGCGCTCGGTCGCCCTTGGATTTCTCTAATTTCCTTACCCATTCATTTAATTGCAACTGCACTGGCGTCCTGTCTGCGTGTGGTTGATAGAGATCGATGATGGGCCAGCACAGCGGAATCAATCCCATGCTCTTGGCTGGGCAGCAATCAGGTGACATTTCAGTGTCAGAAGACGCTATGACCCCCCCACCCCCCCTTGTACACCCAGTACAAAACGCCCCGTGACCTTTTGCTCCTAAGCTGCCACGGGGAACAGTAGGGATGGATGTGTGGGGGGAAAGGGGCAAGATGGGCAGGATGGATGGAGTAGGGGAGAGAGGACTATGTGCCCCATTCCCTCCTCTTAATGTAAATATTTACAGTAGGGACAGTTTGAGCTTGACACGAACCTAGAGTATAAATAATTAACATGCACGTTTCCAGACTGCTCGAAAAATAGAGTGCCCCCCCCCCCCCCCCCCCCACGAGAAATGTATACTTTGCTTTTCATCATTTTGGCTGTGGGATGAATGCTAGTACTAACACAAAAAGATGTAGTCTTAAGCTTAGTATAATGCTGTTTCAAAATATTTATTTTCACAGGAGACATGTTTTTAATACAATGTCCTTACATTTGTAATAATTGCAGATGTTATTAGGGATTTTCAACCAGAACAAACTATTCCCTGATGTCTTTTTCTAAAAAAAACAAAACTTCCTATCCCTATCTTTGTATACTGTGCACTTGTGCATTTTGTTACCTTGTGGTGTTATAATTGCTTCCGTTGTCTTCCTCATATGTAAGTCGCTTTGGATAAAAGCGTCTGCTGAATGTCTAAATGTCTAAATGTAAATGTAATTCCAGCTGATTTTGACACTTTATACACTGATATAACTCTTAGTTCTCCTGAATAGGGGGAACTTTTAGTGCAAGAGCTTTCCTTTCGCTAAATCACGAGGTGATCCCGACTCCCTCTTTATATTCTGGGGCATTCTTTGTTTTCAGCAAATGTCATCTGCCCCTGAGAACTCAAACTCGGGAAATTCATCAATTACGTGACGATGGTGAAGAAAAACCTGAAGCGTGCAGGCATGCGCACACACACACACACACACACACACACACGTTCATGCAGCGTGGTTCCCGTGCAGCCATATATATGCGTACCTTGTAAGGCAGTGGGAGGCCGATGGCAGGGAGCTGAGGGGTCAGTGTGTGCGTGTTCATGTGTGTGTGTGTGTGTGTGTGTGTGTGTGTGTGTGAAGGAGGGGATGCTAATGCTTTATCTACTCCCCCCATCTGTTACAAGGGAATACAGGATCCTGGCTCTCGACGGTTTGCTGACACGTACTGTCTGCGCTGGCCGCTGACTGACAGCCAGACTGGGAGGTGCAGAGAGAGGGGGATACAATAGAAAACACTTTAAAAGCTCCGATAGATTACAAGATAAGGAAACGGCTACATTTGGGCAATTCCCTCACTTTTCTTTTTCTCTCATCTGTTTTTGGCAGCGGCTCTTTGGAGACATTCCTTGTTATTTCCTCTCTCTCTCGCCGTAACTGATTTGAATCCTTTTTCACCTCCTCCACTGTGTTAAGTTATGGCACACAAATATAACATGACTTCTTACGGTACCACCTTCTTCTAAGTCACCCCTAACGAGCTGTTTTATTAACAGCATTATAAATGGTTAATACAGCATTTCCTAATGCTTTATATGATGATTATTAGTATTTAAAGTGTGATGTATGGTTTCACAACATGCATTCACATTGCGTATTCAAGCTGTTTGTGCATTTATGTGTCCGTATTATCGTGCAATCCTCTTTATGTAATGAGATTACCAAGGGCCTATGATCCCATTGGGCCACTGCGTTAAACAAACCGATGATTGGAATGTGCAAAACCCCCTCCAGTTAAACAAAACAAATAGAAAGTGTTGTTTTTGGCGCGCCAAGTAGAATGATTAAAAGTCTGTGTTCACCTTTAATCCCTAATAATAGCGTTGGTGTAGTTATGAACTCAACTACATTTTAACATCTTGATTAAGATAATTACATGACAAGCATACTGACATCTTAAACTGCAGCAAGCATTAAATGACCTCAGAAAGACTGAGAAAAACACATCCCCATGCTTTTATAATTAGTCAGGTCTCTTTAGAAAAATGCATCAGACAGCTGCGGTGCATTCAGGTCGCTCCCGTTCTCAGAACTTCATTCTGCTACTAAAACACTATGTTGGTTTAAAAAGCACTGAATGGTTTAGGGCCAGGATACAGTTCTGATCCGCTGATCCGTCCAGGCCGCTCATAACATGTGGGACACGTCTGCAATCTGTCCCCCCGAGTATAAAACTAAACATGGAGAAGCAGCGTTCAGTTCTCATGCGCCACATGTCTGGAAGAAACTTTCAAATGAGGTCTTTTTTGTTTGCCGCTGCCTTTTATTGAATCAAATGTGGACTTTTTTATTCATACCGCATTGATCTGCCTCTGTGTTTCTTTTTATGCAGCTTTTTGTCTTATGTAGAGCACTTTGAATCACCTTGTTCTTGAAAGGTGCTATACAATAAAAACTTGGCACGTCGTCGGTCCACAGCAGGTCTTGCGCTTTTAACATCAAACCTCAGGTTGCACTGCAGAAAAAAACATCCTTGAGGCTTTGTTGTTGATTAAGTAAATGATCAGTGTGATTTAAATAAAGGGCTTACATATTCTGGCCCTCTGAGCGAGGTAAAGACCAAAAACTCCCCCTGAGTCTATAGGATTGGATTATTACAGTCCACCTGCGCTGCCCTTCCTCTGGGATCCAGCAGTGCTAAAGCACTTTGTGAGCAGTATCTGGAACTGTGTAATGATAGGGCTCGAGCGAGAGAAAGAAGGAAGGCGGGTTGTGGATGGAGAGTGACTTAGACCAAAATTCTTGCAGGATCACTTAAATGGAATACTTTCTGTTAAAGAAAAAAGTGTGAAAAATATGGAGGACAAAGACCGTCGGGTGCAGGCGTTGAATGGACGAGCCATTTTCCCTTCCTCCTCCGATGGATGGATGAATACTTCAGCACAGCATGAGGGCCACGGTTCACAACACCATCCTGCTCCCATGTCCACTTTTCTTTTCTTTTCATCTCCCCGACTTGAGAGAATAATGGTGGAGGTGTATTTAGTTCAAGGTGTGAACTAAATGCACTGCTCCACACTGCGGTGCAGGAGAAGGGCTTCATGTAAGAGTACTGTGACTTATTCATCAATTCTTAACACTTTTTCCCCATAGGTGAAGGCCTAATGCACGCGCCACGCATTGCAGATAAATGGAACGCCACGTCTGGCCGCTTTTCCCTCGCAGTCAGGGGTGAGGTGAAGCTTTTTTAACGGACGTCAGCAACACCGGGCTCTCAGGGCCAAGACGGACGGACGTAATCATCTACTTGCGAGGGAGGCTTATTTCACAGGAAGTTTCACTTTGTGTTTTGTTTTTCATCCTTTCTTCCTCTTTTCAACAGTATTTTCCGTTTCGAATTGAACTGTGCTGACGAAACACCAACAAAAACTCAAAGAGCAAAATAAATCAAATCTGTAGTTTTCCAGGGATCTTTCTTTTTAAAGAGGCAACTGTTTGTTTCCTTGTTGTGCTTGTACAGGGATGAAAATGGATAGGTGTGGTCCCAGTTTATGTTTTTTTTTGTTTGCTTTTCCAAAATAAGACAGGCACAGCCTCTATTTATAGTGCCTATTTTGGAACAAGGAGGAAGTAAGGTTTTGGTTAGTTAGGTCAGTGTGTGGGCTAAAGGTCTTGTTTGCACACTGAGCCTGTGACTGGAGCAGCAGTATAATGAGTCAACAGCAACTGTCCACTCCCATCCTCCGAAAAAAAGAGAATAACCCTCTCGCAAGGAAGTCATTGATGTGGACTGACACATTGTATAACACGGTAGCATTTTAACTTCATTAACAAGCAGAAATTAGAAATATGGTGAGCGTACAGGCGGGAGTTTCCGCACAAAACCTTTAACAATAATGTGATGGCAATTTGTACATCACCAAAGACGAAGAAACCCCTGAAATGCATTGTTACATCAGCTGCTGATCACAATCTGGCCATGACTATATGCTATGGGCACCTTCAAAATCAACTCACTTGAGACAAGACTCCCACTCAGCCAGATATGGATAATCCCCCTCAAAGCCCACGCGCTGGCTTATTTCAAGAGCAGAAAAAAGGCTGATTGTTTAAAATATCTTGACTTTTAGTCTGCAGTGCAAATGCCGAGTCCCATCCAATGTGGGCTCACACATCAAATCAATCTTTTTACTGTGTAGATACAGCTTTAGGACTCTACAAAGTACTCACTTTTAAAAAGTACAAAAAATGTTCTGCTCCCACATATACTGGTTGTGTCTAATTCTCTCTAAAGGCTGTGAGTCAGGCCCAGTCCGGTGGGG
>CM022488.1:26759096-26798832 GCA_011952105.1 Coreoperca whiteheadi | reverse complement strand
GGGTGGGAAACAGAGAGCGAGAGAGAGAGAAGGAGGTGGATTGAAAGGGGATCGACTCGAGGGATAAAAGAGGGAGGAGAGACAGACAGAGACAGGGCGGAGGGGTGAGGGGGGGAGGAATGGGGCAGAGAGGGATGGATGAGAAGATGAAAGATTAAGTAGCATGGAGGAATGTTAAGTGTAGCTTAAGCGTGTGTACAGAACTGGGGATTTATGGGTAGCGCACGCTCAGGGCAAAATAGTTTCAGAATTATTAAACGACTTCAATTAAAGTAATATAAGGGGAGAGAGGCAGTGTGGGTGGGTGAGTGTGGAGGGAACCTTTCCTTACACACCCCCATCAACTTTGATTTATGAATACCCTCTTTTCTTCTTCTCTTCTTCCTGCAGTCCGTTCGTCACGCCCCCTCTCTCCTGGCAGCAGTTCACATCCTCATTCTGCCGTTTTCTCTCTCTTCGGTTCAACTTTCATTCGGTCGGATGAAAAATTCTGTTTTTGTTTTCTGTGTTATAATGTGTCTTGAGAGAAGCGAACTATGCATGCGACCTAAATGACATTTTTATGGAGTCCCACAAGTGTCATGGGGAGAAAGAACTATAGATTTTTGTGCACAATTTTACACAAATTATTGCTCTTGAATTCATCATTTGTACGTTCGAATTATCAGGACATAACGTTGAACAATATTGTTGAGCTCAAGGGATTTCGAAAAAACGCGTTGTTCAACTAAAACAAATACCCGAAGAATGGCCATGTATCCTCGTCCAACTTCTCTTGAACTTCTCACGCTATAAGTATATCTAAGTATATTTACTACTGCAATTTGTGAGCAATAATTAAGTAATTAGATAGGAAAACTCCTGACACCTGCTGGGCGTTTTACACATTGTCAAAGAGGTTTGATAAAAGGAAAAAAACAAACGTGTATCTATGGATTCTTCAGGGACTTTCAGTAAGACTGACTGGATTCCTTGAAACATGTCAGGGGTAAAGAATGTAGTCCAAACTGCCCTCCCTGCAGACTCGCTGTCCTTTTTTTTTTTTTCCAGCCGGACATCTGTATCGTTACATTGTAAAAGTGTCATGAAAGGCGATACGTCTATGAATACTCCCTGCGGGAGTCTAAAGAGCTGTGTTTTTAGACCATGGGATTTGTACCATGTCACCAACTCTCGATTCGCCTGACACAGTCCAGCGAAGTCAAGATGACGCTCTCACTTTCTCCCCATGTAATTGCTACTTTAGAACTGGATGAAGTTCCGGTTTATGTATTTTCTCCTGAGCCGCCACAACCACTGACCAGTGTTTTTTATGCATGCATATGTGTACATAATTTGTTTGCTTTTTCCAGGGTTATGCCAACAGGCAGCACTGCTGTGTTTACGGTCCAGTTTAAGGGCCGTCATTTGGAGGTTATGGGCGAAGGTTACGAACACGGGCCTCCAGCCAGCTGTGCGGCGCACACTTGAATCACAGTGGGCTCGTAAAAACAGATGCATTTGGGAAGCATTGAGACAGGCCTGTTAGTAGACATCAGCTAATGACAGATAGCAGGGGGGAGCGGAACAAATACTTAGTTGGAGGTGGAATAAATGTGACATCAGGCATAAAGAAAGCGCGAGGATGGAAGGACGGATGGATGAAGAGCCATTTTTTACCATAGCTCGCAGATTTTTGCTTGCTATTCATATGATATTGAAATATTAACAGCTACAAAAATACTGACATTTCCATTTCTGTCAAGAATTAGTCTGTTCAGTTAAGTGTATTTGCATAATTCATAAACTGCTCTAATCCTAGATTCAGGCTTCTCTATGTGAGCATATCTCACTCACACACATACACACTGTACCAACTGGCTTGTGATGTACCCTATTCCTCCCAGACTTCCTGTTAGCTTGTTACTAGCCAGTCAAGACATCTGCCAATTGCCTGTCCAATCCGACCGACACTGCGGGGGCCAGCGTTGGAACAATGTTGGCTGGCGGATCAAAGTACTTCTGGGGAAATGCCACCAAGGCTAATTGGTATCGTCAGTGTCTAGGTCCCAGCTGGGATCAAACAGGGTAGAAGGGAGAGGCCTGATAAGCAAGATAAAGTAGCTAAGTGCAGGGCTGGCGCGTGAAACATAATGATATGGTATTTAAAGATTCAATTTCTCTATATTGGCATGAATAAAAGCCATGAAAAAGTGGTATGGACTCATCTATTGCTGATAATTTCCGATTTATATCTGGAGGGATATTACTGCCACGGTTGATTACTGTGGAATGGGATGACTGACAAGAACACACTCAGAGCAAAGGATTTATATAACTCGTACACAGGCTTTAAGTCCAACTGATCATAAATTGCGTTCAGTAGGTACTCTGTCAATAGCATGCCCTGTGTTCTCTTTTTAAAAAGAAAAGATAAATTTGAGTGACCTGGTGGCCTAGGGTTTTAAGACCCTGACCATGTAATTGCAATCCGCTGGGGACCTTTGTTGCATGTCCTCCCCCATTGCTCTCCCCTGACTTCCTGTCTACTGTCCACAATCTAATAAAGGCAAAAAAGGTTCGTAAAAAGGGAGAAATTAATACTTCATTTTATCTATCTGGAGTAACTGGAATGCCGATGGTTTCCTGTCAACGTAGACGGACAAACTATTTGCATAATGCCGATCAAATCCTTTTATTTTCAACTTATTTGCAAAAGGCAGTAATGTCACCGCTCGGTCACTGGCGACGATGGCAGTTTGTGTCAACAAACAAAAAAGAGCCTCTGACTTTGACCAATAACCCATTTTAGCTTTCTCTTTCCTATCTATAAACAAGGGCAAGTCTTGTGTTCCAGCCGGGGTTCATGGACAGGACACTGAACACGTATTCATATTTTTTTAAACAGATGCTAACTGCTAACGTCAGGTTCCAGGCTCCAGAGCTAAGTGGTTAGCTAGTTAGCAGCAGCTGTGACACTTTGAACAGCTCGCAGACTCAGTGAAATAAAAACCAAATACATTGGCCAAGTTCTGATCCTATGTCCCTGTGTACATTTTTTGACCCACCTATTTTGTGTTTTATATCAAATTCCTTCTCTTTTCTCTTCCTGTAAAACTTAAAGATATCTTTTGATGACTCGTGGGCATATATATTTAGATTTGTAAAATGAAATATGCCATGAAACAGCACCTGAATGTTAGCTTGTTGGTGATAGTAGCCAGCAGAGCTTTATCATGGGTCAGAGATGTGCGTTTGGATGTCAGTTGGCAAATAAATTTGGTTTCCAATGAATCGGGTTGAGTTGTGATTGATACAGATCTCCCTTGCCCTTTTCCACCTGATCTAACGCCGGTGAGGGAGGCGCGGGTGAAAAGGTCAGCAGTCCTCAAAACCACAGGCAACAAAATAAACTACCTTGTGCTTGTAAGCTCAAGATCAGACCAGCATTGCTCCCCTTTCTGGGGGAAAGAATCAGGCTGTCGCATAGCTAACGAGAGAACATTTACATTTAGTCATTTAGCAGAAACTTTAAGCAATGAGAATCATTCTCATCTGAGTTTTAACACCATACAGCCTCACCTGCTGGTGCAGCAACGCACTGACTCTTTCGGTTTGGAATCTAATATTATTGGATGGATCTGCATTAACAGGACGAAGAAAGTGAGAGTCATTGGTCACAACTCTTGGCTGTCCTCAACCTCAGCTGGCTCGATGTCGTTGTTTTATCAATCCTTTATTGAACCTTTATCTGCTGCTAGTCTTCTCTCACTGTCAATTCTACATAGGGTAGCACGTGTCTGCTGCAAAATCCCTGGTACTCAACAGAAAAGCCTGTCTGTTCTGTTTACAAACAGCTAAAGAGTCCATTCAGTGTGGCAGCTCCCATCTTCTACATCCAGAGTTCCAGATCTGACCGTCTGGTTCTCTTTTGGACTCTAAAAATGATTCATTAGCCAAAACTACAAACACTCTGTCATCCCCTCTGCCGTCTCCCAGCTGAACTCGGTGAGGAAAAGCATATAATCCCATTTCGGATGCAAACTCTAAATCATTTTTGTTTTTGCTTTACATTTTTATACATATATTTCTAATTTATGTTTTCATTTTCATTTTAACTTGTGTAACCTGCTGCACAACCATTTGTCCTTTGGGGACAAACAAAGAAAGTAAATTAATGATTGATTAAAGGGGCGATATGTGAGATTTGGCCAGAATGTTTTGCACAAGACATTTATAAAATGAACACTATCAACCAAAATGCGGAGAAGAAACAGTTCTGACCTCATGGCAAAGACGTCTGTGTATTGTGTTGCAGGGATATCTACTGAAACTAGCACTCTGACCTGCTAGCCCCGGCCCGTCCTGTGTTGTTATACCACTTTCGCAACGTTACACAGACTCTCTTAGCTTTTTATAGTTCAATAAACTCACAAAATGTCAAGAAAGGGCATCTTCTTCCACCTATTTTCGTCCCCGGTAGTCAGAGTCCTGGTCGGAACCGCTGTAAATCACCTCGGTACTGTGTTCACTGTCGTCAAACTGGCCTCCGAGGCTGTGTTCGGTCCCGCTGTGCTCACTTATAGCACTGTAACTAAGTTAGCTGCACGGCTAACAGAGCTAACTAGCTAAGGGCAGTTAGCAGCAGCTAGGACCCAATGTGTGACATGCTGCCCCCTATTGATTTGGAGTGTGAATTCAACAGGTGGAGAGTAGTCTCAGTTCTTATATATCGCCCTGTTAATTGTGATTTTAGTTGCACTTTAAGTTCATTTCTTCCCAGCTGCTTGGTTTACAAATGTGAGCATTTTTCTCTGATATCTTGGAGCCACACCCTGTGCGTCTCTCCGTGTTTGTTTCAGGTTTACGTCTGACATTGAAACACGCTGTAATACCACTGAGAGCGTCCATACAAAGCTCTTCAAACAGCCCAAGTAATCCCACCTCGACGTGCCTTTGGCCCGCTGACTAATTCCTTTGAATGCCTTTGCCACAGCGTGCACACATGAAGGAGCCTTTACGTAAATCCATCATCCCGGCGAGAACGTGGACTCTTTTGTACGAAGGCCCTCCGGAGGATATGACATCAGCAGGTCCCTTTGGTTCAGTTGAGCTGTGGCTCAACTATCCAACAAGTCCAAGTGAGAATTTATAAGTTTACATAAAAAGCTCGCTGTTTTTCAACAAGCCTCTCCCACCCACTGTCACAGGGCAATATATAATCCTCACCTAAACATTTGAACTCCTACTTCGGAGGGAAGGAACGGCGCCAGAGTGGCCTGTTTTGTTTTATTAGAGTGTCAAAACTTGTATTGATTGAGGGCATGATTGAAAGCGCTGTATATAGCCTCAGAAAGTAAAAGACAAATTGAAGCAGACTGGGGATGTGTGGGTTACGATTGTGTCTGTGTGTGTGTGTGTGTGTGTTTGCTCACGAGCGTCGGTGCAAAAGGCTTACAGTGAATGAGAAAGATGTCCTTTATTACATGTATATATGCATGTGTGTAATGTATAATCCATTTCTGAATGATTGTGGACACGGCGTCCAAAAATGTGTTCGTCAGGAAAAAAAACATTTGAAAATAACGCAGCAGGATACAGCGAAGCAAATCCCAGTGATAAATGGCTCCCCAAGTCAAACCCATACTTCTTTATTTATGGCCCACAGAGTGACATTTTCACAACGCTGCCACCAACCATGAAATTTTCCTTCCATAATTTGCCAAGAAATGGTTAGTTGTAGAGACAAGAGGGAGGTGGGAGCGGGAACCCAGAGCTCGGGAAGGCAGAGAAGAAGTTGATTGAGTAGAGAGTGTGTGTAGGGAGTACAGACATTTGTCGTGCTCATGAAGGGCGCTTGTGTTTTTAAATTTTGTTAATGTTTCCTGTCTTCTCCCCCGGCTCATCAGCAGGTGCTTGACTGGATCACGTGCTGGGACGGGGCGGAGGCTCACCACAGAAAACTGGAGAAGGCCTCCACGAGTTCGCCATCAGCTGTGGCTATTTCATTTTTGTACATAATTGTGCTTTAAATTGTCAACTTAATTTATTGCAACTGAGAAAACTCCATCCACTGAGGAAGAAGGTGGTTGAAAAAGATCAGGAGTGACCGTTGAATTAGGATCTTTTTTTTTTGTTGTCAAACTACTGTTTCTAAGGGCAGCGGTTTCAGTCCACCACTGACCTGAAATTCAAAAGTGAAGTGGTTTCAGCAGCTGAGTGTTTGTCAGGTTTTTATGAAGCGTGATCTTTAGGTTCCAGGGTGTCGTTACCAGCACACGCAACAGAATTTTAAGCTTGCTGATTGCATGTTTTGTGTAGAAAGGCACATTGGGAGTGGTAGTTAATTGTCTCCTTATGTTTAAATGTCCGTAGGCCTGAACCTTTAACTTTCTCTCAGTTGCGTTTTAAACTGATGATTTTTGTCTGTGCAGAAAACGAGTCGGTTTTTACTTCCAGGACCCTGGATGCCCAATTAACGTTTCCCACTTCTATTTCATCAAAATATAGTCAGAGATTTTCCAGTGATGTCCTTTTTATTTGATGTTATTATATTATATCTTTCTTAATTTAGCATCGCACCCCTATAACACCGTCAGACTGTTCACAGAGCTGCCTCTCGAGCCACAAAAGGCTGTGTACCATTTTTTTTTTAAATTTATTTATTTATTTTTTTACATATTATGCAGTAGTACTCCCCAAGACCTGTAAACACACTTTGCTGTGTGAACGGGTGGAGTGCAAAAATTCTCCAATCAAACCTCGGATGAATGACAAACGGAATACAAAACATGTATTCTGGCACACTTGTGTAGGATCTAATCACACTAGTCCTGAATTAGTTCAAGTGCAATATTGTGATTAGACCCTCCTAAGTGTTTCAGTAATCAGTAATCAGTCCAACTGCATCATATTCATATCAAAGATGGGCAACGCTGAATGTCTGACCGCTGGTTTTTGTTGTTATTATAATAATAATGGCCCAATGGTAAAAACCATCACGTTCTCTCAACTGTGCAATTATTTTTGAACCAAACTTAAAATAGAAAACTTGTGAGAAAGAGAAAAAGATTTTTTTCCCCTCACTGACCTCAGGACACACAGTAATAATTAGAGCCAATTAAACCCAATGAGTGGCATTTTAATTGCACCCCACACATTTGTTACACTCCTTTAGCCACTTGGATGGAAAATATTGCTCTTGTCTACCGTCCCTACTGCAACTAATGCAATTTTAATTAAAGTTTTTCTTTCCACGGAAGCCCTCTCTGCTTTGTCCTTGGAGGTAACAAGTTCAGGCATGCGCTGCAGGTATCGCATTAAGCTGCCAAGAACAGTAACAAATAACTATGTGGCGATTGTGACTCAGTGTGCAGCTACTTCTGGTTTCCAGTTAACTGCGATTGCAAACAAGTACGGTAGCAAACCACAAAATATGTTGATCTCGTACAGTCAGTTGACATTGCGTGACACACCCGAAACTCCCTTTAATGTCACAGGGGGAGTCACTGGCACATCAGAATGAGAATGGTGTTTAGGAAAATGTAAATTTAGCAAACGATTCTATGTGAAATCCGAATGTAGCAGATTCTTTCAGGAGTGTGGTTCTTTAAGCTCGTAGCTGCTTCGTCACGGCTATCACATTTCTATCAGACCACAGGATGGGTCTATTTCAGTGGATATAAGGTGTCATGAAACAGATGTCAGGAAAGTCTTGAGATTTACAGGAAGCTTACTTTATGACATCGGGGTCTTACGTGATTTAACAGTCTTTTGCAGCACCATGATGATTGGTTTCGCATGTGTGCCGGTGCTGACATCCGACAAGACAGCGCTCCGCTGGACGACAGTGTTGCCAACTCTCGCGAGACAAATAAGCAACTCGCCGCAGCTTCAAAAGCAAGCCCCAAAACGAGCCCAATATTAATGTTACCGCGTTACAATGTTACAGCCTCAGTGTAAACAGGCTCAGTAAATGAGCCTGCAGCATATTAAAATGAAACCACTCGGGAGTCTGAAAAGCAAAAACAGATTATATTCATCCTAGCTTTGGTAGTTACTCTTGTGTTTTAGGGCGACGCTGACAACTTGGAAAACATTATCCAGTCATGATTACCATTTGCATTGACAGATTACTCACAAAGCGTGATGTAATCTGATTACATTTAGTCTGTATAGGCGTGTAGAAAAAAATTTAAATTAAAAAGGAAAACTAATGTGCTCCATTAACTTCTTTTATCATCAATACAAAAAAAGAAGAAGAAAATCAATTATTGGGTGCAAATTAAATGTAAAAATCACCACCACAACCAACATATAAACTACTATTATCGTGTTAATTACAAAGGGCAGCCTACATGTCGAAATTCATAAGAATGGTGCACTCAAAAAATAAACCTATGAAATCTGACTCGTAACTAGGCGGTAGCTGCACTTAAACCAGATCGGTTAGGCTACAACATGACACGGAATTTTCCCCGATGAGAGGGAGGAGGGGGCCCGATAGGTCCACGTGGGGGATATGTGGGAAGGCGAATTAACCACAGCACTGATAATATTTGTGAGGCTGAGTGAACAGACAGTGTCAATCACTGCCTTGCGGAACATAGCGACCCTAAATGTAAAGAAAAATGAAGTCGCTTTGTCAGATTTTTTCAAACAAGCCGAAAAAAAAGCAACCCGGGATTTTTTCAAGTGACGTAAAAGAAAAAGAAGGAAGAAGCCCAAAATTGCGGATTATAAGCGGACTTTGCAACTCTGCTGGACAATTGTAAAGTGCACAGTTTATTACTGCTTGAGCTAGAGAGGTCAGTGAATTACAAAATGAAGGTTTGTGCAGGTACAGAGAGGACGCTTTGTTGCTCATACACCTTACCAAGGTGCCCTTCAGTACAACCGCTACAGGGACAATGGGAACTGAGGAAAAGTACGATTATTAAAAAAATGGCCGTGGTCAAAGTCGTGTTACTTTGAGTAATGTCACATTAATAATGTATGCTCATAGTCTCGGCCACCAGCAGCTGATAGTCATAAAATACTTTGCTCTTTAAGAACTGATCAAGGCTCAGTTACATAACCACACAGGACGAACTTCACCACGAGATGAATTGGCCTCAGAGGAGCAAGGAATAATAGCTCAGGTTATATTAAGTAATTCAACCTTTATTTATGCGGGGAAAGGTTTGCAGAGCGTGCATGCTCTTTTGCAGCGAGGCACTGCCTCACATTTACACAGATATGTTCCCACCTGGGAGGTATACAGCGACAGTATTCAATGCTTTGACTCAGATAGGTTTGTGAAGGTTGTTACAGATGCAGAGCAGAGAATCCTCTCAAGCCCTGCACATGTGAATGATGTTCTAGGACCTTTCAGGTGTTTTTGCATGTTTTACAAAACCTTATATCTGCTGCTTGAGGCTCATAAGTTCAACACAAGTATTGGACTAGTTATAAAAAAAACAAAAAAACAAAACAAAACCTAATGCATTCTATCACGAATACCAGGAAATGTAACTTCATTAGTGTTACTACTTGTTCTTTCTGTTCGTCAAAGGTGCTCCAAAGCCTCCACACCTGCACACTGGATCTGCTTCATTGGTTGATATTCATGTATCAAAAGACATGTGAAAACAATGTGACAATGTGAAAGGGGTGGCTTGTAGCGATGAACCTACTGAGAATGACCACCCGAATCTACCGCTCCCCTCGGCTTTACGGGGCCTTGTAGCAAGCTTTAGCTCGGTGCTTAGCTGTCGGGCCTACAACTTCACTGTTGTGATTCACTCTCACTCTTCTGGCCGGCGGTTCCTCAGTTCTCCAATTGGACTGACGCTCACGTTGTCTTACAGCGCCGCGGTCAGGTTCATATTGATGATTGGGATGGCCGGAGCAGTTCCTCTGAGCGCCTAACATTGCCGCGGATGGTTTTACATTGGAGTCAAGTGAAAGCCTCATACAGATGCTAAAGGGTACCTTGCGCATCTGTATTTGACGACCTGGGAATGGGCAATGGATTGGGTGGGCGGCCATCTGCCTCGACCTCGAGCTAAAGAGCCAGATATTTCCCTCAGGAGTTGGTGGAGACCAAAACCAGAACTAAAACAGAAACAACGACTCCCAATGAATGCTAATTTTGCTCTGTAACTGCTGGATGTGTAAACAAGAAAGTTCTGCAGAGCCGCCGCTACACGCACATGGCGTGCTGTACTTTTGCTGCTGCTGCCGTTCATATCACATTTCAAAAGCCCCACCTCCACCACAGCATCCCCCTGTAAGCTCTGAACCTGTGTTCGACAGAGTTATTATTGTCACTCCCCGCTTGCTGCTGTGCTGAGCTTGGTGTTTTCTTGTTGGCAGTGACAAGGTCTGCGCCTAGACCCCAAATATCATCGCTGTACTTATTCTACAGTCACAAAATCTACTCCACATAAGTTGCTGATTGGACTCCCTTTGTCCTGTAAAGTGAAGTCGCTGAGGTTAAACAATCAAGTAAGTTAGATTCGGTGTACTTTGGGTGCGATAAAACGGAGGATTGTTCTTCATTATGTAGACTTACGCTAAAGTGAGACCTAAATACACAGACATACAATTAGAATAGCACACAAGCTCATGCATGCACACCGACCGGATCTGCACCATGCATCTGATTCCTGATAAGAACGTTCAAAGGCCAAGATGAGCTGGGAGAGGCCAAGTGATCTGACTCGCATAGTAACAGCTGCGATAAAACAGGTCATGCTCATTTGCTCTGATCTTATAAAATGAAGGATATGCCACTCACAGATTCAGAATGTCAGTATGATTGCGGTCCTCTTGGCCAAGTCTCCTCAAGCCTCTTGAGAGCATCTTTCATTCAGGCGGCATGGTTTTGTCTAGATAGGGACGACGCTCTTGTGTTCATTTTGAACTCAAAACCCCATGGCATACGCAGGCAACCTAAGACGGGCTGGTGACAGTTGACAAATGCAACTGCAATATGGGGAAAATGTGCACTAAAACAAAATGACAATGCGAAACCTTCACCTTCAACCTCGTAAAAACTCCCTGTTTATCAGTTATTGCTGCTGTCACATGTGCTCGTAGGTAATTCAAGAAGGCCTGCAGAGGTTTCTTAACATTGATTTATATTTTCGGAAAAGTGCCACATACTGTAAACACTGCAATTATTACCACTAGGCTCTCTAACTAAAAGAGTTTTAGACTCTATTTACATCTGGGATTAGCGTGTGATCCATTGAACAACCTTGGCACACTCCTCAACAATCTGCCCTCTACTGCTGCCTTTCGTTGCCCACTGAGTGGCTACATAACAGTTAAGGGTCAGTGCCACACCGATGGCAGTTAATATAGGTGGAGGAGAGTGATACCTATTTTCTTCCTCAAACTCAAATCCTTCCTAGCTCCTCGGGGGATTTAAACCCCTGACCCTCTGGTCAGAACCTATTTTCCGCATCCTACAGACTAACACCCCCCCCACACACACACCTTATCCTTGTCTTGTTTGTCCCAAACATTTAGCTGAAGTCATTATCTGCATGCATCCTTGGCAGGCTGCCCGGGACTCTCTTTTTATATTTTACAGTGGAGACACGTATACACATCCCTGTGGCAATGTGAATAATGAGAACATGTACTTGGGAGGAGAGGAACAAATAGGGAATGAGCGAAGATCGTAAACAGGATAAAATAAAGATGACCTCGTGATGGTTTAGAGGTTCCTTAGTACATAGAATACATAGTAAACTTCTCATCGCATGCATGGAGGATGCAGTGTGTATATTTCGGCACCTCGCTGAACGAGGTACACTTCATCCACTCCCTGAGCCATTCTTCCGCGGCTTTGTTGGTAGGCTAACCATGAGGGGAATTACAATTATCATTATTTATTTTCCTTTTCGCCATCAGTAGCGGAAAAAGCGCAGGTGCCTCCAGCCTCTCCAGAACGCCTCCTTCAACAGTAGGATTCCTCCGGCAAGGCGGCTGGTCTGATTGACAGGCCCAGACTGCCTCATTACCATTCAACACAAAGATAAGAACGGATACAAAAAAAAATAAGCGACATCAAAAAGGCTGCATCGGGAGTAATGGACCACACAAACGCCTACGCGAAGACAAACCCTGTTTAAACTCATTTTAAACAGTCCTTTTATGTTCCGTCTTAATGGGTCAGCACAATTGGTAATGCGAGCCACCCTTGGCCACATGCGCAGGCAGCGCCTCTCTTTGTTACCGTGCCAGCATGGATGCAGGGATCGCTGTCCCCATAATCAGCAGGCCATGCTTTGAGGTTTCACATAATAGAAGACCAACTCTCAATGAGCTGCAATCAGTGGTTATGTGTGTGTTTATTTTTGCAAAGGCAGGACAAAATATAATACTTCTCCTCGTTTGGTGTCTGCCCTGATTGGGAGAATTCACCCCCGAAGGAACTGAGCTACGAATCTGATATCCTCTGTTTAATTGCGCGGCTCTTTTGCGACGTAAAGGTCATTCTCCAAACCCTGTCATGTCGGACAGCAGAACCCCTTGAACGCCAGATATGCCCAGGAATAATTCACTGATCCCACAGTTTCTCTGGAGCACCGCAGCCGCCACATGCTTTGTGCTGGGTAAACAGCGGCGGTTTTTCCAGTGGCCACAGAAGCAAGGCGATCCGCCCCGGCACCCGCCATTTTGTTTGTCCTCTAATCTTGTACTATTACCAGGGAGCAGAGCGGCAAACAGCACCGCTCAGCAGCTCAGCTTCCCCTGAAGTCAGGGATGAGGGACTGACAATGAAGGGTATCTGATTTCCCTGTTTAGCCCACCCAGATAAACACTCCCAACAAGCAGGAGTTAGAGCGCCAGAAGCCCTTCACGGAGGGTTTCCTCATCTTACAAGAAGCCCTGTTAACATTTTTTCGCTAAGTCAGTGTGTTTTGAATTATCCTGCAGGTAATTTGAGCCCGGCAACCTTGTCATCCCGACAGCAGTTCCTTTTACAAAAAAAAAAAATTGATTGTTGTGAGCTGTAAGGGGGAGATTACAACATCCCACATTCTGCCCAGTTGTTTTGTTTACACGGGTTAGGGGGAGGAATGGGAATTGTGTCTCTCCACTGTGTACTTAAGGGAATGCCACCCAAAACCCAACAAAAAGGGTGATATCCCTGGCCACAGAAGGCAAAGATAAATACACAGAGGGAAATCTTGTTTGGAGTGATGGAGTAAAGATAGCAAGGAGGGAGAAAACATGACGGCGCACGCATAAACAGTTTGATAAGGGTTGAAATGGCTTGTTTAATACATGTGGACTGTGTTGCAAGAGGTAAACGGAAGGGGGAAACGTTAGGAATGGATGAAATTGTCCCTGACAGTCACTCAAAAAGCTGCTGGAGCTGCAGAGTCAGATGCTTTTCGGGGCACACGTGTTGTGAACGCTGCTCAGTGTCGTTGCGCCATCCCCCAGCCGCAATTTCACACTTTTTACCCTCCCATTTATTAACAGCCTTTCTCATCCTCACTTTCTTTTTTTTATACCTATAATCTTCACTCTAACACTCCCACCCACCCAAGTTGTGTTTTTGTGCACACAGTGTCCCCCCGCCCTTACGTTCCTCCTCATGCCACCGTTGCTTTGACAGCAAAAGTGTTTTCCCTCTTCATTTCTTTTAGCACCCATACCCGCTCCTGTTTTATTTATCCACGTCTCACCTCTCCTTCGTCATACAAATTCCATGAGCTAGGAATTACAAGGTTCTATTTTCCCAATAGAAAACCGACTTGTTCACATTAGTCATGAGCTCTGAATGTGTTCTCTTTAACCCTTTGAACCAGATTGATGCAATTCGTGGCAAAATGTGCACACCTCCATGGAGTCATAACTTAATAGAATCAGAACATACTCTAGATTCAGTTGAATGTCCTTTTTCAGTGGTAATATTATCGTAATTTTTCATGATGAATCTAACGATTATTTCTTCGATTAGCTGATTAATCTAACGACTAATTTACAGATTATTCTATTTTTTTAGTCAAATAACAGATAACCCCGCCCGCCTCTTTCCGTTTCTACTCTGTTGACTTTCTTCGTCAGCACTATGTTTTAAAAAGTCGCTCAAAGATGTACACAGCGGCTTGATGAGCCGCCTGTGGGGGAGGCTTGTTAATAATGTTCGAATCGAATCAAAACCATCGAGGCACTGAATCACATTGCCACCAACAGGTGCAAGCTTACAAACTTTTACAAAACAACGGCATACGTAGGCCTACGCAAAGAGGAGACTCTCACCGAGCATGTGCGACTATCAGCAGGGGAGGGATAGAGCGAGGGGAGATTGTGGGCGAGGTGTCGATGCTGCAGCTTGTTCTCCGGGGAAAGTCATGCTTGGACCGGGTGCAGCCATGCTTCATTGCGAAGTGCCGAAGCACGATATGCCAATCGACGTCATCGACTACGGAAATACGTCGATTATGGCAATGAATCATCCCAGCCCTAGTAGAAAAAGATGCTCCATGATTTTGCCTCATAAACATAATGTTTAGACATTTCCTTCTTGTCTGTACATCCACGGTTACAGTGCAAACAAGAATGGCTAAGAGCTAATGAGTTTTCCTGGGGCAGATTCACAAAAAAAAGGCTACAAAAAACGGGACTTCAGAGTAAACCAAGGCTAACTGGTTCATTCACGGCAACATTGTACTTTTTGTGTATGTCACCTGATGCCTAATGGAAACACACACAACGTGAAAATCAATGAGATGAACCAAATTCATTTGCTTTTTTGGTCTTACGCTGTTTGTAAAACACCCATGTTCAGGAAAAAACTCAAATCATTTCATAAAAAATCTTTGCTCGAACACATATAGTGTCACTTTCTGAGTAGCATAACCTAGTTTGCAAATAACATATGTCAAGTGTGGCTCAAATATGAAGTGGTTTTTTGCCATAAGCTTGCAAATAAAAGGAGCGAAAATTGAGCATAAACAGCCCAGGGTACAAACCTTGTTCCATTAAACATTTATAATGCCATGAATGAGAATACATAACAGTTTTTCAAGCTGGGATATCAAATCATCAATGCTTTCCAAGCATTAACATGATGATATATTGTTTAAAAGCTGCAGTCTATTGGGAAAAATGCCATTTCTGTCAGCATGTCGTTGCTCCGTCCACCTCGTTGGTCCGGACTGAAATGTATTGGCTAATACTGGCTGGATTGTGATGAAATTTGGTACAGATACCTACGGTCTCAAGATAATTAATTCTATTGACTTTGGTAATCCCTTGACTTTTCCCACTCATCCAGTGAAAAACCTCTGCATTGACTGGATCGATTAGCAACTAACTCCAGATGGAGAATCCTGCCTGTCCTTTGGTAATCCCTTGACGTCTTGCTCCACCATAAGGTTGACATTTGTGGTTCTGACTGAAATGTCTTGAGAACTACTGGATGGAATGCTGTGAAATTTGGCAAAGACATTCATGTCTTTGGTGAACCTGTAACCTTTCATCTAGCACTTATCATCAGGTTACAATTTCATTGTGTCTGACTAAAAACTGGAAATCTAGTGGCATTCCCATAAACCTCAGCTGTACTTGGTGTTTATGGGTAATTGGCAAAATGTTAGCATGATAACGCGCTAAACTAAGATGGTGAACATTAACCCTGCTAAATATTAGCCTGTTGGAATTATGTCTGTGAGCATGTAATGATGCTGATGTTAGCATTTAGCTCCAAGTACCACTGTGCCTAAGCACAGCCTCTCAGAGCCACTATCATGGCTGTAGACTCTAAATCATCTTTGTCTGCTTCTTTTCTAACCCCCCACAGATCATTTTTCCTTTTCTGCCCCATACGCTTCACATTTCTGTGCCTTTTGCATCCTCCCTTTCTTGCAACAGTATTACTGGCCCCTCGCCCTACCCTACAGACTTCTCTCCTCTGTAGGTTTGACTGGAAGGGTCGGCCCTGGACACAGCGCCTGTGCAGTTGGAGATACAGTACACTGAGCATCAACTACAGCAGAATACTAATGTCCATTGATCTGTTGGAGACATAACATTTCAATCACAGGGACAGCATCCTCCAAGCCTAAAAAACGTATTACGATCAATGGGCAATAACCATAAAAGCTACCGAGCTGAGGTTGGGGGGAGGGATTAACAATCGTGTACGTTTAAATCAAAGGTTACCACTCAGCAGTGCTGTCCATTCACACAGCTGTCCGGCCGACCTCATTTGGCTCCGTTCAAAGTCTGAGAGGAAGCATACTGCGTTCATCAGTGAGAGACAAAGGTAGGAACACTTGTTTCTCGCTACCTCTGAGAGGAGAGCGGGAGTTAATTAAAATGTGAGACACCTCGCTGAATATCTTTAGCACTGTTTCTAAGCAGGCTTTCCAACGCCCAAGAGGAAACGAGCGGCTGGGCAAAGATTCTGAGTGGGTGAGACAGAGAGAGAAACGAGTTGGAGGGCGGCAAACGCAGCACTATTTCCGCACGCAGATCTGACTAGACAGGCTGAAGCTGCAAATTGCTTTTAGCAGCCAATTTCTCACCTTAATTAAAAGAGGGGAGAGCTCCAGCTACAGGCTACATCACTTTCAGCATCTGCTTTCCATGATAAAAGTGGGACAATAGTGTGGCCTGCTTTTTTTTTTTTCGTCTTCTGTTTTCTGCCCGCAATCTCCTGTTGCTAAAGCGCTGAGTGGTGTTGAGTCAGGTCAGACACTGATGCTTAACCTGTGGTGTGAAACCTCAGTGGGCTGAATGGCAATTAATTGTGCTTTTGCCATCTTGTCCTGTGAATGCCGTCGCCCACCACGTCTCTCTCTGTCCCTCTTTCTTTTTGTGTTGGTTTTGTTTGTTTACTCAAACCTGCAGTCACATTACAGCTGCAGCAGCCATTGGTGGCCTGCTTAATTAAACTACCAAATCATCCATCTGGAGAGTTCTTTTGTCCACACTGATCGCTGCTGGAAAATATTTTCAAATGATTTCTTATAATGAATACAGCAGGAGGTGTTTCTATTCAAGATACAGTTTATTTATTGTATTTAGCTTTTATTTAGCCAGGAAGGGCCCATCAAAATACATTGTCCAGGGAGACCTGGTTTTCCCTCATCATCTTCTATATGAATATGTAAAATAAATATAACATGTCATTTTGCAGCTTTTATGTAGAGTTTGGTGTTGCATGTGTCTTTAAAGGAGGTACATGAACGAGCCGAGCCCTTGCATATTTCAGGCCGCTGATGCCTTTCGTGATTTGTTTATCTTACAAAATTTAAAAGCTAAGACCGAAATGTTCCCACAACAGATGTACGGCCGTTAGGATGTTTGCAATGCTGTGATCAGGCAGAACAGCCTCGGCAGACCCCCCTCATTCATTTCCACTCCAAATCCTATCCAACTTTATTTGTAAAGCACCTCAAAAACAGCACAGTCGACCACAGCGCTGAACACAAACTCTATAAATAAACAGTGATGTAAAACACAGAGGCACAAAAAAATAAGAGCGTCAACCCTCAGATGGAGTTAAAAACCAAAGAAAATAAGTGAGTTTAAAGGACGGATTTAAAAACAGGAAGTGACTCGGTCAGTCTGATTGTGCAGAGGCAGCTCGTTCCAGAGTCTCGGAGCTGCCACGGCAAAAGCGCGATCACCTCTTAGCTTAATTTCAATGAGACCGCTGCGGTGCCGACGCAAAATATGCAAGGTCGTTTAGCAGAAAAACTACAGCCTGGCTCAACTTTGCTCGGCTTCCAAGGGAAGGCTCACCACTTCAATACTTCTCTAGATATTTGGTTTTTAATACGGTCAGGGGAAAATGAAAAATGGTTGATTTTGCAAGTATTCCTCAGTTTACACACCAGCAAGCAGACAGGGTAGCCAGGTTAAACAAACCAAATTATTGGAAGGTTAAACAAAAAAACAAAGCGAGCGAGCCTGCACCCGTGATGTCACTAATCCCCCACTGCACAGGAAAACTGTGAGCGCACACAACTACGGCAAGAACAGTAAGTCAGAGTTGAACTAGCAAGCTTGGCTGTAAAATGGGATGGGTGTTTACAACAGTTTGGGTTGTAATCTTACAATTCCCTTTAATTTTCTCTTCCAAATGATTTGGACTAAGCGGTCGGATCCTCTGACTGCTCAGGCTAATTTCAGCGATGTAGCCGATGGCCAGAGCTGCAACAACAAATCCCAAGTTGTAATAAACTGTAGTTTCCCCTCACGATTGTTCTGTCGGCCTGTTGGCATTTGTTTAAGTTGACTGCAGTTCCATTGTGCAGAAAAGCATCTGTGGCACCAACTCCCCATATTGCAACAGAACCTTACCTTCCCCGCCGTTGGAGGAATATCCCCTTCTTGAAAAATACTTCACGACGTTGCCCACATTTCACAGCCTCTGCGAGGGTATGTTGAGACTACCGTTATTGATAGAATCAGAACCACAATTTCATAATTCCCTGACGGATCAGGGGGGGATTTTACTTTGCCCATAATCAGCACTCTTGGTCAAAATCGAGCCGGTCCCTGACACTGTGCGAGATTGGAGAAGAAGAACGTTTCCTGTCGGCAGTTGAGAAATTACATGGATGAATGTCAAAGAAAAACATTCAATTATCTTAAGCGGGTTTACACAAGTGATTGCCCTGTTGATGGGGCGGGGAGGGGGTGAAGGGGTTACTGAGACGGGACACAGGGGGCTAGAAATGGTCGGCTGGAGGCCTGTTGGATTTGATGGGATTCGTTTTGATGGGCCAAGTTGACGTTTCCCCTTTGTGGTGACGGCTAAGGAGGGAGCAACAAATTACTCCTTGTTGGCTGAGGCCAGTGTGGAAATCTGATGAGCGAAAATTACACATCTGCCCTCGTTTTGGGGCAAAACGGGCCTAAAACCGTAATTCTCCAGTTTAAAGGTGGCCTCAAGCTTCAGAAGAGTCTCTGTGTGTGTGTGTGTGTGTGTGTGTGTGTGCGCGCGCCGAAACATAACTGAATATGTGCCTTTGTGAAGTGGAGTGTAATGTTTGCATATGTGCTGTACAGTCTCCAGCCAGCTGTCACTCAGTTGTCACTGATCAGAAGGGGCACGTTTCATTCCTGCTGGATTATGGGACGAGAGGAAACATTCCACTCATGTGCGGGGCCAATCAGGCTGTTTGTTCTTGCCTCATTTTCAGAGCCCAAGCAAATTGGATGATTAAACTCTTTAAACCCTGACCTTGGCCTAATTATTTGTGGGTGGGGGAAGAGGTGAGTTTGGAGTCCGTGGCAAGACTGACGGGCTAACGTGCGTCACCCATGAAGCTGGACTTGAAGGTTGCCGTTTAGCAGAGGGAGCTGAAGGAGACAGAGAAGGGTGGAGGGCAGTGGAGCTTTTGGGAGCCGGCTTGGCGGAAAGTCTACTGACATTACCGCGTTATAGTAAGGTCTGTGTCTCCAGGCTCACTCTCTAGCTTACTCCTGATCAAGGCAAAACACATGTAGTTCTGCATTGCACACACGCACACACACACACACTTTTTGCATATACACACATACTCACCCGTGCCTCTCAAGATTTGAAGCTTCATGTTTTAAAAAAAAACTAATGTATTCAGCTACATGCTACATCCTGTAAATGTGTAAATGTGTAAATTGACCAAGAGCAGCACTGCACTGGGAAATAACGTGGTTTTGTTATATATACTATACTAAAAAGACTGGCTCTCTTAGGCCAATGGTTTATATACAGTATATGTAAAAAAAAATATGGCATCAAAATTAAATGAAAAAAGACACCAGGATGTCAATAGTAGAGCCCTTTATATGCAGGCAAAGAGCATCATGCTATACTACACGATAAAACAGTTTAGAGAATGGTTATAGTTTAGTAGGATCTCTTTTATTTCCTCACCTTGCTTCTTTTTGAATGCTCATATTCAGTCGGTTGCTCGTCAGGTGTCCACAAGTGACATCTTCCTTATTCTGCAGTGTAGGCAAAATGTAGAAACAGAGATGGGAAACAGGCAAAGCCCGGACAAGTGAAGCACAAAAGAAGAGAAAAAACAAGACAGGAGGGGAACAGACGAGAATAGATAGATGAGTGAATAGGTTGTGACATGCGAAGCTGAAAGCAGGGCTTCAAAAAGAATGCTGTAGTGAAAATGGCGATATGGAGAGAAAAAGGGACAGGTCAGACACCCAGAGAACGTATGCCAAGACAGAAGAGAATATAAGAATGAGTGGAGGTGACCGCATACTGCTATACAGACTGAGAAAGGGGAAAGGAACAGTATAAACAGAAATTAAGGATGGCTAGAAGGACAACAGGCAGTGCAAGAGACAGAAACGAGGTGAAAATATGTGGGTACTGTAGGTCAATGGATGAGATAATACAGTTAAAAGAAAGTCTCTTTCTCTGTGGAAAGCCAGAGCAGTGAGTAAAAAAGCAACCCACTTTAGAGACTATTGAGCAAATACAAAAAAAGAAGAGGGTCGGAGAAAGGGAGGAACGAGGAGTGAAAGTAGCAGCAGGTGGAATAAAGACAGCTGGGCAAATGTTAAGGACAGGAAAATGGTTCTGAGCAAACGGCGCTCAGTGAGTGCAGCGGAGTGGAGTACGGCTGAGGTTTTTTTCTTGACCTCGCCCAGAAGCCGGCTTTTGTTCACCCACCCCAAACTCCAATTCTGTGGAGCTGGGCGCGCTTTCAAAGGGCCTCCCCTCCACCGAGCCTCATCACGATAGTCACAGGAGAGCAGAGGATGCTCCTGCGCTTCACAGTGCAGCGGCCCATCCTGCTCTGTGTGGAAATAACTCAGCAGACTTTATTATTTAAAAAGAGTTTGAAGATTGAAAATGCTGCTTGAGTGAGAAGTTACTTATCATTCGTAATTGATTCGTTACGGCCTGGTGGCTCTGAACTGCCTCCTGTTAAATGTTTTATACAGCACTTATAACTTTTTTTTTCTTGCTTTTCTTTTCTAATTTTCTCCCATTTTCGCTCTGCTTTCTTTGCTCTCTTCCCTTATGTCTCTCCTTTCGCACTATGCACTGCCCCCGTCTCGCTGTTTCTTTCGCCTGGCGGCAGGCTTTGAGACCTGCCCGGGTCTGCTGTGCTCTGCTGGGAGCTAATAGATTCTGCCAGCTCTCCAGCCAAAGGCCCCTGCCACGGTTCTGTCACTCTGCCCGGCCTGCAGCAGGGCTGGAGGGGTTGGCCAGGCACACACGGTCCTGGGGGAGGTTGGAGGTCTGGCTGTAGGGCACAGAGCAAAAAGAGGAGGGATGGCGGAGGTGGGGAGATGGACAGCACCCAGAGCAGCAACCTGCATCAGAGGTGACCACACCTCCACCCACTGTCACCAGAACCCCTAATCATCCACTGGGGGGACCGAAGCGATCCTCTGTGGCACCGGAGAATTCCAGTGTTTCTCATTCAGCTGGCATGGAATTTTCTATCACCAGTGGAATGGAAGTTGGTGGAGCTGGGCTTGTGTTTATCAAGTAGCTCAGCGTTACTTCTAGACATTGAAATTGAACCTAGGACTGAAATCACTTCTACCTCAGAGAAAAAAACTGAGAGTTATTCATAAAGCTTACTAAACATTTCAGCAAGGATAACTCCTGGGGAGTTGTGATGGAAGTATGATGTCACTGTTTTCAACATCCAGAGCCACAGAGCACGAGTTATGATGACGTATTTTTCTTTTTGTCTTTTTCCCCCGCCAACTTAGCAGTTTAGCTCCATGGATGCCAGTGTGCGTCTGTTGGTCTAGCATGGCTGTAGACTCTTGTTGGCTTGGAGTATTAGACAGTTGCTAAAACTGGCTAACCACTCATGTAGCTTAAACAAGAAATGTATACACTATTTTAAATAGTACATACATTAACTTGGCTGTGTGACACCCAATCACATTCTTGTACAGTTACAATAATTGAGTCTCATCTTGCATGTATTGTGTAATATTCTGTCAATATATGTCATCCCGTGTTAGGAAATACACCACAAGAATATGTGTTTTAAATATATCTCTGTCATTGCTAATTTTAAATAAATTAATGAATGAATATACAGTATAAAACCACAATTTTCTTTTAACTGTTGATTAAGGGAACTTTTCTGTTGCTTTTAGATTTGACTGCTGCCTTTTACACTGCGGATCATAGAATCCTTTTATCAAGCCTTGAACAGTGCATAGGTATCAAAGATAATGCCCTTAAATGGTTTCAGTCAAACCTCACAGATAGGACTTTTGCAGTTCACCTTGGCAAATATTTTTCGACTGCCCCCACCCCCTCACCTGTGGGGGTCCCTCAATGCTCCATTTTGGGCCCCATCCTCTTTTCATTATATATGCTGCCATTGAGATCCATTTTTAAGAAACATTCCGTTTCATTGTTTTGCTGATGATCTACAAATCTATTTGTCAATGAAAACCAAAATTAAAGATTCAATGCAGCCATTGTTGGACTGCTTAAACGCCATCAAAACATGGATGGATTTAAATGTTCTCACTCTAAATAAAAATAAGACAGACAGAGATCATTATGTTGGGACGACCTGACCTACTGAATGCCCCTCGTGGTACTCAGCTGATCTTTTGTTAAGAAGAGTTATTTTTGACAGCTCCTTTAAACTTGATACGAAGATTAGTTCAGTTTTCAAAACCAGCTTCTTTCAGTTAAGACTTGTAGCCAAGGCAAAATCCTATCTCTCTCCCAAAGATTTCAAGAGAGTTATCCATGCTCTTATTACTTCTCGTGGGTTTAGAACAGACTTCTAAACCTCTTCACCGTCTGCAGTCAGTACAAAATCCAGCTGCTTGTCTTCTATCTGGCAAGAGAAAGCGCGATCACCTAACACCAGTTTTGGCCTCCCTCAACTGCCTTCCTGTCCGCTTCACGATTGATTTTAAGACTTTATTGCTTGCTTTTAAGGTTTGAAATGGGCAGGCGCCACCTTATCTGGCAGAACTGCTACATTGTCATTCTCCAGTTAGAGCACTGAGGTCGACCAACCGGATGCTTTTGGATGGTCTGAGATCCAGGCACAAAAATAGAGGCGACCAGGCCTTTGCAGTGGCTGCCCCTAATCTCTGGAACAGCTTTACCTCTTAATTTAAGAGCTGCCCGGACCCTAGAAACTTTTAAGTCGCTGCTAAAGACCCACCTCTTTTTGTTGGCATTCAAGTCTAGTTGAGTTTGACAGCGTGATTTCATTTTCTATTGTGCTGCTGTGCTTTTATTATGTTTATTGGTTTCCTTTTCTTTTCATGTATTTGTTAATGACTTTTATGTTTGTTTATTTGGTGTTTATCCTCTTCAGCACTTTGGTCAACAGTGGTTGTTTTAAATGTGGTTAAATTCTGGTTGAAACAGAACCAAAATTCTGTAGGTAAAAACTATATATTTTAGTTTATTGCCATGAATGAATATCTCTCCGATGGCTGTATAGAGCATTGCGGGAATGACGTTTTTTTTCGTAGCCCAACCCGGAAGTTAGCATCGCTCTGGTTCCCTTGACAAAAAGCCAATGGGATTTTTACATTGGATTTTGGATGATTGTAGAAAATAAGGTATGTGGCAAACAAAAGTATACGACACTTACACATTTTGTTCACCAAGATAATCTTCACAAATGAACGCCACTTTTATGATTTTTGAAGCGTAAATGCAATCGCCACAAGTAAAAAGCTAACGGTAGGCTATAAACATATTACACCGCGGTCACATGACTTCAACGTCACCACCGCTAGGCTTCCAATTTATAATGTGATTTTGTGCGCTTACCTCTTAAAAAATCCTTTCCTCTTAGCGTGACCCGGAATACTTTGCAAGAGTGCGAGTATAAACCATTGATGTGTAATACAAACCTGACACAACGAGGCTGTAAAGGCGGACTAGTGAGTAGATGAGTTTTCGGGTTTGGCGAGATGCCGTTTAATGTCATGACATGGACACCATTCTCAAATCTGGTACCTACTTCTCATAATGCATCAAGGATCTCTCCTCCCCACAGAATCTACACACTTTACTACCCCTACACCTACTTATTTGATTTAAATTTCAATTATCAAAAAGGCAAAATGAGTACAGAGTTGAAACCATGATCAGCATTGATATGGCTGAGTGCTGATCATGTGATTGCAGTTATGAGGTAGGTGTGTTGGGAACCCTCGCAGCATCCACTGGAGCAATAGATTCAAGTCTCAATTTTATGTGTGTTTTTGTATTGTTATGGGTGTCATTTTGTTGTACACTGTGTACAATGTTCCCACTGTTTCCACCCTTTGATCACTGTCAAACATCAGATATGACCAGTGAATATGGTTGGACTACGAGTGATGTTGGTGCATGATTGGTGGGGCTAAAGAGATCTTTATGCTCATAAGCATGCTATGAAAATGAAACCTTAGTAAAATCTCTCAAAAATCTGCTTTTGTTACATTAACAAATTTCAAGAAGTTTCAAGTTTTAGTGTTGAAATAACAAATTCCTATTTTACTGCCAAATCAAGTGCCATATGTTCTAGCTCTATTGTTCTTTCAGCAGTCAGAAACTTTTAGTTGACTTCATGCCTTTTTGCTCACAGTATCTCAAACAAAACTTGGTTTGGTTGTTTTTTGTTCAAAAACTTTTATTTATTTTAATTTTATTTTGTTTAATCATGTATACGAATAGGTAACTCTTCATTATGAAAATGTAATTGTGATGACCATAGTGATTTTACAATAACCTGCATGTTCTCTTGTAAAATCATAATTATATCAACTCTGTTTCATTTTAAATCTAAGAAAGCAAGCCATTTGTATTCAAAAATGACTTCATGTACGGGGTTCACTGTAAAACGACGTGGTCACGATCCAGCTAGCAGTCGATAAGCACTTTTGCAGGTTTGGGCAACAGTTCCAGATTAATTTAAACCACTTTCGAAGAACCATAACATTCTAATCTGAATAACTTGGTTATCCATGTACAAAGAAAGGGGCCCAGATCCAAGATACCTGTAACCAGAGAAATAGAAAGATAAAGACAATCTGTTCAGGATAAACCAAATGTTTTCAGTCACGGTTTAACAAATGTGGAAAAAGGGGATGAAAGAAATTTACTTGTGACAAGAGTAAGTCAGCTGCTAATTCTTGCTTGGTTTTTAGCCTGAGGGCCACGCACTCTCTCCTGCGTCCTTTAACCTCGATGGGAGGAAAGATACCATCTCACCTGGCTGCCGCTCTCCTCGACCAAACACACCGACTCCAAGGCCCCAGGTCACCTCGGAGGCGCGCAGCACTTAATGAAATAAATACCATCTGCCTCAGAGTGCCTGTGACCTTTGACCTGTCAAATAACCAGGAGGACAGTGGCGTGTCAGATCTCATGTCATGGATCTGTGAACCCTCCATGCGGGCACGCTTCCTCATAATAAACAATCTCCACTTCACATTCTCGCGCAGCTGATAGGATCTCTGGGCTTTTATGTCAGTGGCATCTGTCTTTGTTCCTCTTGATACTGAGACATGCTGGAGATAGCAGAGTGTCAGAAAATAAGTGCTTTCATCATCTGTCAACAGACCATAATGTGCGCTGATATCTAGATTTCACTGCACTGGTCTGGAATTTATGAAACCACTGATTGTTAACTACCCGGAAAGAAATCTACCTTCATAACACATTTCAAACTAAAGAAAAGCCGTGTAGGGACACAAGACTTCTGTTATATATGTATAAAACACACACAAAAACATGCAAGCCCAAACGTATGTGGACATTAAGCCCTGCATTTATGGTGATAATTATTTCTAATAGAAAAAAACTATCCTTTACTGCCTCTTTCAGCGTGTTTCAATTCCATACTATGTACTAATTGTCTTACTATACTGTTTTTGCTCTTAGTATACAAAAAATCAGCATAATTCCCCATTTTATACAGGAACTGATACAATGTCAAAACAAACCAACAGCCTGCTAACGTGTGACATATCTGCATTATGTTGCAGTGGTAGTATCAGCAGGTGATATCCAATCCAACGCTGGCCGATAAATTGCATTGCACAAGTATAACTCAACATCTAGTGAGGGTCATGTTGGGCGATCAGGTCCACTTCATCCCAAAGGCTTCGGCCGGGGATGAGGTCAGGGCTCTGTGCAGGCCAGTCAAGCTCTTAATCAAACTTGGAAAACCTTTTTCTATATGGACCTGGCTTTGTGCACAGGGGCCACTGTCGTGTTTAAACAGGAATGGGCAAACACAAACTGCTGACACAAAGGTGGAAGAACACTATTGTCTAAAATATAATGGTATGTTGCAACATCAAGGGCCCCCCACTGTGGCGGCTCAAATACCAGCGCAAGCCGCAGTCCGAGCGTTTTTGTATTTTCCTCACCTTGAAATTGTCTGTGTGGTATTTCGTTGCTCAGCGCAGAGAGGCAAAAAACAGGTGTGAGGTTCATTCAAATGAAGCAGTGGAAAGAGAGTTCATTGACGCTGAGGCGTCTCAGAACCACGCCTGCTACGTCGCTTTGCTACCAGTCTGGGGATTTTATCGACAAGAGCAAACTAAATAAGCAGACAAAAGCAAAAGCAAACACCAGGCTGCTCCAAAATTCCCACACACGGTTATTAATTGGTGTTCCGTTGTTCATGCTGGAGATGTCGGATTACAGTGGCTCATCAAACCTGTGTGTCATTGCCTGCTCTCTAGCAAGCATTCTTTTCAGGATTTCGAATGTTTTATTGTTGAAATGCACAACAGTACAAACGCTGTTGTGTGACATTTTACGAGGTTATGGGCCCATTACAACATGAAAGACAGTAGAAATCTTCATCAACACTTTTTATTATTTAGTTCTATCAGCTTTGTTCTTCAAACGAAATGCTGTGTGTCCACGCCGTGCCGCTCTGCACCATCCAGACAACAACAGGATTTCCCGAAGTCGCGCGTTTCCATTTGTTGAGCTCTTGTTGTCGTGCTTCCCGGTGATTGGCTCAGCTGTTTCGGAGCGAGGAGACCAGTGATGTGACTGGCTGAGTGGGATCTTATCAATCACCACACCCTCTGATCTATATTCCACTTCAGCCAGCCCTTTTGCACTTTGCACTGCTGTGGCTACATGAACCAAAATAGCAGGTGAGCTTGGAGACGCCCACACAGTCCGTGCGCCGAAGACGTACCGTGTTGCACTTGCTGTTGCGCTAAAATAGGGGCCTAAGTGTTCCCTTCACTGGAACAAAGGGGCGTAGTTCAAACCATGAAACGGGGACTGCGGTGTGTCCACATACTTGTGGTCACATAGTGCATAGTGTACACGTACAGCCTGACATATCGCAGACCTTTTCATTTGCAGGTTCTCTCTTCTACTCACTGATGCAAAATACTTCTCACTTCACCATTTAAATCTGATCAGTCTTCATCGTGCTCTTTATCTTCTATTGATGTCACCATAACAGCATCAGTGGGAGGGAGAGGCAATCAGCTCATATTGTCTACTTAATTAAGTTTCATTTGACGGAGATGATGATTTGTAATCAGCGCCTCAACCTGAGACTATGTGCCAAGTGAAAAGCTGCAGTTACAAACACACCTTTTCATTTCTTCTTCATTTTAGAGCTCTCAAATGTCATGCCCATGCCTGAATACTGACCCAGCCTTGGTCAGTTGATATGTATAACCTGAGCATATATATTTGTTCTGATGCAACAACGTCATGGTGGGGGTGCCCTGCTGGGACGCCAGTGACTCGACAGCGAGTCAATGAATAGAAGTCATCTCAGGGTGGGGTTAGCGGACTGGTTTGACAAAGCACCTGTTAGTTATCCTATCTCCTGGGAAATGACAGCAGAGGTACACAGTGGAGTTCATTTCTGATGCACGTTGCATCTGCGGCCTGCACATCCGCATCTGCCCCTCCACAGAATGGCCCACTTGACTGCGCGTGGCGCCATGTGGGGGCCCCGTTTGAAGCCGCTAGCATAAAACCACACAATTAATTCTGAATTACGCCAGACAATCTGCTGCAAGACAGCCCAAATGAAACTGACGTGGAGGAGTTCTGGGCGCCCAGGCAAGAGGGCCGAGGCCTTTGGGCAGGGACATACATAGTCATAGATCCAGACACACCAACACACTGATTCACACAGGCACGCACAGACAGACTCGCTCGCATGCATGCACACAGTCTGGCAGTCATTCAGCCTGGGCATTCAGGAAGCGTCCACATGACTGCCCTAAATTTGCCTGACGTGGGCCTGAAATTGAATCTAATGTTGCGCTCCCCAGAGACACTGAGCAGCACACTGGTAAATTATTTAAAAAAAGGAGCTTTGGACTGCATAATTTAACCCAAATAAAGGAATATGAGAAGAGGAGGGTAACCGAAGACAAGTGTCTGTTGACTCGTAGTGGAGCTCGTTTATCATGATCGCAGCATGAAGACAGTGTGGTGGGAGTGTTATGTGCGCACGTGTGTGTGTGTGTGTGTGTGTGTGTTTGTGAATATTCAGCACTAGATCAGCAGGAGATGTAACAGCTCCTTAGAGAACAGAGGAGGTATTATGTTCATTATTATTTTTAAGGTTATTTTCGACACCACTCTGCTACAGAAACACTGCAATAAGCATATTCAGTGGCAGCTTTTACACCGCCTGCATGTGTACATCAGTTTGCATGATCTGCATTCACTTCAAAACCCTCCACTGGCAAACACTGGCATTACAACAAATAACCCTCTTAAGTCCAATTTCCATTTTCTGTACTGCCCGTGTTAAAGCTGTTCAGTGTCTATGTGTGAGCTCACAGCATCAGTCTCCTTGCTACAGCACATGACTGTGCAGCAGCACTTTGCAGTTAGATAGATCTGACAGGAATACACAGCAGCAGCCCTGTATACGGTGGCAGCTAGTGTACCATGCTTTAATTCCCATCTCATTTCTCATGCACAAATCAGATGGGCTCCAGTGCTCTCACAGCTTGTCTTCATCTGCAGCCTGCGTCTTTGGTTATTTCAGCCTCCCTTCAGTACTCGGCCCTAGCAGACCTTCAATTATTTATAAAGGGGTTTTTTTTTTTCTGTTTTTTTTTTGGAAAAGGGGCAAGGGAAAAAGCTGAACATGGCAGCAAGGGAGCCAGAAGACGCTGTCATCTCTCTGCTCTTCCATGTACATTTCCTGGCCTAATAATCGAGTTTTGCTGTAGAACCAACGGCGCTGACATTGAGAGGAAATAACTTCACAGAATTAAAGGAGATATGTTTCCATTTTTAGGGAGATTAAATTAATCTACTGTTATTGAGTGCCTTAATACATTCAGCGAGCAAAGTCCCACAACGCAACCTAATTATATCAATTGGGGGAGTAGAGGAAGAAAAAAGAAACGATGAATGGTAATTTGACAAACTTAGGTTTGATGTGCTCCCACTTTATCTCATCTGGATGTGATGAGGCTGCTTGATAAGAAAGGACACAGTGGTGTGTTATCTTTATTGAAAGTTGGTTCAAAGGACGCTTGTAATGATGATCCACTCAATTCGGTAGATTACAATCTCTTTGATGGGTTCAATACCTAACATATGTGCCGGCCACTTACATGTGTTCTCGCCAGCTGTGCTGCTATCACATGCCTTGGTAATTCACTGCTTTGACCCTCTCTCTGTTTCCCTATGGGGCACATTGAGCAGACCTACCTTTTGGCACTGACACTAAAACCCTATAGAAGGTTTGATGAGATGACAAACATCTGCACGGGGACATGAGTTATGGCCGCTACCGATTTGCTGCAGTCAAACTGAATGATATCTCTGTTTTTGGCTTTAGTGCGAACATCTGGTAGACACCATGGAATTACATCTTTCAGAACCCACCGGGGTTGAGTTATGTCAGCCAGCCAGCAGCGGGGTCAGAGTTGAGGCCAGGTAACAGCTGGATGGTTGGATCAAGGTTTAGAGTGGAAATGATACAGATACAGTCACTGGAGCACTTCCATTAAGTTGTTAAATGGATAATCCTAAGTACAAGAAGGCAGTCCTGTTAAGGGTGGTATCTGTGTTTTAAATTTATGAAATCATTAATATGTCCAGCTGTTTGGTGGGGGATCATACAAAATACATGCCAGCACATTAAGCATAGGTGGTGGCACTTTCTGTCTCGAAATGGACATCAGCATGTCATGGCTTGTCAGCTCACGTCTGACTTGGTTGACATAGATAAGAAGAGCCACTAAACTGGAAGCAATGCATGTCACACCATGTTTATATATTTTTTAATGCTTACATCATGATGTCTGCAACAGCTTCAAGATCGTGCAGGATAGTTCGGGTATAATTCAGGCATAGTTCTAGAATCACTAAAAAAGTCATATAGGGCAAGAAACTTGATTGTTTAGATGGTCACCGGGCTGGTCGTTAACAAGGCAACAGTTTAGCCAAGTTATAGTATCTAAATATATCTCGATATGTGTAAGCGCATCCGTAGTGGTGGAAGTAACCCTTCATTGGACAGGAAAATTGCATGGAAGTATGGTGCGGTAGTGGTAGTGACTGTTTTCAATGTACTGTTTGGGTTTTAATTGTACAGTTGTCTCTTCTCTGAATAAGTTTGGTATTAACATGGACATTTGGCAGCTATTTTAGATTTAGTCCTAGTCTTAGTCTTGAGACGAACATTCTTGTTAGTTTTAGTCACATTTTAGTGAATGAAAAGTCATTGCATTTTAGTCAACTTTTAGTCAAAATGTTTCCCCCTCTTTAAGCTAAACTAATCCATTACTGTTAAAAATCACACTACTGCTGAAACAATGAGTCCATCAATATGCCTACCTGGCCTTAGACCTAAGAAAATGACACGCAAATATCTTGCTGTGTAATCTTAAAAAACAACATGTTGGGAGCTGTGTGAAATCTGAGGAATTGCCTCAAGTGAAGTCTCTTGAGTCAGCATCTGTTGGGTCTGAAGACTACAAGTCTGAAAATGAAAAACAAATATGTGGGGGTAGATTAGAAAGAAGTGAGTTGACCGCACCTCTGTGGCCCGCTCCTCATCTCTACTTGAGGACAGCGGCTCGAGGCTACGTATAACACACCCGGATCTCCAACTTAAGTGAAGGCAGCCAGTTGGCATTGTGGGTAATGTAGGAGCCAGGTTTTGACCTGGTAAGACAAAATCTCTGGTTCTGCAGCATCGATTTGAATCTTTTTTTTTTTTAACTGTCCATGTATTGTGATAGATACCTACCCCTTATATGATAAGTTTGCCCTCTGTGAGGCATTTTAGGATCCCTCAGAGAAGAAAGAATATTTACAATAAATTGCTTAATAATTGCCATTTCAGGTCTAATCAGTGTCCACTACAGTGGACAGTAAAGCTATATTGTATCATCTGATTTGACCTGGCCCTTTGTTGAAAAACTAGTCTGGACACTCATATTTCTTGCCCCAGCATGTTTTGTTTTTAGAGATGTCGCCATGTTCCCAGAGCTTAGACATTAACTTGTTGAGTACACTGTTATCAACGATGACAAAATAAAGTCCACATTTTAATAATTTGGAATTACCCTTTGTTGTAGCTCTCTTGGTGATGCAGAATGTAGGCAGTAGGTTACAGACTTCAGCTTTATGATTTTAAATAAAACAATTTAAAAAAACTGTGTTCACAGAAATTTTCATCGTAAATCAAATTAAACATTTGGAAAATTTTTAAAGCGCCATTCTTCCTGTACTTTGTACTATTTTGTCAGAAATGTACTTTTAGTGGCCATTGCAGGGGAAACAGTGGATGCAGTAGATAACGGACAGAAACAGGCTGCCTGTGATGGGTTCCACTGCAGGACATTAGTGGCAGAATAGTTTTCAGCCCAAATGGCTTTTGAAAAATACCCAGTGGAAGGCAACGCTAAATAGAACTATCGAGGGGCAGGAAATAGTTGGAATTTGATGTCACCCCTGTGCCACTGCGTTTACCCTACACAATTAAGAGCTCTTCCCGTCAGTGTTGCACTCTCTAACTTAATCCATCTGTGTCACCATCCAGGTCCCCATGCAGGACCTAATCTAGGCTAAATGCATCTATAATCCAATTAATCTGTCATAGCACAGGCCCGCTGACGATATTTTTACTTTCTGCTGACACGTCCCATTTCCCTCTTGGCAAAATAATGAGGAAGGATAACTTAATTTGGATAACGGAGTGCAATAATGAAAGACAGTTAACACAGCGAAGAACGAGACAGAACGAGGGACGGAAAGAGCAAAGAGTGTAAGTCTGCGTCTTTATAATCGCTGGCTCCAAACCTCTGTTTACTTACCTACTGTCATCTTACCGGTAGGCAAAGCGTTTGCTCACACGTCAAACACGGTCATGCATCATTGTACAGATGTGGCCCGATGCAGTTAATTACATTTACATCTCGGGCGCCATAAGGAAAGGTAATTCGGAAGCGTTTTAACATCAGCTCTTGACAAAGTACAAGCGTGGCTGATAATGGCAAAGTGTTGACAAACTGCTGACAAACACTGCTGATTGCAATTGTTCATTCAATGATACACAAACATAAGATGCATTATTAGCCCAGATGGGGAGCCTCATACTGAGCCAAAGGAACATCATGTGTTATCATCGGAGAGCTCCTGTTTCTCTGTATTTCTAATTGATATGTTCTTCAATATTCTACAGTAGGATAAAGCCCTTTTCATTCAGGTGATCATCATGAGACGTTAGCTTGTACCTGCTGACAGCAGAAAAGAGGCAAAATCATCTGATCACATTTGACAGGTGTTTCACATTCACTTTGTTTCTTTTAGTGAGCTCTTACTGGCTGACATTTTTTATCTTGGCAGGAGCTGTTGGATGAAATATAATGCTCCGTTCTCCTGAAGACGAATGTCACACACTCGCAGATGTACTCATTGTCTTTTTCAAAAGCAAACTGCAGACAACTATCTCCTCTGGTCATTGTGCAGTAATCTCTCTCCTGCTACATTAGATTATCTAGCTAATGAAGCAACCCTGTCTTCGGACAAAGACGTCCGTATTGGACGATTGTGCAAAACCCTGCATTACATTCAATGACAATTTCTGTTTTTATTCTTGCCTTTTCCACTTTTTACTCATACCAACAAAGGTACGGTTAAGGGGAGGGAAAGATCACACCTTTAACCCTGCGTGTAAAAAAAAAAAATGCAGCCTCCTCATTCATTTAAATGGTCAGTCCAGCAAAGCAGCAAGGGTGCCAAAGCAGAGGGCTCCAGCAAAAAAAAAGGCAAGGTCGTCGGCAAACAAGTTGAACCTGCCTAAACTTTTGATGCAACGCAACACATCATTTATTGTTGACCTTGCGTGCCACTGTGCCATCTTTCCACAGCTGTAAACTCCTCTGTCATACAATTATAAACCTCTGTGCAGCATTTCGGTGTCTGATAAACCTTCAGACTCATGGATCTGTTACTCGAACTGGACTTGGTGGATCAGATTGCATGTCTCACTGGTACCTGAAGCAGCACGCCCCCACCAACACAGCCCCCTGCGTTGTTTTAAAGCACGGCTTATTTTCCACGTCTAAAGGGCACACTGCTTCCTGCATTGGCACTGAACGTTGGCACTGGTTGTAAATTGTGAGGTGTGAAGTCATCCAATATGGATGTAATTCCTAGTGATATTCGGCTGAAGGAAAGTTAGATAGCCCCCAAGTGGCTGTCTGCAACTGTTTGTTGCAAGAATGCAAGAATAATGTAAGTATTTGAGATCTTGTCCTTTGATGTGGTTTTTAAAATTGTCATTTGAAATTGGTCTATACTGCAACATCAAGGTGAATGCAATAAGGAAGTGGGACTATATCACAGACATACCTATGAGGAATGGTTCATTATCACACCTGCCTATCAGCAGCTACAGCACATTTTGCTAGAACACTGGAATGGAACAAGGCCAACACACACTCCTACTAATGAAATGTCAGTGCTTCTGAGAATCAGACGCTATGCTTTGAAAAGTCAAATGCCAGAGTTGAGCCTCTATTGAAGCCTCAGAGGTCTAATCTACCTACAGCTGTATGATTTTGAGAAATTCATACAGAACTAAAGGGCTTCTTTAACAGTTGGTGGCTTTCTGGAGTGTAAGTACCTATCATTTTAAATGCTTCATATTCAAAAATGGTCATATGTAGCAGTAATGAGCCAGTGGATGGTTTTACTGTGATTGATGGTATGGAATAAACTAGTACAAAGCAGCCAAGATATGCTTACCAGAGCATATACTGTTTTAAGTTATCCACAAAGTACACTCAGTAAAAAGAACAAAATGAGGAGGTTACAAAAACGAGGGCTAATTAGCTCCCTGCTTACCATACATTTTGGCATAGCAACCATTAAAGCCACTCTAGGTTTGTTAGATGGCCATCAGAGGGTTCAAAGCCTGCTTAGTGCAGGAGAGGAAAAGGCAAGGATACATTTGTCTTCTAAATTAAAATCATTTTAATGGGCAAGTGTTTTACGTGCATACTGCAGAAAGAAAAACATTGTAGCTGTAATGATACAGATGGACACGCATCAATGTAATTAATACTCAAAGGAGAGTCCCCGTTGCTTTTTACAAAATTATTTTGTATGTCTTGTCATGCTAAGGATTAGCAAAGAGCAGGAGGCATGTTGGAACCACAAGTTTGGTAGGGAAGGGGCAACTGCACCCCACACTGCAGCAGTGTGTTTAATGTATCTGCAAGTGTGTAAAGAACCAGTCCTATGGACTTTCAATGTAGCACAAATTTGTAATAATACCCTAATTCCTTTGAACTTTGTACATTGTGCATCAGCTATTTCCACTCTGATTGACCTTAGCATGTACAGTTTGTGTGATTATTGATCCGCACATTTTATTTAAACACTGTAATGTTTTTTTTTGGGGGGGGGGATAAACTGTTCTCTAGTCTTCTTAATAGCTGTATTTTTTTTTTTTTTACAGTACATTATTTAAACATGAAAGCCAGTGGTCTCAGTTATTAGCAGCATAAACATTAATTTGGAGTCATGGTTCTGATCATCTGATGAATCTAAGTCCAACAATCATTCTCCGTTTAGCTCAGTTTGGGTCTCCACCAACTCCTGAGAAAAATAGCTGGCCCCTTAACCGCTAAATGCGCCACAACGTTCACCAGCTTCACTAGTTGCTAACTTTGTCAGTCTGCTGTTTGGTGCTGGACCGGGGGCTTGTCAAAGTTACTTTTACTGAAAACAGATGCTGCTGGAAACAATGCTGACGAACCAAAACAGTAAAGTTGTGGGCTGCAAAACCCAAAAAAAATGAACTGAAAGATACATTGAAAGATACAAGTTATTGGAAACTCTTTAACGTGAGGGGAACTGCAGCGTTTGTGCTAATTTTCCCGTTAGTGACCCTTTTCACGTTATACACGTGGACATTTGAGCCGTCGTTGCTATATAAAAATGGAGTTTGTAGCAGCTTTAAGTGTATGTAAATGCAGTGACAACCAGATGACCTCCCCCAAATTAAAAAACACAGATTTGCTCCTCCTCGCAGAAAATGGTTCCAGCATGCCAAGAGACCACCTCTTCAAACAACGCTTACGGCATTTTGCACGGCTTATGTTAAATGTCACAATATCAATTTCAGCTGAGTGAGAGCTGTGCCTGTTAGCTGAAAACCACTGCTCTTTATATTTATTGTCCATGCCTTCCCAAAAAAAGTGTTAATGATTTTCAGACCTTTCTCCTTAATCACCCAACAGCTGTACTAGCAGCTGTATGCCCACAGAGACAGCCAATCAAAATCTCCGACTGGTGCATTTTTCTCTGTCAGTTTTGCTCTCTTTTCTCATCTTTCTGTCTATTTCCCTTTTTTTTTATGTGTACTGGCTCAAGCTGACATTCTCTCCTGTCACTCTCTACTGTCCTGTTCTGACTCATCTCCCTCTTCGTCTGTGCGTCTTTGTTTCTGAAAGAAACTCCGAAAAGAGGAACGTTCTTCTTTTCTGTTGTATGAGTGTCCAAGCCCCACGGATAAGCTAACTCAAAATGTTGAGAAAAAATGTTGCTCGTTAAGTATACAGTGATTTCATTTTTACAAATAGGGAAATTTGCCATTTAAGCAAACTTCACTCTGAATTATTTCCCCTTTATGGTTTAACTGACCTGATTCAGTGCTATATTGTCACATCTGCTTTGACAGGTGCTATGCTAAAATGTAGCATGAGCTCATGAAATCATGTAGTCATGAGAGAGGGCATTCAATAAAACCACAACATTTTGATAGAAAGGTAGATAATAAAAACGACCAATGAGATTATGTATTATTGACTTTGGAGGCAACGTCTTGAGAAGTGTGTCAGTCAAAGGGCTGCCAGGTGGGGAACTATATGTGCAGAAACACCATGCAGACACGGCTGCATGCAACACATTTTCCTTCTCTGCCACTGCGCACTGCGTCGTCCAAGGATATGCTAAAAAATAATATGATTCTGTGGTTGGCATTCTGTCGTTTTCTACCTCAAAGTGAGTGTTCGTTTGCATTAAGGGGAATTGTTCTACTTAAAATATCACCACATAATTATAGTATAGTCTCATGTGAAAGAGACTAATTACTATTTCATAATTAGTAATTATCTACAATTCTGTGTTCAAAATCAAACTTCATACATGTGAGAAATCCTGATTTTCCTGGGAAAAGAGTGATATATTCCTGGGAAAAGCACGGGAAAACCTTCAAGCCTTGCATACACGTGTGAGTGGCCACGGGTCCATTCTGGCAGAGTTTACAGATCGCTTGGACGCGGTCTGAAGTGGACGCCTAGAATGTGAATCCCGCCCCGGCTGATTTTCGGGGGAGACAACATGTGCCTCAGTGTGCAGCTGAGGGCAATTTCCTCACAATCACTCCGAGTGGTTTTCTTGCTCACTAATTAATCCTAACTGTGAGAATACACACACACACGCAGGTGGACACACACGCAAGCACGTGTCTACACACACAGGCGTACAGTACATGGAAAATCAAACACACTGTAGTGCGTGCACAGGCAATCAGTCACTCCACCCAAACCACTGCTCCTCCTCAACGTCTCTCCCTGGGAGAAAATAATTTGGCCGGTCCCTCTGGCCAAGGAATCTCTTAAGTGGTGTTGGGCAGCAGATTCTCAGATGGAGGTATAGCTGTTGGGTGGAGGAAGTGCAATTACTCCACAGGGAGCTCTGGAAGCAATTATTCCACCATCAAAATGCCCCTGAAACAATTCACCAACTGCTATCAAACACACAAATTGTTCTGCCAACCTATTGTACTGAGTCACCACATCATTGCTTGGAGAATCGTATTAACCTCGTTTGCCGTGCATACGCCCACACAAAGCAATTGGGCTAGAAAATAAACTGTTGGCCCGGCTCAGATAATAACTGGCGAGACAGTATATGGGAAAAGGTGGCGTATGAAAATACCTTCAGGGTGAGCAGTGGCAGCGGTAGAGCGAACCGGTGGGGGGGTATGATAGCGGAGGTCAGCCTGCAGCTCCCTCTACCTCTCTCATTCACACCCTGAGGACGCGTTTATTTACACCCTGAAACACACAGCGGCGCTTACACTGTGCTGTACACCTGCAAGGGCACATGGGGGCAAACGGATGAAACTGCATGCACACTCTATCCCGTTACCACAGTAAACAAACACACACACACACACACACACACACATGCGGTCACACAAATGCTCACACTGATTTCTCTGTGGCTGCATATGTCTTCACGCAGATACGTAGAACTGCATGCACACACACCCACAGTAACACACACACACACACACACACACACACACGCTGTGAATTCTCTGAAAGTCGTAGATGGAACTGAGTTCAAACACAGTGGAGCCTGACCGTACAGTATAACATAGCATCTGGTTGAAATGCTGAGTAGAGTAGAACCACGGGCACAGAAGAACTTCTCCTCCCTCTCTTTCTCCCCCTTTCATGCTCCCTTGCTTCTATATTTTGCGCTGCGCTCTCCTTCGCTGTGTCTCTGCAATCATCTCTGCCTGTGTCTTTCTTTCATAGAAGTGATATTGCTTTTTGCACCCGCCACGGCGTCCAAAGCTCTTTCTCTTTATTGTCGACCATTTGTGTTTATTTGTCTGCGTTTTGTCGTCTTCTCTGGTTAATTCTAGTAAGGCTCAATAGAGGAAGGCCAGCGAATATTTCTAATTGATGACCAGTGACATGCGCAGGCTGCAAAATGTGTCTTTACAAATGGAATTTATTGTTAGTTTGGACATACGGGATCGGTGGCTGCGTGGTTCTCCCAATAGTGTGACATTTAATGCAACTGTAGCCTGAAGGTGTTCTCCAATTTAACAGTAGCATCATATATCATTTCCAAAATGAAACCCAGTAATGCTGACTCAGGGTACATTTTAACTGACTTACTTTTATACTTTTATCCAAGTCCATTTTTACACAAGTACTTTTGCTTTGAGTAAAATGTCTTTAAAGTAACAGTACTTTTAATTGCGTATAATATTCAAGTACTCTTTCAATCTCTGGCTATGATAGCTGCTCCTTGCTAAAACTCAAGACGTTGTGCTGAACCGCCGCTGACCCCTTTCAGCAATAATGGCTAACGCTGTATCCATAAAAACACACAAAATGGCTCGAGCTGTTTAGGCATGTCACCATTCTCAAAGCTCAGCATTTACTTTGGTGACTACAACGCTAACTTAACCAATAGAAACGATTATAATGAACCAGAATGATCCTGTAAGCTGAACTGCAGTTATGCCTTTTGTTCTTTTTCCAATTTGTTGTATGTTGGAGTACAACAACAGAAATAAGGCTTTTTGGCTACGTTGTGTTTTATTGTCAATTATTTTCGTGTATGCAAGGACTGTGATGAAGTCTTCTGCGTTATTAAATTGTCACATAATACCAGTGAATAGTTCACTTTCTCGTTATTTGTCTGTTTCTGTATCGCTCCCCTCTCCCCTCACTGTTTTAAGAAGCCCTCGTCTGTCCTCCGTCAGCTAATAAATGAATCCACCTGTAATAATGATAATTACACCTTTTTACTTTTTAGCGAGACATTCCAAAACATTTCTCCGCACCAGTTTGTCCAGAGTCTGGCCCCCTAAAAAATATACATGAGCCGTAATGAAACCGAATCCAGCCGTCTGAAAGCACTTAACCCTCAAAGGCTTGCCTGGGAATTGGCCTGCTGTTTGATTTTCAGCCTATACGTCCGCGCCACTTGAAGGCAGACAGTGTGTGGTGGGCATGTGCAATCTAAGCCCTGTTTCGGCGTGTGTGTGTGTGTGTGTGTGTGTGTGTGTGTGTGTGTGTGCGTGTGCGTGCGCACAGGTCCGTAGGAATCAGAATCAAACAGGCACTGTTGCGTGTGTGTGTGATTCATCCCCGGAAAGGCAACATTTTTTAAACTCTCCAATTATTCTGACGGGCTGCACGTCATGTCGTCATGGCGACCACCGCGCACATCCCCCCCCCCCCCCCATCCATAGCCACATCCCCACTGAAAACGAAGCAACGCTGACGCTGCACAGGATGTAAGTCACCAACATCTTGCAGAGTGGCGTACTTCCACCAGTTGAACGGAACACATGGAAGTGGTTTGGGCTGAGGGAGGTGTCAAGGCGGGTACACAGATGCAGTTGGATTTTAGAGACGTACCCCTAACCCCCACCCCTCCACTCCAAGATCAAACACACACACACACACACACACACACACACACACACACACACACACACACACACACACACACACACACACATGCCTCATCCCTGCATCTTTTTTTCCCTGT
>CM022488.1:26723864-26759071 GCA_011952105.1 Coreoperca whiteheadi | reverse complement strand
TGTGTGTGTGTGTGTGTGTGTGTGTGTGTGTGTGTGTGTGTGTGTGTGTGTGTGTGTGTGTGTGTGTGTGATTGATCTTGAACTGGATGGGTGGGCGCGCTGAGGTAAAAAGCAGTCTTTATTGGATAGTTAAGAGGAACTGAGTTGCTCTCATTACTCCGCTGCTGCTCTCCCCCTTGATGGCCTCAGATACTGACAGAGCAGAGAAACACTCACTCCACAAGAGGAAACGCCATTTGTTTGTGCTCAGCCTGCCCATTCACTTCCTGAACTAAGGCTCTATTCCTCTTTGGATCATAACATTGTCCCACACTGTATCGCTGCTGAGCAGAGCTGTCCGCACAGGCCGTGGGCTTTACCCCCCGCGGCTCCCAATTCGCTTTGCAGTTTCAGCACGCTCCACTTTGGACGAAATGCACTACATGGCATCGCCTGAGTTTGAACGTGCAGCTGTGCAGCCAGAGATGATCCCATGTGTAGTGAGTCTTTGCAGCGGGAAACATCCCGGAAAGTACCAGAGAACTTGAAGTTATCTTTGAAGCTATGAACAGCGAATCTGGCAGCCCTTACACTCGTTTCACATGGAACAGGTTGACTTTATTTCAAGAAAAGAGGGCGTACCATAAAAGCACTTGGGAATATAAAAAAAAGAAAAGGTGAAAGAGAGCAGCAGAGGCAGCGTCTGTATTCCCTTGTAGGGGTGGCAGCTGGATTGTGTTTGCGCGTCGGAGCGCGTTATCGCCGGGACACAACACAAAGCAGGCCCACTAAGCATTCTCCTTGCTAACCACCACCTTTACATTAAAGACATGCTTTGGCGTCTTAAGCATGAACCGTGGGCCTCGGAGACCAAACACTCGCTGACAGAGCAGCTATGGGCAAACCCGCTGTCCCGCTGACTCTAACTGGTCTGTTGTCTGGGCTTTGTCAGTCCATAAGGCTGCCGTATGGAGAAAGGAAATTAATACTGTAGGATAGGAAGAGCTACAAAACCTAAAAGTGCTTCTTAAATGCATGTATAGGGAAAGAATAAAAGGCTTCCTGATGATAAATTCGAAGAAACAGTAAGAACAATAAGAAATGTGAATCAAAGGGCCCCGTGTAGGCCTTGCATTGCATCATTTGAAGTTACATCTAGATCTGTGGTGATATAAAGGACAGATTGCAGAAAGCCATCATAGCATCACAACTAGCGCATTCTGTTTGTTGTGTGACTCCCAAAAATGCTGATTTTCATCAGGGTGCTGTTGATCTGCCTTATCTGAGCACTGGAATGTGTATCTACAAATCAAAGAATTTAAAACAGAGCGCCATTAGGGGCATTTTGAGCAAAAATGATGCCTTTGGCCAAACCTTTCTTGTAGAGAGAGGCGGAAACAAAACTGGAACACACGGGTTTAAAGTTGATCGTGGAATGACTTCAACTGCTTTCAACGTGGGCTCCATGCCTTTCTGCTTTGAGACTATGGTTTTCATCATTCATTCATATCGTAACGTAATCTCACACAAACACAAATTAGTCAATAACGTTTTGATGACCAGCTACAGTACAGTACGTGGCAGCAGACTAAAAAGGACACTTCACTCCTACCTGTGTTTTTCTTCCATGACACTAAAAACATATTTCCATCCCAGTTTGGCAGTGCTTTACCTCCCTGGCAGAAACTGCTCGGTGCAGCACAATGACTGCTGATTAGACGCTCAGTCTGATTATTCCTGCAACCTGGTGATTGTGAAAGTCAATGGAATCGTGCCGCTTCGCACAATCACGGGTGAATATTCCGATTACAGGTTGCAAAGCCCTGTGTATTGTCCTGATCAGAGGTTTCACAATGAACAGAGTGCTGTCTCAGGTACCTGGTGGATAAAATGCAAAATGGAAGCCAATGCAGAAGCTGCGACATTATGTGCCCTTTTTTTTGTGTTTTTTGTGGGTCTTCAGGACTGAAAGGTCAACAGGAGTGAGGTCCATCTGTAAATTTCTCCAACATACATTGTGCCTAGTCCGTAATCAGTTCAGCCATACTGTTCCAGCTTTGTGCTATTTTGGAAGTATAAAAATAGCTGAGTCTCATGCATGACCATGCATGCAACAAATGGCCAGTTGCTAAAAATGGCCAAACATTTGTAGCCTAATCATAATGTAAATTCCTCAGCACTAAGTCCACAGGTACATCAACATCATGTCATAACACCCCAGTCGAGGAGTGCCTGAGTGGCTCGCCTGGTGGCGCGTGCACCCCATGTACCGGGGCTGAGTCCTTGCTGCAGTGGCCGGGTTCGAGTCCAGCCTGTTGCCCTTTGTCATCCCCCCTCTCTCTCTCCCCCTTCTCTCCTGCCATCTCTATAAACTCAACACCTCCTGACTTTCTTTTTTTGACAGAAATTTTGTCACTGATTATTTCCAATATCTTGAGAATTTAAAGGTCCAGAAGCTAATGGCAACTATTACTGTATAAATATAAGTATGTTTTCATTAGTGTACAATTAGCTGAAAATAAGAATCGTGGTGTTTCTGTTACCTTAGAATAAGACATTTTTATCTACAGAGATAGCGGGTCCCCTTCCATGGAGGAACCGCCATGTATCTACAGTAGCCCAGAACGGACAAACCAAACACTGGCTCTAGATAGGGCTATTAGCATTTTTCTCAAGTTTCTCGGCCACCTTAGTTTCTCCTACAAACTTGGCAGGGAAGGGTGAGGCGGGCCGAATTCAAATAGTTGCAAACTGCAATTTACACCACTAGATGCCACTAAATCCTACACGCTGGAGCTTTAATAAGCTTGCTAACCGCAGACCCACCAAGGGCAATGTGGTCTGTCTACTGTCACTTAAATTCAACACTTCTTACAGATATTTCACAGTAAAAGCCCACAGGCAAAGAGTTTGCTTGAAATGTGGCCTTGAACTGGCTAGATAGATGGATAGCTATCAATGCAATGCTATGCTATGCCGTAATACCTTGCCAAGAGGGAGTGACTGTAGGAAAATGACAATGGAAAGCAAAGCATTCAGCTTGATGCTGAGTCCAGCCACAGAGCTGATTGCATTGTTTTGGCATGACGGTCAGATAATCTCTGTGTCCCGTTTGGCCCCGTCCCAACACTCCCAAATAAGTTGTCATTTCAGCGCCCTCTCACAAACAGCAGCCCGATTCCTGTTTCATGTGTGTTAAATTGTGTGTGTGTGTGTGTGTCCATGGGTGTGTACACTCCTGCAGCGCTTAGACACTGAAGAGCCGGTCGAGTTCCCAGGCGACGCTGTGAGCTTGATGAAAAAATGTGGGAGAAAAAGGAGGATGATAATAAATGGGTTTATGCTCCGGAGAGAGCTATCCACCTAATTGCTCAGGAGCCTGTTTATGAAGAGGGAGAGGTCGAGCGGAGAAAGACTGTGTGTGTGTAAGGAAAATGTCCACTTAAATACATTTTAAATTTATTTTACACCACAGATGCCTAAACACAATATCCTACAGTTTTAGGACAGTGCAATCAGCAAATAGCAGTAAGGCAGCTTCACAAAGGCTGCTAAATACTAAAGTCTCCCCAGTAATGTGCTTAGTCGCTATTAGTTCATTTTGAGAATTATAATAGACTATAGTGAAGAATTTTGCCACTTTTTTTCAACTGCTGTTAAGTTGCTGTCAAGGAAATCCATCACTTCCTGCAAATGTTTTAAATTAAAAGCAATGGATTATGCCCTTTGAACCTCAGAAGGATTATAATGTAAAACAAGACAAGTTGAGGTTCATTGATGGTGGCTTAAGTGCACAGTAGAATGAAAGCAACCGGAATTAGTGAATGAAAACTGATATGCTGCATTTAGCAAGACAGCAGGTAAACGTGGAGGAAGTGTTGCGTTTCTATTAACATCATAAAACAGGGGGAATTAGCATAAAGGTTATCTCTGTTATAAGCTTGTTTCCTGGACTGGTGCTCTATGCAGTTAGGGTAAGAATGTACAGTACATACTCTGTTGGACTTATCTTTTGCACTGTAGGCCATCTGTTTTGTCCAAATGATCATTTACATTTTTTCCAAGAACAATTGTCTGCCATATTAATACAGGGTAAATACAGGATGACTGCATAAAGGCTTTTTTAATGACCACCAAACAGAGGGTAATATAATAATCTGAAATCCACTTAGCTCGGTCATGGATGCCACCAGTGGTTGTGTATTGCATGGTGTGTTTAACCCTCCTATATGGTTACCACAGAGCAGACTCATTATGAGTGTACAGTCATGAGATAAAGATGACTTAAGAGGAAATTCCATGCAGATATTGCATGAAGGTTTTCCCATAAGTGATGGACATCATATGGCCTGCAAAATACAGACAGATCAGTGGAGGTCTGAGGTTAAATAATTAGTGATTCATAAGATTCAGTAGAGGCTGAAAGATGAATTTGTGTCTGCCATGACACTGAGATGACATAGAAAAAACAAAAAAACTTTGTCAACAAACCCCACAGCTGATGCTGTGTCGCACTGAGAAAGGATGGTGACAAGGGCTTGTGTGTAACAGCGTTCGAAGGGGAAGCAACAATTTGAAGCAACACTTGTTACCACAGCTGTGTGGTTGTCTGATCCAAGCTCTCGATTTTTACATGCTATTCTGCGATAAAGAAAGCCACGATAAAGAAATGAACAGAATCATTGAAAATTCTGTCTTCTTCAAAACAGGAAGCAATTTCCCCTGATTTCACTCCTTTACGGAGAGAATAAAACGACTTTGGCACACACTCCGTGTTAATAGGGTTGCAATCACGTCAGACTTTGTATGTGTCTAGCTGGATTGAGTGATTTGGTTGGGGGAGCCATTTTAATCACCTTATAGAAAACAACTGTATCACAAGTGGACATATTATTGTCCGTCTTTGATTGTCTTTGTCTGTCTGGGTACGTTTCTCAAATTTCTATATCAATTTTTATTTTTTTTTTTTTTTTTGTTCTGTTTTCCTTTTTTTTTTTTTTTTTTTTTAAATATACCACCTGTTAACTAGCTCTATTCAGCTGTGTGTTATATTTGCAGTTACAGAAAATAGTAGCAGATACGGCATGTCAAGAAAGCTGAAGTGTCTCCAGTAGAGGAAAACAAAGTCATAGTCTAAAACACTTTTATATTGAGGCAGCTGTCAGTAGAGAAACTTGCACCTCTGGCTCTTCTACAATCAGTTTCAGCCTGTGTCATTGATGAAAGTTGGTTCAGAAAAGGTCTTCAGTCTTTGATTTGAGGGACTGACACCCCTGCCGGCCTTTATCGTGGTTTGTATGTTAGATAGCTGAAAAAAAAAAGGTTGAGCCATTAAACTCCTTTTGTGCTTCTCCTGGAAGTCGTAATCATCTAATCTATGTCTGGCCATAAGAAAAATAAACCACCAAACAAGAAAATGGACCCAGACATGCATCATGTTACATGTTACAAAATAGTTGTTTTTCTACTAAGTGTTTAAGCCTGGCTCATTGTCTTTGAAATCTTGATCTCCACTCTTTCAAAGTTCTAGGCAAACTGTGAGCTTGGACCAAACATTGGATCAAGTCATTATTTTTTTCAGTAGTCAGGAATATTTTCTTTGGCTAAGGTGAACGTTTGTAAAGGAAGAGGCTTTTGCCTTGTGTGAGCGTTGCTACCGGCTCCAAGCTTGTCACCCAGTTATTTTCAGCCCAGCCTCCAATCAGTATCCATCATCTTCCCATCTGTCACTGTTGATGTTCTTCCATATTGTGGCCTGTACGCAGCAGATTTTAATTTCAGTCGTCTGAATTGAACCACTCTGTAGTGCTAACATTAGTATTTCATGTCCCATCTAAAATGGCCGACCAGTGATGTATTGCTCGCCAATTAGCCTTCATAAAGCAGATGGAGGCCGCTGATCCCACTCCCGCCTCACATTAAATCTTTGAAAGTAAACGAATAATTGGTGCGATGAGGAAAAAAAAGTTGTAGTGTGGATGAGAGAGACTGTGGACGCAAACTGTGTGTGAAAATGACATTCTTTTACTACTAAAGGATTAGGTGAATACTGTACTCTTCTGACATGTGATTATTCTACTGTACAGTATGATCTTGTCAATTTATACTTTGTTTTAGTTCTTCTTTTCAGTTGCCAACTATATTTCTGCATACCTTCAGCTACAAACTCTCTTTAAACTTCAAATTGTTCAGCTCATTCAGGGAATTTATACTATCTTTTGTAGTATTTTGAAAATCTTTTGTAAATTTTTTTTGGTTTCTGGAATGAGAGTCTAAAGAAACATTTAAGTGCTTCCAACATCTTATACTTTCGGCTGGAAACCTAGATGGCACGGCCACAGGTTATACAGTAATTTACGTATGTTTTGATTGTTTGCTAGGATTCCAAAGGGCAGGTCTTACCTAAAATGAGCCGGGTCTGCCTTGGGGGTCCTCCAAATTGGACATGCCCTGAAATCCTCCAAAGAGCAGCGTCCCGATCAGATGTCCGAATCCACTCAACTGGCATTGTTCAATGCAGAAGAACAGTGGTTCCACTCTGAGTTCCCTCTAGGGGGACCGGATGTGTCTTAAGTATGCCTCCAGCCACCCTGCATATGAAACCTTTTGCCACTTGTCTCAGAGATTCCTTAGGTCACTACTCAGAGAAGCTTTGTCTTCATGCTCAGCGCCCTGATCACCACAACAGCCCAGTTCAACACCTTCACCAGTCTCGAAGCTGTACCGATCCACCGGTCAGTTTCACGTTTTGTCTTACCTTCACAAATTAAATCCACTGGACCTAATAATTAACAAAATATATTACCAGTACTGCCTGTGACATGACAATAGGTCTTCACATTATTTTTCCAATTTGATCCATTCATCAATTTTCCAACAAACTCCTCCCTCGTGTTTTCGATGCAGAATCTCTAGTTTGTGTACGTGACCAGCTTCAGTGGATGATGTAATCGACACAATGAGGAGCTATGGTCTTTAAGAGAAGAAAAAAAATGTAACTGCTTTCAGTCAGTTCTCACTGATCCCACATACTATGTATCAGAATGTTCCAACATATCTCCTCTCTCTCATAATGTAAGCCACAAGAGTGAGGGCTGACCCATGGGTGTTATGTTTGAACAAAGGCTGTGGACCTAAACGCACAAGGATATGCAAGTGGATTTCTTAGGGAAAAGGGGAATGGAGGATGGCCCGAGACTGGGATTCCAGAGCTGGGTGGATGGAGTGGGGCAACGGAGAAGATGAGGCTGTGGTGGGAGAGGTTTCATAGGGGCTCGGAGAAGTCCTGGGGAGTTGAGTGGAGGGCAGAGGTAATGGTGAGAGGGTGGCATGGCGGAGGTTGGCTTGGCCAGAAGACAACATTTACATTTAGTCATTTAGCAGACGCTTTTATCCAAAGCAACTTACATATGAGAACATTCACAAACCGAAGGCGCAGCTTCGGGAGCATTTGGGGGTTCAGTGTCTTGCTCAAGGATACTTCGACGCATGGCTGAGGAATCGAACCGCTGACCTTCCGATTGGCAGGCAACCGTTCTGCCACAAAGCCACAGCCTCCCTAGACAAATGGAGCAAACAAGGGCAGGCAGGTGAGTATTGACCCTGAGGCAAAAGAGAACACAGGTTAGTTATCGTTGACTGACAAAAAAAAAAAAAAAAACTCTTTCTAGTCTTTAGACAAAAGGTATAATGGGCCATGTCTATCTACCAGACAGCGGCAACAACAACCAGGCGACGAGTGGATGAACAGCTAGGATAGATATACTGGAGTTGATGAGTAGATGGAAGTCAGGTGTGTCATCTGCGCAGGTGTGTAGATCCTCAGATCAGTGGCGTAGAGGCAGAGGGGCGGCCATGCCCACAAGCACACACATGCACACAAAGACAAAGACAAAGACAAAGACAGAGACAGACAGTGGAATGGCAGGAGACACCAGGCAGGGGAAAACAGGCAGGAAAACAGGGAAACATAGACAGGGCGTCACAGCGATAACCTTAACAATTGGATGATTGTTCTGAAAGTTTGTGCTTGTACAGATCAGTTTGCCCCTTTAGAATGGTGGGTCAGCGGTAAGCATGCTTATTAAAAGGTCCAGTGTGTCGGATTTTGTGGCATCTAGTGGTGAAATTGCAGTTTGCAACCATTTTCCAAGCGTGTAGGAGAAACTATGGTGGCCGGAAAAAACGTGAACGGCCCTATCTAGAGCCAGTATTTGGTTTGTCAATTCTGGGCAACTGTAGAAACATGGGGGTGCAACATTACGGCCTCTGTGGAAGGGGACCCGCTCACTCTGTAGATAAAAATGGCTTAATCTAAGGTAATTTAAACACAATTGTTGTTGTTTTCAGCTGATTATACACTAATGGAAACTTATACTTATAAATGCTATATTCCATTTCTGCCAATAGTTCCTCCTAAATGTTAAACACTGGACCTTTACGCCGTTTTCCCCTTCTAGTTCAAACTAATTCTGCCAACAAATCCAGTAACAAAAGTCTAAAAAACAGTGACCTGTCATTCGGTTGCACTGTAAACTGCTAAAATTAAGCCACACTGACATTGTTTGTACTTGAAAAGAAATCGAGCTAATCAAAATGTTCTAAATGTTTTCAAACCCAAACCTAAATGAATAGCTGTCACAGGATTGCTTGTCTCGTTATTCCCTCCTCTTGTCATATTAACACAAGTTTTACCAGACCTCTGTGAGGTTGATGAGTCAGAGGTCTGGCTGTGTGTTGTTCCACTGTCAATAACCTTAGACGAAGGTCTATGTTTTCAGTAGACTATATGCAACTTTTGCTCCTTTGCTGGTGTTCTACACTTAATTCTGAGTGTACATTTGCTATGTGGAATACACAATTAGCATTATACATATTATAAATATTGTGTGAGAGCCATTGGCCTATCAGAGACTACTTCCCCGCTGGAGGGTGTCTCTCAAAATGGTGGACTGTGAGATTAACTGGGGTTCCTCACCTTGTTACATCAGCCACAACTTTACTAGGTGTTACTAAAAAGTCAGGTATTCTACTTTCCATGAGCCTACTTTTTTCCACAGACCATTAAAATGAGTTGTGTAATGTGGTACACATGAATGTTTTCGCCACACCAGGCTCTAGGGTTGGAAATGACAGCTAGTTCACCACTTTGGTCCAAACTAAAATATCTCAAGAAATATTGGATGGATTGCTGACTTTTCTTCTAGAGCCTTTATCAGGTCAAAATATCAGTTCGACCAGTACTTACGACCAAATCCCTGCAGAACTAATGATATTCCCATCAGCATCAGATGTGCTTTGTTTTCACTGCTATTTACCAAATTAGTATATATATTATATATAGTACATACATAATATGAGTACATACAATGGTGTAAAGCATGCAGCACCACTGCGCTTAAGTAAAGCCTTACAGAGCTGCTAGCATGGCTGTAGACTGTTCTAATTGTTTTTCACCATACATTAAAGGTAAACAACAGGCAGTATTTCACAAGAAGTCATTATAGACAAGTAACTTTGATCAAAGTTGTCAGTAACGGTGTTACAGATGAATATGGACAGGGACATTGTTACGTGTGTGAGAGTGTTCTGAGTAACCTTTCAAGCAGTGAGTTCTGCTCTCTCTGTGCAGCAGAAGAGATATCCCCCACTATTTACAAGTTAAATGCAATTAACCTCTATTTGTGACAGTCACAAGTCAAAGAACAGATGCAAAGAAAAACATTTCTGTGGGTATTTTTCTAGCACTTTGATTCACTTTGATGACTCAACACAGCCTGGGTGGACTTTGATGGATTTCGATGGATAAATTGAAGTGCTTATGCTGTTACTGATGATTGAGTCTCTTGCTGCTTTTTGCAGACATTGTCCCCTGCTGAGTTGCTTTTAGACGTACACACACACACACGCAACCACACACACGCACACACACACACACACACACACACACACACACACACACACACACACCTTGATATTCCACAGCGCTCAGAATACTGCTTCCAATCTAATTTCTGCAGATGTAGTGACCCATGAAATGGTGCCAAGTCGCTCTCTTCTCCTCAGCGGTATGTAAAAGCTGCAGATTGCCTCATTCAGCCTCCAATATTAACCCTTTGGACACTTCTTAATAACTTAGCGTCCCTGCCACAATACTCCTAGCTGAGCCAAAAACAGGCCTTTTCCACAGCCAATAACGCGGGTATAGAAGTATGCAGGCTGGTGTTTATATGCATGCTTTGAAGTTTGAGAGAGAATTTTGCTGCCAGGTGCGTGCGTGCGTGTGTGTGTGCACCTTTTCAAGGGTCTGCATGCATGTGTGTGGGAATGTGTGTCTGTAAGGCTCCTGGTTTAGTTCAAAGATAAATACTGTATTGAGAAGGAGATAATCCTCTCCCAGGGGTTTCGATGTAACTCTCCCTCCAGCAACTAAGGGGAAAACTTTGTTAATGTTAGCATGTCAGGAGAAAATAAAAGAAAACTCTGCAAATGTACTTTAGTGAATCTGAAGGCTATCTCACCTGTCACTTTAGTAAGTACTATCTCTGAGATAAAGGGATTAGGGGATAGAGGAGAGATACTTGAAGAGATGCGGGTTGTATAAATACAGATTTGAGCAATCACCAGCGCTTTCCAAGGCCCAGTTAATGTCAAGACACGTCAGAAGCAACTCACCCTGCATTCTCAAACAATGACGCATTACTTTACATAATGAATAATATAATCAAACGGCAAAGAAAGGCAGGTTACACAGTCAGAGGCAAGATGGCGCAATGGATGGCAGCCTTGGCGTTGCGATCTCTGGTAGCTTGAGCTTTCTATTTGACCTCCACATGACTCTGTTCAAAGCAGCATAATGTCTGAAGCTACAGCAGGAGGACTACGCCTGCCTTCTGCCATAATGAAAATATTCAGTTATATAAAGCTAACGTTTTTGATGAGGCGCGAACATGCTAGCAATACTGCTTGGCTGGTTTCCGTCCTTAAAGTGATCAGTTTGGATCTCTTGGTTGATCTGGTAAAGTAGCCAATCAGGTCTTGATTGCAAGTTTTTTTTGTAGGGTGGCAAAACTTTGAAATATTATTTGTTTTAATGTATTAAGGTTGTACGTATCAGTTGCCAATCAGGACATTTTTCAAGTTTTTTGTAGAGTGCAAGCACTTTGATATTATTTCTTTTAATTTACTTCCCTTTGTTGTTGCTGAAAACACAGTATAACAAGACTGTACTTTGTCAGATTCTTTGTAAGACTCTATATTTATAGAATAAATTACTTATAACACATTACTTAGTTATATTTTCAAATCTCTAATCAGCTTTTAGCACTTGGGTCCAATGGAATCTGTGTTATAGATGTTTTTAATTCCCAATTCCATGACTACGTCCATGAATCTGTCATCACAGAAACTATAGGGCCCTACCTTAATGCTAATTAATCAGTCTGTCCAAAGATACTCACCACCGGGCCAAACAACTTTTCCGGGGGAAACCCCGAACGTAAGAACTGGGCTTCCCTCAAATCCATTTGCCGCACTGTCAAAAATGACATAATTAAAGCCAAACTTAGACATGAAGATAAACTTTAATAAGGAATTTAGTAACATGAAGAGAAGCACTTCTAAAAGTAAAGACCCTCACTGGGTGTGACCCAAGACCCACCCTCTCAACAGAAACTGACCTGGACACTTTCTATGCCTGCTTTGACACCCTTAACTCTGCTATTGAGTGTCGAGAGATGCTGAGAGCTCTACCTGTCCCAGAATTGCCACACCCTGAACCCTTCACGCAGGAGGATGTAAGGAGACAGCTGAGCCACTGCAAATCAGTCAAGGCCTCAGGACCTGACGGCATCCCATCAAGGGTGCAGAAGGCCACGACTGAGTCACACTGTACTAATCTGTTAACATGGGCGCCGAAACGAACAGCAAGAGGACACACATGTGCTTCTGAGGTAGGCGGTGTCGCCCAGGGTTGGCACAGCAATATCTCCGACCACAAGGCTGTGTCCTCAGTCCCTTCCTCTACACCCTGTACATTAATGAATGTACTAGCCCATTTCAGATACTTTAAATACTCTGACGACACTGCCATACCTGCACTCCTTAATGACAATAACTCTGTGATGACTTGACAACACTCCATCTCTCATTTCATTCAGGGGTGTAACGATAACTATCTACAGCTGAATGTTAACAAAACAAAGGAACTCGTAGTCGGAACCCCCAACACACACTGCACTTTCCTGAGACCCATTTCCATCAATGGCGAGACAGTAGAGCAGGCTGACAGCTTCAAAACACCTTGGAATCAGCTTTGACTCATACACCACTGACATCCACAAACGCTGCCAGTAAATCCTCTCTGCCATCCGCAAACTCAAAGCACTCTCTTTTGCCCCCTACCTTCTGTTACTGCTTTACAAAAGCATAGTTCAGTCCATTATACTCTACTGCTCCCCCTGTTTTCTCATCATGCTGTCTGTCTCTGACAAGAACAAGCTGTCCCATATTAGACACTGCTTCAAAAATCATTGGTCTCCCAACCCCCAACCTCACAGATCTCAATAAGACAACCATCACTCGCATGGCACTCACCATAGCACATGACCTTGGACACCCCCTCAACCCACTTTTCACTCTACACCCATCTGGCCGGAGATACAGGCCACTCAGATGGAAAAAGACACTTTTTAGCCAAAGTTTTGTCCCCTCTACCATAGCAGTTCTTCAACAGCTTGCTAATTACAACAACACACTATGTATTCTGTAAAAACGACTAAAAGCCGAGTCAATCTGCTTATGTGTGTACACATACTTGGCCAGTAAAGGTGATTCTGATTCTATAGTGACACGCATGTGTGTTATGTGTCATGCTAGTAGCGGATATTGTTGCCTCGAGCTGCAACGTCCGCGTCACGTTCTTTTTTTGTCAGTGTTGTAAGTCTTCAGACCCAAGCGACACTGTGAACAGAGTTCGACGTGGGGAATCAGCAGGTGTTTGTTTCTCATTGCTGTGGTTCCATCTGGGATCGAACGTATTACTGTTTGCATCCACTGGGCAATTGACTAACTTTTATCTGTCATCCACATTTGAAAAAATACATGTATGAGCGAGTGCTTTAAATATCTGTAAAAGATGTCACTCTCTAAAAGGAACCTGTAATACCCAATTAAATGTCTTAGGGCTGAGGTATATAGAAAAAACACTTATTCTATTCAGCCGCCCCCCCCGTAACCCCCTATATACGTTCCCAAAAGAAATACATCAGGGTTCCTTTTGAATTTTTACATTACAAAGACTTGAGAGTGTATGACTCATTGTAAGTCTAGACACTGCAGTTATGCTGTGGCTTGTATCTCCCAAGCAGAGCTGCATCAGTCCAATCTCCCTTTCAATGGGAGTCCCAAAATCAGTTTCCCAAAGTTTTATTTTGTCAGTATTATCAACTGTGCTACTAATGAGTAACCTGTGAAAATTCTTACCGACTGCCCTGAAGTTTGTTGGTATCCCGCAAAGGGCTTTGACATCTGAAGGCGAAAGTTTGATTTTCTGAGACAAAAGCACAGATGGCACGTATGGTTGTGGCAATGAGCAACAAAGGACTCCTTGAAAAGAATTGCGGAAGTAGACCCAGGCCTGCCCTGTTTAGTGGAAACCTTTGATGTCCGAGGAGATAAGAGCTTCAAAGGGGAACATGTCTTAAGTATTGTTGGGAGAGAGAGAAAAATATGCCGCACAATAAGAACCAGCCAAACATAAACTCAATCAGTGTGCCAAGCCTCAGAGTGCATCTGCAGCCTGTGTGTATTTTGCATTCATGAGTTTTCGATCAGCTGAAGTGCTCTCATGGCCTCCAGCTTTAATTTTAATCATGTTTCAATTACTGCAAACTCCCTGTATATGAAGTTTGTTCCATAAAACAAGACTGAAATATTACTGGACAACCAAAGTCCCAAGCTTAATGTATACTGTAAAAAATGAATCATCAACACCCTTACTCTAATGTGATCATCGCTTCGGGGAAATATTTCTCATCCAACCCTCATTGAGGAAGGTCATTGCTTCGCAGTAGGGCTGCAAAACACCCAATAAAGTGAAGGGATCATTAATTAAAAGGAACTAAAATTAATGGCAGGATGAATAAATGCTTGACTGTTATCACCTTATAAAGTCAGTTAGTAATGTTGGAGTTTAAATGTGGCCCCTGGGACCTAATGCATGGACTGGAGTGGGGCAATGCAAGATACAGGAGATGGAGGAAGGAACAATAAGACAGTGACTGGAGATGGTGTGAAGAGGCTGAGAGGCTGCAAGAAAAAGAAGCAGAAAAAGGAACCAAATACAGCAAGAGAAAACATATGGAGGAAAAAATGAAGGCGTGGAGGGAACAGACGCTGATCAATGCATGAGCTCCTGCAGCTTCTGGAGTCTTGGCTTACTGCTTCCTGCCTCTGGTCGCAGCACTGCTGGAGCAGCAGTTTCCTTCCGAACACCGGTACAACAACAGCAACAGCATATGGCGGTCCAGACAAGAGGATGAGCAAGGAGAGTATGGCCTTTAGTACGGGGTTGTGCAACAGTATAGTGGTAATCTAAGTAAGAATTGTGACATTTTCAAAAGAAAGTTAGTCTCTTGTCACTAACTGATATAATACAAGAGCAAGGGAACGTTGTACATCTCCATCGGCAGCAGCAGAAGTTACTGCAGAAACAGTATTCAGGCTGGCTGGGGAACAGACAGATAGGTTGTAATACCATCATCCGTGCCTTTGAAGGCAGATGATTTTACCTCAGACAGGTATCGGCAGGGACCATACATAAGAGTGGTGAAATGAAGATACTGCACTCTGCTAAGAACAATATTCAGGGAATGCACAGGGAAAACGCCATATCTACACAATCTGTTTCAACTCTCTTTTCCTTTCTCATCTAGTCTAAGAAAAAAACAAACATTATTTTTGATTATTTTCGGTTCGTACTTCATAGGGATTAAAGCTACCCTGTGGAGTTTTTGACCGCTTTCTTTTCTCCATCATGATTGGACATAGCTACTGCCTTTTAATGTGGGGTGGCAAACTGAATGTCTGTTCATCAAAGCCGATATTAATCAATCACTAACAACAGTTAGTGGGGACAAAAAGGAAGGAGCCGTAGCTAAGGCTAAGTGCTGGTATCACACGAGCTAGCTTCAACTTGACTGTGTTTTGCAGAGAGTGCAGGTTGAGCCCACATGGTGCAGTAACTGCACAGCCAGAGTTACTTCAGTTTGCTCTGTATATATACAGAAATAATACATTTATATGGTATATTACTTTACTTGCTTTTCTCTTTTGGGAAAAAAACAAAGTCAAAAAGTCAGATTGTGTTCTTAACTCAGTTTTGACTGTAATAAACCGTACAGTTACTACAGTTTGAGATTCTTCCATTTCCTCCTGTTTGTCTTACTGCACTCCTTATTTAGCATGTCAAGAACATGAAACCATTGGAAATAATACCAGTGAAATTTAAATTAATTATTTTACAAAATCTTAGATCTTTCAGACTCAAGCACTCTTTCAATGGTGATTTATAATTTTATTTGGGTGAATTATCTTATTCAGGTTCACTGAATGCCATTATATGTTAGCCTAAGTCCAACCAACACAGAAATATATATATATATATATATATATATATATATAAATAAAAAATAAAAAATATATATAAAATATATAAAACATAGCATAGCACTGATTTGATGAGAAAACAAATTTCACATTTCCTGCATAATAAAGCCAAAACAAAAAGTGCACATTTTATTTGAGTCTAGCTCAAAAGCACCAGCCAGATATTCTTCAGTAATCACTGAATACATCACTGTGAGGTTCTTTGTTGCACATGTCTCATGACATGGATAATTCGGCCTGGGGTTGAAAATCCTTTTTGCCGAAACCAGACTGCTTAATTGGTCACAGCATGAATTTTGGGGAGGAAAGCTGGAAATCTGTGAAAATTCATGCTAAGAACAGTAAGTAGGTGTTAATTAAGCACGGGCTGCCATGCTTTAATTAAATTGTTGTTCTATCAGGAAAAAAATCAGTTGACAGCAACCCTGTGATGGGCTGGCGACTAGTCCAGGATGTTTCTCCGGCTTCATGTATGCCGGGATGGCATCCAAACCCCCTGTGACCCTGAAAATGATTTAGCAGGTAGAAAAAAATAGACGCATGAAAACGTTAATGCCAGCAGTTGGAATCCTTGTATCTCTAAAGCTTTATTTTCAGCTTGATCGTGTCTACTCGCAATCTGGAAGCTTTTTAGAAGCCTGTAATTTTCACAGCCTACAGAGACGTGCAATGCTGAGTAAAGTTAAAACATAAAAATCACAATTGGAGTTGGAGTGTGGTTTTCACATATCTAATAAGAGAATGGGTGGGTTTTTTGACGAGGCATTTTTCAATTGAAAGGTCAGTTTGTAGACTACACATTTGTAGCTAATGCAATATAGTTATCTTGTCTCTTCTTCCATAGCTGCTCCTTCATTTGACCAACGAAATAGACACACCACAATTATAGCCATACCTCCACCCTTAAAGATAAAGGGGTTTAAAGGGTGGCTTTAAAACCTGTAAAACAATTTTCCTCTTGTAACTTCAGAAGGGGAAATACAATTGCAGTGACAATCTGATGCAGCTGGTCTCAGATACTTCATCCAGATTAGATCACTGGATGACTTTACATTAGACAGTAGGCATATAAAACAAATACAAATACATGTTTCAGATATGAACAGATAATGCACTCCAAATAGATAGGAACAACATCAAATTGTTTGCTGCGGTATTCTTCACCCCTCCCTCCCCCCACTGACCTGTCACCCATCTGACACAATTTGCCACAAACATAATACTACTTCTTGGCTCTTTAGTTTTTTAATTCAGATTTTTTCTTCTTTTCCATGCATCCATCCATTTCGATTTGCCTAAATGCAAGCAAACAGGCTAAAAACACAGAGGTGTAGATAGTTTCAAGTTCAAATTCATATATTCGGCAAGGTTCGTCCTTAACATTTAAATTGGAGGACTTATTAGCGATTTCATAGTCATGGGAAACTGACGAGCTGAAGTTAGGGACTGTTTAGCTAAGACAGCTTGTCATAGTTTTGACCATATTCCGATTTTGTTCATATACACTTCAAACTATCTCCATTTTCATCTGGACCGCCTCCCATGACATGGAAAAACGTGTCTTTTTTAATATGGCTCAATGAGCTATTTTGGTCTGTTTTTTGGTCAACATCTCTCTAATTTTTCATCATAGAGACTTGAAACCACCTTTTCATCCACACTTCCTACCATTCTATACATACATACATGCAATACAGTATATGCATATGGTGTAGAATCACTGTACTGGAGCTAAAGAGGTGTGAGAAAACACACAACACTTCATTTGACTTGCTAAGCTTTATTGACACACATGGATTGTGCCTAAGGTCCGCTTCAGCAGGGTGAGTGACTGACTGCCAGTACAGAGATGAGGATTTGGCCTTGGCAGGCCGAGGGAACGCTGCCTTCAAGTGTTTCTGAGGTTCATCAACCCCCCCCCCTCTCAATTAAGAATCCTTCCCCTCGTTAGGGCCATCTGCACTGGAGATAATTAAAGAGAGACGCACTCTAATGCAAGAGTGCCCTCTTGAATTGCTCCATTGATCTTATGTCCTGGATATTTCCACAGGAAAAAATTCTCCCTCCACATCAATACCCAACTGTATGCATAATGTGTAATAGCTTGATGTTGATTAGGAAGCTATTGGCTTTTTTAATGGGCGCTGCTGGAAGGAATCGCTTGGACCAGCTTGGGTTCAGTCACACAGAGTAATGATGTGCAGCTTAGAGGGTGTGTTTTGGGGTAAAAGTGTGTATTCAGACAGGTTGTGTGTATTGCATGTGTGTGCTTGACCGGAGCATTAGTCTCACAGGAGACAGGCTTTACCTGTGTGAGCCTCCTGCAAGTGCTGACTGACATGTATTGGCAGAACCAGACCTGACCTTAAAGTGTCCACAGGATTTGGCTGCGACCGCTGGAAAACCGTGTTCACTGTGTCTCGTCATTGATCCGCAGTTGGACTGTGATGCTCACAATCAATGTCTTACTCTTAGCCACATCAAACTGCCATGAGGTTGTGGAGGAAGGGCAGTCAATACCTCACAAAGCTCCTCCAATGCCTAAACAAAGTTTGTTTGTACCAGGGGACTTTTCTCCTTAATCACTAGCTCTTTACAGGGTGTGTTGCCATCATTAACTGAATTAACAGTGGGAGACAGAGGAGAAGGGCTGTTGCAGTGGGGTCAGTGGGAGGAAGAAGGAAAAGTAAGGACATGGAAGAGTAAACATTACCGTCTGCCTGTGCGGATATGACTGGCTTCTTATGAGGCAACATTAGAGTTGATGGAGGAAGACACAGATGGTAGTGGACATTAAAGGGAGGGGAGATGGTGGAGAGACGCTGCTTTGCTCGGAGTGTGTGTTTTGTCACGTGCTAGTCATGCACTGCCTTGTTTCTGCTGTGATGAGGTGAGGAGAGGGCAGATGGGATATAGGTGATGGAAATGGGCCAAATCCGTGTTGTAAAACACCGAGCGGCACAGGTGAGAGGCGGGGGGAAAGGCGGAGGAGAGGAAGGGGGGGAAAAAAAGAGCTGAGGTCAACACATTGGGAGTCTCCGTGGAGAACGGCGGGAATTACAGGTGCATTACGACCTGTGTCAGCAGCGAGGACTCGCCGTATGGTTGGGGCTTTTTCTCCAGGGATGTTTTGCAAAGACACTGTGAGGCTGCGGAGATTATATTCGAGTCAGCGACTCTATTTATGCAACTATTTTTCGATGTGTCGCGCGCAGAGGAAATCTCTTGTGGTGTTATTGTGTGTACTAATACACACTCTCCCAGTTTGGATTTGTGCTTGTAACCATTGAGAGGAGTTGCTTCTGGTGCGTGTACGTCCATGTCTCGGCGTATAGGAAGCAATGGCTGGCAGCTGGCGCAAAAGTTTTTAGTCTGTAAAGTAGCTGAAGGAGAAAAAAAAGAATGACAACACGCTGAAAGTACCCACATGTGGCTGATGCAAAAAAAAAAGAAAGCGATGAGAGAAGTTTATTAATGATGCCCAGAGTCTGTGGGCTGAATAATATCCCTCTCTTAAGAACGGCTGACTTAATCTTTGACTTTCATTAACTGTGTGAAGGCTAATGATTTTCTCCCACCGTTGACATTGTGATTCTGTCTTTGGAAAAGAAAGAGACATCATTAAGTTCCATGGTAATGTTCCTTGTTCTTGGTGACACACACACACACACACACACACACACAAATCCAGCACCACTCCAAAGGGGACCTTATTATAGATCATCAAGGCCCGCTCGACCCAGCATACGCAGCCGTTCATTTTTCCTGGCAGGGCCCAGGTGACAGAGTAAAGGTGTGCAGAGGGGCATCAGAGACCTTGGGCTGTGGAAACTAATTACCCTCAGTGGTAATTATGAGAGCAGAGCTCAGGTCTGACCTTGGAGAGGTGATTTAGTGACACAGGGGGGCATTTCTGCAAGGTAGTGGGAAACTGAGATGGTTTTTGGTACTGTAACGAGAATGGGGAGCGGAATGAAATTATGCATATGGGACTTTTGATATAGCAAATGATGTACACCAACACCACAAGCAAAATTACAAAAAAACAATAATAATAATAATGATAATGATAATAATGTTAAGCAGGTATAATGTTTACCATGTTCCCCATCTCAGTTTAGCATGTTAGCATGCTAACACTTGCTGTTTGGCACTAAACACAACAGGTAAAAATTTGCCATTGGCCATTTTTAAATACGATGAACAAATAACCATATGCTATGTGTAACAAATGATGATGATTTATTAAAAAGAAAAATAAGACATAACATTAAAGCTGCAAGTTGCTTTGTCGAGGTCCAAAAATACATAGTGCAGACTTCTGAATTGACTATTACTTGAAGGGAGGAAAACGTTTATCTCACATCAGTGGATGCGCTGAAAAAGATTCAGCTCTCTAGGATTTATGGGTGATTTTTTTATCCATTTTTGAAGTTTGGAATATTAAATGTATAGAAATTTACTTTTTTTTTAATAAGCCACGCCCACTTTAATCAATCATTGCCACATTTTGTGCTTCATGACCTTCATATAAATCAATGTAGCCTATTACAAGACATACACCTTTCGCTTTTGTGGTGCCCCCTAATAGCAGAATATCCCAGGACTGCTTAGCAAAGCTCGGACCTAGCATCTGAACATGTGCACCAAGTTTGGTTACTATAGCTGAAGCCAATTTAGATTTATGAGCATTTATGTAAAATTCAAGTCGGAGGAGGAGCAAAAGAGCAGATTATGATAAAAAAATCAAAATGCCGGAAAATATGTGAGGCGCATGACTTATATGGATAGATTCACCTGGACTCAGAAAATCCAGGGAAAAAGCCATTCTGTTTCTGCGACATATGGTTGAAAAGTTGTAGGCCAAAACGTAAAGTTCGTTGTTATTGCGCCAGTCAGTACATTTTTTTTGGTCTGAGTAGTGGGTGAGATTTCCAAGCTATTTGCAGAGTTTGGGAACTGTAGCTGTTGCGGTGTCTGAGACTCAGATACTTTTAGGGCACAAGAAGAAGATAGGTATTCACATCAGCAAGTCTAAATGAAAAATCTACACTTATTGCTTTACTATGTAATTCTTGATAGTATAAATGATGGGTTAATTATCACATACATTCAGGTAGAAAATGAATTTAATAAAATTGTCAGGTTGAAACTGAATAAACATAATATCCCAGCTTATTATACATTCTAATTCAACAAGCCTTGACATTTGGCAGAGACAGTGTGCATAGAACCACATATAGTATCTTTTCATGTCTTTAGAGGCAAAAGGAAATGCATAAATCTTTTTTTAATTTATGACTGTATTGTTGTGGTTCAACTGCATGAAAGTATAGAAAGAGAAGCTCATCATGATAAACAACTAAATCAGACTGATTAGCCTTTTTTTAGTTCATTGATTTAGTTTCACAGGGTGTTCATGTTAGCCGATTTCTGCTTTGGAAGGGGTTGTTTTACCCAAACCAGTTAGAAGTGAGGGAATTACTAGCTAGTCAATGTTATTTTCAGTTCATGTGGACGCAGCGGTAGTGGTTGCTAGGAGCAGATAATGTTTTTCACGATGAGACAAACAATGTCTATTTAAAAGTTGTGGAGTTGGCGTATAACAACCTGACCAGTTGTGTCAATCTCATCCATACTTGTCACCAGTTCTGTGGCCTTTTTCTGTCACAAAATGTGTTAGGAATGTAGCCATGAAGCTAGCTAGCTACAAGTAAAAGTAAAACACTATAACATTGACACGAGTCATTTTGCTGCATAATGAATACTTTTGACATTATAAGTTCATTTTGCTAATAATACTTAGTTTAGTACAAGATTTTCTAAATCTGAATCTTTGTACATCCATAAAATGTGCATTTCCTGGAGTTAGTTTAGTGTGCATTCTCATTGACTGAAGGAATACACTCCCGAGTGTTAGACAAAGTACTTTAAACATCCTTTGGGTGAACAAACATTTAAGAATTGCTCAGCACTTGACCCAGGCCAGTTTAGCAATACTGATAACAGCGGTTGACCATAAACAGTGTTGCATCATATTGAATCTAGTCATTGCAGTCTAGCATGTGATGACAAACCAGATACACTGTAGAGGTTTACCATCTGCCCTATGACTATACCTCTAATAAATACGTGTACACAAGCATGAATACCATGGAAACACACACACACAGCAATACACCCACACATGATACAGACACACACACACACTTTAAGTACAGGTATTGTAACAAGGCATGACAAAAGATATGATCAGGCTGCTGCCCCTATAGAACTCTTTACTTAAAACCTTCCTCTGGCTCTTATGAACAGTTACTCTCAAACACATATGCACACACACACACACAAACTCCTCTACCTCAATGTTTTCTCTCCAGCTTTTGTCTCTTATACCAGGCTAGTGCCAGATGGGGTAAAGATGAGGTGAATCGCATTTGCCTAATTAATATTCCAGCCACATGCCTGAAGTCTACAGTTGGCATTCGGCGTGTCTCAACCTCCCAGCCTCTCGTCTCTGTTGAAAGGTACCCTAGCATCCTGACTTTAAAGCGCTGAATAATGATAGTGAGGATCAGCAACCTCTCAGCCTGTACAACTTCGTACAGCTCTTGCCTTCATTTTTTCGTGCATATTGTAGTACGACTTCACATTTAACTTTTTTTTCCAGCAAATTTCCCCACTTAGTTTGGTTACTTTTTAGTACTTTAAGATGGAAGAACTCTTGTGCTTTTAAGTTGTTTATTGGTGTGTGTTTTTTTACTCTTCTTGCTCTTTTGTTAGCAATGGCTTCTCTTCCCATTTATTGTCTGTTGCAACTAGTATTTTCAGAAAAAGGGGGCGTTAAAAAGTTCCCATGAAAACAACAGCATGGAAAGAATAGAAATGGAAGAAAACACCCAAAAGGGATTTGAATTTCAGGTGGTTGGTCTGTTGGTTCACCAGTTTGGTCCACAGTGAACAAATATCTGATGGATTGCAATGAGATTTCGCTAAGGTCTTCATGGTCCCCAAAGGTTGTTCACTCGGTGATCGCTAGTTTATCCATTTAGTAACATACCATTTAGCATCAGGTTAAATTATTCACTTACTGAATAATGGGAAAAGGGTCAGTCAGTCAGTCATTTTCTACCGCTTGTTCCCGATAGGGGTCGCGGGTGACTGGAGCCTATCCCAGTGACTTTGGGCCTTAGGCAGGGTACAAACTGGACAGTGGCCTGGGAAAAGGGTGACCTATGAAAAAAGTGTATTTAGTCTATGGCATCTATTACAATATAATTGGATACATGCATAGTTGTGACATCAGTTAGTGTAATGACAACAGTAATTAGCCAACTTAGTAACATGATGTTTGATTTGTCTTTTCCTTGATGTTGTATGTGTTGTTTTTTTGGCAATTCATCTCAGATCTCTTGCTGATGGTGCTGATGAACATGCCAGAGGGTCTGCGTTTGGGTCTTGGTGATACTCAACGTACTCCGGATGCAGTGTGTCCGGGGGAACCACATCACCTTAACTCACACTATTGTGGTGTATAAAATTGGGGGCTTCTCTATACACGATGACAGGGGCTTTGACCTCATTGAGACCGTTAAATGTCCTCGGGAGCTTTTGCACCCAAATGCTGCATTTACTCTAGCATTGCTAGGGGACGCAACTCTGTCATGGCAGGTGCATTGGTCAGCACCCAAGGAAGCGCAGGGTTGAGTGTGAAGTTGTTTAGGTGAGCGGTTCTCGAGAAAGCAGCAATACCGGAGGCCAAGCAATTGCCCTTTTCCAAACAGGCACGTTTTGAACAGGCACTGCACTAGTTAGTACAAACGGTATGTGTATGATGTTTTGTATTCTAGTGAAGACACCATACTATAAAGATTAGCATTTGGTATTGGGACACAGTCTTTGGTTCACAGTATTGATCAGCATTGCCACACCCAGGGTGATGAAACCCCATGATGTGTGGGCAGATTGTTTACACACCGCAATCTTCCAGTTATGCTTCCTGAACAATACCACCATCTGCACTCCCACACACAGTATTAAGAGGTCAAGTAAAAAGACAGACACACACACACATTCACACACTGCTGTAGACATAGAGGTCACGGTCATTCTTTCGGTGAGATTGGGGTTGCACACAAACATCCACACGCACGCACACTCAGATCTCCGCACACTACAGCAGTCTCTCAGATCACAGCAATTCATACATACACCTCTTCTGGGGTCAGGGTTACACACACACACAAAGATTTTCCCGAGTGAGACTGTGGCTCTACCAATAAGGCCTCCAGTCTGCACAACAGCAAACTCCCCCATAGAGACCGAAGCCAATTTATTTCAGTCCGGCTGCTGGTGACAGAAACGGAAGCTTTAACAGAGGTCAAGCTGACCAACCTGCCCACTGGGAAATACCAGCTAGCCCATATACCGCATTTATATACTGGAGAACTGAGGCGTTTACTCTTTTTCACCACAGCACAGGTAGTTTTACTGTACGTCGTAATAGAGGGAATAGGCCAGTGTATAGCAGCCCGCCCACCAGCTTCTTAAATGGTCAGCTCCTTCTGAGAGTGTTAAAATGCTTAGCAAAAAGCAAGCAACATATGACGAGTTATAGCTGCAACCTGAAATATTTCCTGAAAGTAAAATACAGGTTGTTTTTTTTTATACACCAACAGTTTCTATTCAGTGACATGCTTTTCAGTTTCAGTTCACCGGCACTGTTTTGGCGTGACGGTGAGGGGTCCAGGAGAGTGCGATTTCCATCTAATCTGCATACAAACGCTTCTTCCTCTTTCCTGAACCTGACGTCCACTACGAAGCCTCTGGCGTGACCGTACACCTGCGACAATGGCTTCCACAAAGTTCACCTGGAACGTCCGAAACCGAAAGTAAGGCTGTTTCAAACTAACGTTACCAAGCCGACACGTGTTAGCCAACATTTTTGAATGCCCGTGTTTTATTTTTTAACTTGTTTCAGTGCCAGTACAACGTTTTCGAATATACAGTAAGTATTTCAAAGAGAATGTTTCCTTTATCAATTCAGGTTTTGCTTTCAATGCCAAATTTTATTTTCAACTTACTGGCCCAAAATATATCAGTATATGTGTAGACAAGACCTTTTGCGGGGGGGGGAGGGGCATTTCTTCAAAATGATTACATGCTTGGCACGTTTCACTACTAAAGAAGGCTAACTATGGCCTTCTTGGGAAAATGGCCCCTTTACTTTTTAGCAACATGTTTTTTGATAATGCCTGACAAAGGTCTCGGTTAGATATTGATGGGAGCTATTAGTACAGTGTGCGTATTGTTTGTTTGAGTCTTCATCTTCTATTTGTTTTTTCACCCAGCGCCTGTAAAAGCCTTTTTTGGATGTGCGTACCCTACACCTTTTGTCCTAAGTCATAATTTAACGTTCCCTGACACACAAATCATGGCTGGAATAGCGTTGTGTAGTTTGGTCCGAGCCACTTTGTTAATTTCCCATTTATGGAGCCAGGGCTGTGTACAAACACACACAGAACGGAGAGCTAGCGAACCGTGAAGAGACATTTGCTGAATTTGACAACAAGACGTGCATTGGATTGGAATCGCATACCCCATCTTTAAGTGAGGTAAACATACCTCAAAAGTGTACTTGAGTACAGTACTTAAGTAAATCTACTTAGTTACATTCCACCAATGCGTATGCCATAGGTTTCTGGGGCTCAAAGATTGCATCAAGTTTCAAAAAGGTACAATGGAGCTGATTTGACTGTTGATGTCTTTGCCAAGAAACGTCCAATTAAGGCGTTATCTGATTTTCCAACCTTGGTCTTCACTGTGATCCACATTAAATGGGTGAATAGTTCGCGCTCCAAAAACATTTTCTGTTTGAACAGAAAGTGGGTAGGCGTATCTTTATCCTCCTCATACTGCAGGAAGGATGATGAATCATGTTTATAATCCCTTCAGAACAGCCCCCATAAACATTTTTTTTTTTATTTGCTGTAACCATTCCAAACAAATCGAACATCTCTCATCACTTTTAAGACACTCTTGTCACTGTCAGTTTTTTTTGTTTTTTTTGTTTCCTACTCGTATAGCCACTCCCTGTGTGTCTTCATCCTCCACGGATTCCTGCAAGTTGACGGCGCAGAACAGGAGGTCAGAGGGAGGTATGAACACACGGTTGTTCCACTCACCTCTCTCTCGCTCTCTCCTCCCTTCCTTTTCAATCCTTTTTCCCGTAATCCTCCTCCACTCAGCCTCTGCGGTGTGTTGAATGGCCACGCGGTTGGGTAACCCTGGAGTCCGCAGTGTTTATTGCCATGATTTGTGAAACCGCACTCCCTTTCACTCCTTTTGTCTCTACAGAATAGCTGCTCTTAGCTGTGGAAATATCCCATAATAAACTCGTGAAAGATGATTTTGTCCTCCAGATGATGTTTCATCATGCACTTCCTAGAGTGTTATTGGCTTTCTTGGTGTTGTTTTTATTCCTGTTCCAACAAATCTACAATATCCAAAATCTTTGACTTTTCCCTTATTTACCATAACCTACCTGTGTCAGGTCACTTTATGCTCTTGCTTTCTCTGAGTAACTAAAAGCCCTCAGCCGTTTCTCAAAAAGCATGCCTGTGAAGTTATCAAAAGCACAGCGGGTTGTAACTGCCACTCCTTGATGCACTCGCAGATACGTAAGCATCCATACACCACGTTGCCGACACACACTTCAGGCAGTAGTAGTAACTTTACCCAGCCCTATTAAAACCCATCTTCCTCACACCTGGACTGCCCCATGAAACTGCAGCCCGAGGCCGGCCCGCATCCTGCATCAAAGCCTGACCTTTGAACTCCTCTAGCCTCTCTCTCCAGCAACCTCCCCTAACCCCGACCCAAGCCTGAGCACCTTGAACTGATTTCACTACCACTGTAAAGCCCAGACTGGCATCCGGTGTCACTGCTCTCACTCTCACTGCGGAAAGGAACAGCATTGAGGAGACTCCTCGGGAGGCTAAGTGCTTTCCTGTTCTCTGAATAGAGGCAGCTATCACTGTCAGTCTCTCTGGGGACAAGCAGGACAGTTCCAGAGAAAACTAACCCCACAGGGCTGAGACATCTCCTGTGGGACTTTCCACATGGTGCGACTCATATTAGATATTTAGGAAGTATGTCTGTGTCTGGCTGTGCATAAGTGTAAGATGAGTCTTTTGAGAGGCAAAGATTACCACTGATAAAGATGTAATTAAGAATCACTCTGAATAAAATCTGCAGTTTACAAGGGACTGGGTAGTTTCTTGAAAGTATTGCTTATGCTCAAATGCTCATGCACTCATTATCTGTTTTTTTAATGTCAAATAGAAGGCAGCCATTAGTGCCACAGCGGGTTAAGAAATCCTCGTGGAGAAAAGTGGCATACCATGAGTTGTTGATGGTTATGTTTACAGCACCAAGGTAATCCACACATCCTCTGGAATATAGCCTCAAACATGCCTTAAATGCCGGTGTGACACAGTGCAATTACAAATACATTTTCCAAATTCTAGTCCTGTGTCCTTGTGCTATTGTTTGGATATCTGTTGGTAAATGTTAAAACATGTATATGTTCACAACAAATCCCTCTCTTTACCTGTAAAACATTAAAATATGCATATGATTAAATGGATCCTATATCCAATCCATGCATGTGCTCAAGCAATAAGGGTTTCTTTTACGTGTTATTTATCCACAGACACTGTAAATACATATATTACTATGGGTGCTTCGGTGCATGCATGTCTGTATGCATATACTGTATAAGTCTGTGTGAGGATAAAATCCGAAGATGCTGGGAGATACACGTACCTCCGTGCAAAATAAGAAATAATCGGCAAAAATGATCCATTAAACTGGGATCTGAGGCTATGAGCTAACCGTGCCCAACATTCACAACCACTCCCGTGGGTCGTGGCGAGCAGAGGGATATCATCGGTCAGAGGTATGTGCTCGGAAGTCATTCGGCAAAAGCTTTGTTTACATTTTCAAAAGAGTCTGACTGTGCTCGAATGTATTCATTTCTCCCTTGTTGTCGTTCTCTGGATCTAACAAAGCTGGTGATTGAGGCCCATGTTGTTATGTATTTGAAAAGGCACACCCACCTTTGAATCTTCCAATCAAACGTGACGTGATTGGTTCCGTGACGCGCTTAAATCCCTCCAGCTTATTGCTGTGCCCACATATTCCATTTCACTTGAAAATACGCCACATCACGCACATACGCAATGGTCAGTTTACTGGAAGCCATGTAGGATATTCTACAGTTCTTCTACAGAACTTCATCTACATAAGGAAGTTGTTTTACAACTGCATTCATTCCATTTTAATGCATCCTGGGATTTGAGTGCCGTGTTTCTCTTTCCATCCAGAAAGAAAAGATAAATGAATCGTCAGATTTGTGAAAGACATGGATCGATGACAAAAGGTCTATGTATTCTGCACCCATTGAGCTTCAATCAGTAGCCTCCCCAGATGATGTGCATGTGTTTGCATGTATCAGAAGGGACAGTGGGCGCAATGTAGGCCGTGCTGCAGTGGGCGTCTGTAAGCTCTGTGGGAAAAAAGGATGCATCCGACAGATAAATAAGATAACAGGGCACTGTGCCATTCTGTGGGGAAGATGAACAGGACATGACGGCCTTCCCTGCCTTTTATCAAGCTTGAAAAACAGTCAAATAATTCAGTTTATTTATTCTGCTTTGACTTACACTGGCCTCTGGGGGGGGGGGGGAGCGGGGGGGTCACATTTATCTGTTTGCATTTCACAGCAGGCGGTGGCTTGTTGTACATGGCACTGGGATTGTAATGCTTTCTCTTTGACTATCTGATGCCAGAAGATTACTGCAGAAGTGGAACTGTCTACATACTAGTACCCAGATGATTGCCAAATGTGTTGACAATTGTAACTGCAACACTGTACACACACAGAATGGGAGGAATGGGGAGTTAACTAGGACCCAACAGTTCATTTGTGCTTTAGGGCCTCCAGCAGTTTGATCTATGGCATTGGATTATGGTCTATTTATTTGTGACTGGTTGATATCAGTGTCAGCCCCAGAGAGTATGGAATGCCATTTTAGTCAATAATAAATAAATAAATATGCCTATGAAATTAATAAATTAGTCAATAAATAAATAAATTGGTTTTTATTTAAAAAAGGATGTCGTTCAAAGGACTACTTTTATTTATTTCAGGGCACAATTTCACCTTTATTTGTTTCAGGGGGCTTTTATTTCACGATGCCACATTTATTTATTTCAGGGGACCTTTATTTCATAATGCCAAATGTATGTCTTTCTGTTATATTCAAATGCAGGGTTATCTCACAGAGCTGCTAGGCCTGACACAGCCCATAGATGTATAAGGAGAACACAGCGTTGGGGGCGCAGCTCTATTTCATTCCTATGAAAGCTGCTCAGTGGCACATGAAGCCAAAAAAGTTCCAAAGTTACCTGGATCTAGCTTTCACATTATGTATTTATTTGCATGACTTAGTACAGAAAATTGGCAAAAACACCACTAAGGTCTGTTTTGGGTGGATTCATTCTTTAATAACAAAACAGTTTTATAGGCCTGCCCTCCAAAATTCACTGCACATCATACGTAGATGCCAGACTATTGCAGTTTTGGTGTTGTTGCTATTCTGGAAGTAACTAGAGAATGCAGCTTTCTAACTAAACGTCTGGAGACAGTCTTATCGCACAGATAACTGCTTATCAATAAAATATTTAAGCCATGTTCCATTGTGCTATGAATGTCTGATAGTGCTACGATGTGAATAGCAGATGCTAAAACACTTTCTTAAAAACCCAACTGCAATAAATCTGAGATCCTAATTATTGGCCCTAACTCCCTCACCATCCCAACCCAGGAGTTTCCCCTTAACATTGTCTCCCTCCCTCCAAGTCCTCACCCCTTTTTCCACATTCTCCACTGGCTCCCAATCAAATGATGAAATCCTTCTCGTGACCTTAGTGGCCTTTAAGAACATAGCTCCTCTACCACGCCGCTCCTCTTCTTTGCCTCAGGTCCAATCACGCAAAAAGCTCTTACGTATTCCCAGGAACAAGTAGGAAACCTGGGGAGACAGGTCTCTTTTCTGGTGCTGCGCCATCTACCTGGAAATCTTTACCATCCCACACAACCTTTCAACGTACCTGTTGGTCCTTTCCTTCCCTGCCTCTTTTGGTGTTGTAAAGCTTCTTTAAGCTATGTAAATTTGATAAATTGTTGGAATTCAGGTAATTAATAACTTAAATTAAGCATCTTGTGACACATTCAGCATGCGGTACCAAGCTACCATCAGCCCTCTGGTCTCCTCCTCCTGACACATCAGTGCTAACTGGGAGTTGCGTGTCATTGGGAGTCATGTAAAGTTGTTAGAGGTCGTTTCGTCTGGTTGGCTGGTTGCAGGTTGGTATTTGCTGGGCGGTCACGGTGGCGATGTAATCTGGTCTCTCAGTGTGTGGGAGCGAGTGATTTATGGCCTTCGTGTTTGTCTGTGGAATTACCATTTGATTGCTTCATTCCTTCCAGAGCCCTCGAATCCATGCTAATGAGTAAAGTGCTTATCTATCAGAGCATTAGGGGGTAAATCCAATTGAGCTTGTAAAAAAATAAAAGGCAAGGGATGCACAGAAGTACGTTTCAGCAAGTCTGCTCGACTCCTTCAAAATCATGGTACGTAATGTATCTTGATATATCTTGTTACATCTTTATTTAATGGTACTGAAAATATGTTTGCACATGTGCGCATTTGAATCTACTTGACTGGTTCATAGATTGTGGTAATGCTATTTGAACAAGCTGTTTTCATTACCCCACGTATAGCATTTTGTTTGATCAAAAGAGAGGAGCGAGCAAGCCAGTGGATAGAGGAGGCGTGAGAGAAAGTGACGGAGCAGCATGGAAAACATGGATTATTAGTACCTTAAAGAAGGGACGCTTTCTCACCGTATTAGCCTTCAATTACATTTAATCTGGACAGCAGGACGTCAGCCTCTCACTGCAGAGACGGGGTCAAGTGCAAGGCTAGTGGTCGAGATTAGTCTGTGGACTGAGCGATAGTCAAGTTCGATGCCAGACACTTCTATTCTGGTTAAAATCCCTCTCATGAAATAGAGTACTGAATGTATCCAAATGCTCTTTTCTACACTGGACACATTTCAAACTTCTGTCAATTCATTGCAACACCTTTAAACGTTCTTGTGGAATGTTTTCCTATGTCCATGTCTTTTCACCGTGCTTCCATATTTTCAAGTCTCCAATAGATTTAATTACACAGACATTTCCAAATCGAAGTGCAACAGAGCCTTGCCACAATGTTGCGGGCCAAGGCATTAATCTTCTTTTTTTTGTTTTTTTTTAATAAGGGATAACTAGCTATAATCACTAGTGCTTGTTCTAGGGCATAGCTTCAGACGGACCATGCCAAGAATTACTGCACCAGCACCATGTGCCGACTGTCAGCGTTCCTCAGGGGAATTGCTTTTCCACTTTGGAATGCGTGAAAACAAATGGGAATGGACACTGGATTGGAATTTCTGATATCATGACTTTCTTTACGAGCATTGCCGCTGCTGGTTCACTGACACCCTCTTGGTTCTGCGCACAGCTCTGGGTGTTCAGGCCCGGCATTAGCAGCAGTTTGGCTGACAGGTACTGCTGTAGGAGCGAGGCCCAATGCCTGTATTCATCCTCAGATCCTCAAGATCCTTGTCTGTGGAAGAGGACATTGATTACCATTAACTGTTAGGCATTTAAGTGCTCTGGCCCTCACTGATTAGGGATATGGATGATTACTGTAAATTATTTAAGAGCTTATTATTATTATTAAGTTAGAGCTGCATTCTAAACAAGGCATAGAGAATTAATCATTGAATTTGTCGTATATAATAATTGCTAATTAGTCTTTTTATAGAGATGTATCACACCCTTGGTTTCGTATGCATGCCTCTTTAGCGAAACTGGACAGTGTGAACCAAACGCATCTAGCTGTGAACACTATTGCAAGACAGAACACTGATGATACTGGAAAAGTCAGCAAAATGTATAATTGCATCATAATTATCTATTATTATATTGTGAAACTTTTACAATATCAGCATATGGCTAAGGTAAGTGAATGATCATGGTTACTCGGGAATGTTTCTAAAATAATGTCGGTATGATGCCTGAGTTTTGGTACCAATACCGAAACTTTATTTTTTATTTAATTAAGACTTAGAAATACAGTAATGTTTTTTTTTTCAGAACTTTTTTGAAAAAAAGAAAAACACAAAGTACTAAAATATTAACATATTACCTAAACATGAGCAGCCCTGCAGGAACTCTGCCTAAATAAAACACAATGAATCCCAAGTAAATATACTGTTATACAAAACATATTGTTATACATTATTACTATTGTTGTTGGTATTATTAAAATGATAGTAATAATACTAATATACTGAATTAGAGGTCAGATGCTTTTGGCAAGAGCAATAAACTTTGAAGCTCAACTATTAGGGCCGACATGGGTAAACTCAAGCTGCTGATGAAGATCATGTGGTTTAATAGAAAGCTTCAAGAACAGTTACAAAAATGGGCCTCGAGGTGAGACTGATTAGTCAAACCGTCAAAATATTGCTACAAATCAGAAGCTAGAATAGTTCAAGAGGACTAGGAATCGGACATGGCAACCTTCTGTGCGGAACAGCTTTAAACACTGGGTGCTAAGGAAGAGGTTTTGATTGGTTCTGAAAACCGATTGACGTCTAAGACACTGCCCTAGTGGCTGCAGTTGAAATCAAACAAACCAAAAAACAACAACAACAAGAACAAAACACACAAAACAGCTAAACAAAACTGGCCAAAATGACTTGACGCGCTACACGTCCATCTACCACCCTGACCTTGACACCCTCCACTTTCCGCCTCTCTACAAAAAAAGGGTACACTGCTTCCTGTACTGGAGAAAAACTCTGGCAATCACCCAATACGAACGTAATTCTTGGGGATACTGGACTGCTATCAGCGAGCATACCCAACCACTTGCCTTTAAACAAGCACTGCAGACTCGTTGTGAATTACTATTTCATTCTATCACCACCCTGTACCCTGTAGCTGTGAACATACTTTGTACTGAACATTTATGTATTTCTTTATTTTTTGGTCTTTTAGTACCCGTTCATGCTCTTTTCTTTTCATATGAGGCTTTATGAAATAACAGCAAGTACGCGCGTTATTAATGGACATCCATTTCGTGGCAACCGGCATCACAAAGCGAAGTGAGGCCGTAGAGCTTCCACCTAGGTCATGCAGGGAACAAAATAACCTCATCGTATGACACAAGGACAACACTGGAGAGGTCACTCGAGCCTTGGAATTTGGGCCCCGGCTCCGTTGCGTGACAGCCAGGGACAGATAAGGGAGAAAATACTTAACCTGGTCCGTTTGGCCGTAGCATTTATCGGCGAGGCTAATCACTGTGATTAAACCTCAACATTCGATCGGCGGGGAAGGGAAATGGCCCAAAATTAGAGCTATTATGAGTGCACGTGTGCTCTGAGGCGCACCGGAGGGAGGGGTGAACCTGCTATCTTGTTTTTCCCACTGAATTTTTAATTTCCTGATCAACTCTCTCAGGGGGTGAGATTTTCAGCTAGGTTGGTAACATTTTCTGCAAATTTAGGAGCCCGGCACAGATCTGGATCTCCATATGGCTGCATTAACTCCGATTCGGATACACACAGCTGGGGCAGACGTTTCCATCCATGGCTGAGCAACTCCGACAGACCACATGCTGACACGACGCTGGGCCTTGGTGCGTAAGAGCACAATTCCAGAGTGTGAAGAAGAAGACGTGGTATCTTGCAGATCACGAGGCAGCAATGCACAATCTGATTCGTGGGATTTTTCTGTTGTTCTTGTTAAACCAATAACAAATTGTACGTTTTCATATATCCACAATTGCCATTGTCAGCTGACCGCATGTCACTGTTTTTTTTGGAGTTTTTTGTGCTAATACCAGGTCGCAAAAAGACATAAATATCATGTGAAAACTATTTTCATTTAATAGGACATTTCTAAACATGTTGTATAGTACAGATTTTTTTCGTGTTGTGTTATGTGTTAAATATGACACGCAAAGTTAACTTTCTCTACTTCATGGGTGTGCAGAACTGATTCTGAGTCTGATTACTTCTGTCGCAGCCCACTTTCTCCACGGGAATTTAGTACAGCTTCATCTCTTTTACATATGCCATTGGGTGGGTGCTTTTATCCTTTCATTTCCATGAGTGCATACATTTTGCACATCAAACCCACTGTAACCTGGCAGATGAAGCCAGGCCGCATTAGCCTGTTGTTCAGTTCTCTGCGGCTTTGCGTCCCAGTCCACGTTTTGATTTCCTGACTGACAAAGTCATCTGGCAATGCAAAGTTTCCATATTGCCTGGAATCCTCTTTAGATTCAGATGGCGTAGCAGGCAGACAGGAGGAGATATCCAACAGGTGGAAGTGAGATGGAACAGTAAACAGAGAGCCCGCAGAGACAGCCTGCATCGACATTCCTCAACACTAAAGGCCCAGATCGGGAGGTTTTGCAGAGGAGCTGCAAGGGAAAGGAAACAGGGCATCAAGTTTGAAATTATTCAACGTTTTAACTGCTCTTCTTGCTGTTCTTACACCAAGTTGCTGCAAGAGATAACCGTGATTATTCTTTAGTATCCTGGGAATGTAAGGGGATGTCTAATGCAGTGCGACCCAACACTTTTGGTGAATACTCTCCCTCATGATGTTCTGCGCTAGAGGTTTGCAAGCAATGCTGAAAAAAATGTCGTCAGCTCTGTTCAGTCTTAGTACTGCTAATACGATGTATTTTACTCTACGCAAACTAGTGCAATTGCTTCTGACAGCTGATGCAAAACATGACTTATCATGTTTGAAATTTTGCTCGGCTTGAATACCTACTTTCAATCCCAGGTGACGCTGCAATGCCGAGAATTCTTGTCTGCAAGTGCCGTTTCCCCTCCCCTGAGCTTGAACCTTCCAATTCCATTTTAGCAAAAACAGTTCCGAGACAATTCAAATCCTCCCATAATTCAGACTCGTGTAGACTCCCCGGTGTATCACCCCTAATGTAACCATTGCCCAGACAATGCGTTTGCCTATTTATCACCAGTAATGACAAACCAAAATGCAAAATGGTGATACAAAATGAACATTAAAAAAATGAAACAACGTGATTGATGTCGGATCCTCGGCAAACTGGCACGCTGGGGAGCAGAATAAATGAACGTCAAAGATTCCCTTCTGGGCAGAAGCGCCGAGGGAAGAAATCTAAAGCACTTTAATGTCTCTGTCTCCATTTTTCACCGACATCTAGATATGCACACAGACATGCACATACACTCACAGTCTCCTCTGCCTTATCCCGCACTCTCTTGCTCCCTCTCCTGCTCTCTGTAAAGCTTCTGACTTTTATGTCGATGCTCGTCATTTGATTTGCAAGCCAATTCCTTCCTCTCCCTCGCAAGGATTCGCCACCCTCCTCCTCCCCCATACC
>CM022488.1:26678504-26723839 GCA_011952105.1 Coreoperca whiteheadi | reverse complement strand
ACCACCACCAACGCAGCTCATCCCATTTACACACCACCGCAAACCCTTTGCCTCGCCCCTCTCTTTCCTCTCCGCTCATTTCCTACCTCCTCCATCCTCTGCTCCAATCCCAACCACCACCTTCTTCTTGTTCCTCCACCTCTTGGCGCAAAAGGCAGCGTTTGTTTTGTCCCTGTCTCGCTCCGTCTGCACCCGGCTCTTCAAGCCACGGGAGGAGGTGCAGTCGACGACAACAAGCTCCACTCAGACCAGATCATTTTAGTCCAGTCAGAGTCCAGCCCGAGATCAAAGGAAGTCAAGCTCATTCCAATCATACCTTCCTGAAATACTCTGACATGAGGGATGAGTGCAATTCTGTAACTCTGTTTGCCAACTAATATTAAATCAGCTTTGATGTGGTGAATTAATATGGTTTTATTGTGTTTCATTGTAAAACCTCACTGTTAATCATCAATTTAACATTTGCAGTATTGCAGCAAATGTATATAAACAATCAGCAGTAATCCATATTTGAACAATATGGCTGGCTTTATTTTTCTTATTGTCATGAAAAAAACAAAACCAACAATGTCTTACTCTAACTTTGTAAAAAAAAAAGAAAAAAAAAAGAAGGTTTACAGACATTTGAAAGGGATTAGCAATTTCCTGGGCACTGTAGTTTTTTAGCAAATGTAACTATAAACTGCAGAATGAAATAGCACATTTGTTGGGGACTATTTTCAGCCGTGGATTAACACACGTGTGGTTCTGTGGTGAGAACTGATTGGCAGCGGGAACGGTGTATGTGGGATTGACGCAAAATCAACTGCAGTATTCATTAACTTAGTTGCTGAGAGTTACATGAGAAGGTCGATACCACGCTCATCATTTTTGTTAAACATAAAGCTTCGCTCAGGGGACAGTTAGCGTAGCATAAAGACTGGAAACATTTAAGGGGAAACAGTTGTCTCTGTCCAAAGGTTTAAAAAAAAAACAACAACAGAAGATACAAATCTGCTTACAAGCACCTCTAAATCTCACTAATTAACATGTTACATCGTGTTTGTTTTATACGTACAAAAACAACATGTTTTTACGCCTTTGGGAGGCAAGGGAGGCAGAGGACACACACACACACACACACACACACACACACACTATCATCATAGGCTCAATGCAGAGATTCACAACTAATGAACTTTGGGTTTAAATCTGTGTTAAAACTTAAATTGCCCTCAAACGTTGCTCTCGTACACATGGCGTTTGGCATTTGAGAATTCAAGAGTTACTTTTGTAAATAATATGCTCTTTAGAAAAACATTCACACAGCCTGAGTGTTAGAAGCACTGCTTCTCTAGCAATGATTAACTAGATAACAAGCTTTAAGATAAAACATATTAAGAAGGACTTTTATTTTTGAGGACTAAACAGAATAGAGCATTATAATGTTGATTGTAATGTTGATAAAATGTTTCCCAGGCATATGATTTTATTTATAAGCTCCCTGTATGGTCGACATTTGGCATAGTAAGGAGACATTGTTTTGATCTTTATGGCTTGATGTATGCTGTGAGTGTTTACTTTGTCCTTGAAGTTGGCGGCGAATTTAAAATGAACACATTTCCTACAACAATTCCTGTCGGCTTCTCTCATGTCGGAAAAGGGAAAATGGATGGATTGCATTTTATTAGAGACTACTCTGATCCGCCTTTGGACTTGAAAGCGAGCGCTGACTTGACGGCGTTGACGGCCCGTCTCCTCCTTGTCTTTGTCCACCATGGCTCCCACCTCGTCACCGCCCACCGTGCCCAGTCCCCCCTCTCCTCTTCGCCGAAAGCGTGGCAATGTCATATTTTAAGAGGCCATTTACACGAAGCTATTTATCTGCACACCCTTGGAGGAGCGAGGCAGGGTGGCATCAGAGATTAGCGGACAGAGGCAGACGTATTTATTTGGCTGTAACAGCGGGCACCACCGTTATGTCAGAAAACTGTGACCTTGTGTGGAAGAAAATGTGTGTTCTTTGTGTCATGCATCAGATATGAGCCTTCAGTACCGATAAATGCATTTGCATACATCCCAGTCGTGCAAGTGTGTTATTTTTCCCTTTCTGTGCACAGGGAATGATAAAATATATGTGTTCCTTGTAGAAGGAGACTCGTAGTGAGCAATAGAGAGGATGTGAGAGACCTCCAAAACTATTTCCCTCAGCTGCTGGTGTAACAGGCATATTTTTCAGGATGTAGCAGCATGAGGGCCCAGGCTCTGTTTGTCCAGGATGACACCCTTCACATCCATTCATCAACGTCCCGCCAGACCTCCCCTGACCTTGGGGTCTCTGCCTGTGTGTGTGTGTGTGTGTGTGTGTGTGAGGGAAGGACAGGTTCGGAAGGCGTGATGGAATGTAGTTAGTCACATGTTGTTTGGTGGCATTTAAATTTGCGTGTGGGCCCCTGCTAGCTGCGCACACACACAAAAACGACATCACCACGGCAGGAGAACTGGACAGATCAAAGGTGACGAGTGGAAAACCCTCTTTTAATCGATGCGTCTTTAGACGCTCATTTAGTCTGGCAAGAGGTAACGACACAGGGATGTTCATCACCTTGAAAGAGGTGATTGAGAACCAAACATAGCCAGACATTTGTTATTCTAACATCTAAATGATTTCACCCTTTTAAGCCGCACAAGACTGCAGTCCCTCCAGGTGCCCAGGTGACAGATGGCTCGCCCGAGCGGGGGTCCCTCCTTCTGCAAGTTATAGATGGACACCTTGTCTGAAGCGCGCACACACACACCCATAGATACACAAGGAGAAAAAGGCAATTAGGGCCAGTACGGAGGAGGAAAAAAAAAATGCTTGATGATGATAGAGTTTCACGTTCCACGCCTTGTGTCCTGAACATTTTCCTGCACAAAAGGGACACGCTGTGGTCTTTCCAAGGGCAAACATGAGGAAGATAAATTAGACTGACTTGTGCTCATCACCAGAAATCAGTTAATTTATGGGATTTGGGGCATTTGAGTCTACATGTACATACTGTAGGTCAAAGAAACACATGGTTTCAATTTATGGATACATGTCGAATGCTTACAACAGGATTATTCCCATTATTCCAGAGCGAAAAATTATTCTCGTGAGATTCTGGAGGAAAAAAAAAGGTCTATTTGACATGCAATCATATATTTAAGTTGTGTATCTGCTGAATCAAATCTAAAACATGCTGTTCATTTAATCTCCTTTTTCAGTGTCTATGTTCTCAGTGTCAGTTCATTTGAATTGTACTGCAAGAGTTGTACAGGCGAAGTGTTTAGCCAATCTACAGTTTCAGTATTAATAGGTCTATTTAAGCCATTTAAGCCATTTAGCTAAAAGTACAGCCTCAAAGAGCTGCTAGAATGGCTGTAGACTATTATATTATTTTAATAAAGGCCAGCATACATGTAGTGCACAGAAGATGCTAATCTAACCAAGTAATGAGTCACTGACTGATTCAAAAACACATTCACTTAAACAGATTTTAAGAGATCTTTTAATGGAGGCCGGCATCAGTTAAGCCCAGTTTGCATCAGCTAAATGGCATCAGCTGCTTCTCTTCAAGCTCCGCCATCACTGGCAACCAGTGACAACTCCACACTGTACATGCATAAATGCAGCTTCTAAGAGACAGGGTTAGAGTTGCTATGAAAGGGAAATTCCTTGACATAAGGAATTCAAAACCTGAATTTGCCTTTTTTTTTTATATTCGAGAACAACAGAGTTGAATTCTTGTCTGCTATTTTCCTTTGCTGGACGGGTTTAAAACACACACACACACACACACACACACACAGGCAAAAGTTTTAATATTTTCTTCTACTATATTCAAATAGCTCATTTTTAGCAGCCCTTAGAAACGCACTCCTAGCTAACAATGTGGCCTGCTGCTTCTAGTGCCCATCAGAAAACTAAAAGTGGAATGTGTTTGAAATCCCATGAAAAGAGGACAAGGAAAATAACACACTTGAAATCTAAATGCCACTAATTTCTGCTTTATCCAAGCAAATTAGACATCCCGCTTGCCTAATGGACTGAGTTATTTTGTCAAGCAAAACTTCTCTTCTGAAGAGGCTATCTTGGGTGTTTTCATCCGTGTGCTGTCCTATCAGAGCCCCCCCCCCCCCCGGCCCCCCCCATCTGGCTCTGTGAACTTAGAGCTGCTCGATTGACGCTGACATCAGCAAAACCTTTAAAGTGGTAATCCACTGTCTTTTAGATATCAAAAACCCACCCTATGTTGACTTTAAAGAATGTAGGCAGTTAGTTGTGTTTTCATGTCTGAAGTCAATCAATCCTTTCATCAATCACAATCCCATTTTTCTGGGATCAAGTTCCACAAAAATGCCACTTTGGAGGGAGGAGTTGCATATAAGTCAAGACGAGGGAAATGAAATGCTTTGATGAAGTTTTTAGCCTCCTGGGGGTGTAAATCACACTGGTGCTGACCTGTATATTAGCTCTTTATGTCGTGTTTACGACCGTAGACAAATCAGTTAGGCCGCAGGATATTTACACCAGGTCCCTGACAGCCTCTCTCTCAGCTTCAGTGGTGCTTAAGCTCACTGCATGATGGTTAACCCTCCTCGCCCCACCCCAGACTCACCCTCAACACATGCACACACACACACACACACACACACACACACTTTCCCTGGGTCCAGTTATTTATGGTATGAGTGTAGAGCCACCTTCCGTCCAATTAAAGCTGAGTGCTGGCTTTGTGCAGCCCCCTGTTCATCATTTCCCTCGCGGGGGCTGTTGGGGAGGGGTACACTGTACTCTTGCTTTCCATCTGACCTGCTCTCTGGGGTCAGGAGAGTCTGGGTTTAAGGGAAATGCCACTGGATTTCATCCTTCAAATATATTACACCCATGCTGCTCAACAGTTCAATTTGTAGCGTCTGAGGTAAAAGATCCAGTGTGTAGGATTTTGTAGCATCTAGCGTTGAAATGGCAGTATACAACCATTTGAATACGGCACGCCTCACCCTCCCCTTCTGGCCTGGCTACTGTAGAAACAAGGCGGCCTCCGTGGAAGTGGACCCGCTCCCTATGTAAACACGAACGGCTTATTCTAAGGTAATTAAAACACAATGATTCTTATTTTCAGGCGATTATGCTCTAATGAAATCGTACGTTCAGCCAATAGCTCCTCCTAAATGTCACACACTGGACCTTTAAAGGGAAATCAACCCGGTACATTATCTGACTATGCATGTCAAGCAGTTCTTGATTGAGAGCTTCAATCTTTTCCAGAGCACAGAGACCCCATAGAGACATGGACATTGAAAGACTATAAATACACTTCCGCTATGTTAACAGCCACGTACAGTACTTCTTGGGGGGCGTTAGAACTTCGACTTCTAGTACAATACAATAATAATAATAACAATAATAGCAATATGCACTATATATACTTAATATACACTTAAGATCTGACATGTGTGTCTGCTTTATCAATCAAACTCAAGAACAGAGTATTATTGACAAAGCAATATCACCTCAAGGTCCATTAAGTAACTCTTTTGGGGCTTTTGGGGCATTTACTATGAAGGAGAATTTGGAGTTAGCAAGGTAAGTTCAGATTTAGCCCTGGGTTTTTGGGCCTATGTCGGTGGTTCACTTCTTACCGAGGTAGGTTGCCAAGGTAACTTATGCTGAACACCTAACCTTCTCTGGAGCAGGTTATGTTTGAGATCAATGCGTAATAAATATATATATATATATATATATATATATATATATATTGGCTACTGACTAATCAATGCTCTTGGAAAATGGCATCGCCATTCAAAAAAGATCCTGTGGGGCTCGGTGTGCGAAATAAAAGAGAATTCAAAAATAAAAGCTTGGTGAGCCGATCGTGAGGGGGTCTCGTAGGAGGGCGAGAGTGTTCAGAGTCCAACCAAAAAAACCTTGTGTTTTAGTACACCAATATCATCCTACAACAGAGACTGACTGAAGCACTAAAGCCTTGTACTTTTATAAGATATGAAAGTGAGTATATTTATCTCTTATTTGCTCCAAAGTCCACTTCACACCTCTCGGATTGCAGCTCGAACAATAAGGCCGAAATGATCGTACCCGCCATAAGAATGCATCTAATGCAGAGAATACACCTTTGTCTTTACATTTAACCCTTGGTGTTTTATTTATGGTTTTTAATCATGCGTTTTATTGTTGTGTTTTATGTGTAAAGCATATTGTAACGCTGGTTTTGATACGTGCTTATACAAATAAACGTATTATACATGTAATTATAGTCAGATCTTGTGCCCTAATGATGGGCCAGTGATATACACCTATTCATAAATTTTACGCATTCACACAGTCAGCGATTGTCGTTACCACATTTGGCAGCTGCACCTGCCTTGCTTTAAAGCCGACTGATGTGTTTAACGTCCCTTCATTTTTCTCTTATATTATAGTTTTCTCTTCGTTTGTAAAATATGCTGCTGTGCAAACAGTAGACTTTTCCATGTTTGTGATATCATGATGTCATATGCTGCAAACCCCGGCCCTTTACTGTGAACGCGCTCATGGCTGGATTTGGAAACCCTGGGTTGACCTACCGAGTTGATAACCAGCGTCGTGTGAGCGCTCATCCTGACTGCGGTTGTTTAGTTTAGTTTTAAGCCAGATAGCGAAGAGAGCTCCAGGGGTGTGTTGAACTTGCTCCAAAGTATGATATGGGCAGATGGTGACCATTAGATACAAACAAGAAGAAAATGTGTTTAAATAAAGTCAGTAAGAAGTTAAGTTCATCATTTAATATGAATTGTATGTAAATTATCAATAAATATAGGCTTTCAAAATACATTCACGTGAATTTCACGCTCCAGAGACGTGAGCTGCTCCGACAAAAGACAGACCCATGTGAAGATGCACCTGAAGAAGCCGCAATGGAGCCGGAGCACAATGCAGCCGCATCCATTGGACAATACGGGAAAACACTTTAATAATCAAGGTTTGGAAAATGTTGTCCTTTTGCCCATCCATCCATGGCACGCCTGTTGGCTAACAGTACTACAGATCCTGATTGGCATCACGGCAAAAACGCTCTACGGGGCATCACTATAAATGTATATAAAATAAACCCAACATATTTCTGGACACAAGGAGTAGTTGACTACTCTACTACTCCAAAATGGCAACATCTTCTTTTGGCGTGGGTGTAGACATACAACTTTGATCCTGTCATTCGTTTAAGTTAATGATTTATTCATTCAATCGTTTATTTATTTCAGTTTGTTAGCAAGCTGACAGACCATCTAATTCTGAAAAGCAGCTGATGCAAGCAAAATGGAAAATATGGAAATAGTTGTTTCTTAGGGAGACAATGACTTTTGGGAGGCGAAAGGTTTCAACTTAAAGCAGCGATGATACTGTTTCGTAAGGAACTGGATTTTCACCTTCGTATAACCTTCACTCAAGGTCGGAGAAGCATGTACATTTTGCGGTAGTCAGGGGAGTGCCTTCACTGAAACCTTAACACTCACAGTATTTCATTCTTACTTGTTTTTCTTGAACACGCACCACACATTGCCGATTTCACCGTCCTTGAGTCTCACCGTCTCGAGAACAATCCCCCTCTTGTTTTCAGCAGACCGGCGTTTTGGAGGCGAACACAGCCAGTCGAGTCTCAGACCACTGAAAACAGCGTGCTGTCTGGTTTATGCTTTAGCGACCGGAAGTCCACATAAACAACGCACGGCCTACCTCACCCTGATGGCCTGTTATGTACAGGAAAACGGCCTTAAACTGCCAAAATATATTGCCTACAACAAATACTGCAACATAGAGCTCTGTCAAAAAAAAAACAAAAAAACTACTAGCATGATGATGATGATGATGCATACTGGAGTCTGTCAGAATCCAGAAGGTCAGAGACTGGCGGGGGAAAACTTGACTCTGCTGTTCAACTTTTTAATGACAATTAATGGACACAGATGGCTCGTCCAATAGGATTCCTGGCAGCGGTGAGGTGAGAGGTCGTTTCCCCTCATGGAGTGAGGGGGATAGTCAGAGCTAATGCTGAGTTCCCTTACCACCTGCTCATATATCACAGTGACATACTAAACCACGCTGTAGAGCCCCCCGGAGGGCGTGACCCACACTGGGAGAATGCATCAGAGCACTGAGCGTGTCAGCACCATAACCTGGACTCTGGAGGCTTGAGATGGATCCGTTCCCTCAACTTTGAGCTCATGCTGCTTTTAACCGTCTTCTCTCTTTCCCTCTTTTAGCCTTTGGCCAAGCTTCTTTTCAGATTTGTATTTCTCACGACTACTCTATTTTAGTCTTCATTTTCTTTTTGCCTTTTTTGCATGCCACAGAGACCAAGAGGGGAAGCTTAAAATAGATGGATCCCAATCTTTCCTCTGGTGCCACATTCCCTGTTTGCTTTCTCACAAAAAAGGCCGGACATTTTTGTAAATCAGGCAGTAGAATAAATATCCAGATTATTAGCATTCCCGCATGTCGCTGATACCTGGACACATAAACAGGGCTTCTCCGTTGAGCCCTCAGACTGCAGCGCGCATGGACACAGACCACAAATAAAATACACAGCGTTCCCTGAGCCCACTGTTTGTCTAACAATCCCCCAGTAATCTCCCTGAGAGTCCCCGAGAAGGCACCAAACATTTCTGTTCCTCCAGGGGTGAGTTGAAACTTTTAGCCCCAGCTAACCTCTTGTGGCCTGGGGTGTCAGAGTCAGAGAGGTGATTACTGCACGAGTTCAGATAAGCCACAAGAAATCACAGCGCTCCTGTGGACTGGCAATGGATGACCGAGGATAAGGGCCTTTGCTTTGGGTAATATTTTTACATGGAGTGTATGATTTATTCATTTAGTTTTAAAAAAAAAACAAAAACATTATTTAGTCTATTTTTCTTTCAATTTTTTGCTCTATTTGACAGAACAATCTCACCAAGGCTGTTCTGGAGCTTTCGGTCACAAAACTCAGCAGTTGATGGAGATTGGCCCAGTTGTCATGGAATTGTAGATTCCATTCAAATTCGGTATTATTTACTAAATGGACGTTGTGGTGACATTGTTTTGTCAGCTACCGTCAGGAATGAACTTTCAATTTTAATTTTCACTCTACTTCATTTATTATTTTAATTTTCTGATAGTAAAAATGTGTTTAGCAAAAGATTAGTTCAAAAAAACTGCAGACAATTACATCTATAAATCACGGTGGGCGAACATATTGTGTGATATCAGGTCATATAAGGGTGTTATGTATCATTTTTGAATCAGTGCTTGAGGTTGTTTCTTTGTGCGTTGCCAGAGATTCCCAAATATTAGACTTTGTTTAGGAACTGGGAAAACAGGCTTCTATTAGAGACCGACCTCTAGCCCACATTTTATATTAGTATATTTTTTTGCAATTGTTCCCAAGACATATCCCTGTTTTCTGAACAATTCCTCAATGTTCTACCTGCTGTCGTAATACAAATAATACAAGAGGATGATGTACATCTCCACAGGACAAATTCTATTAGTACAGCAACAAAGTCATACCATACCATGTCGCTGTGAGTATTTGAACTATAAGCTTCTGAATACTGTGCTCCCCTCACTCATTCATTGCAATCCATTCTACTTTGATATTTTGTTATCGCTGCTAAGCTGGTCAATAAAACTTTTCCTTGTCCTGGCAGTCTTTTAATTTGGTTTAATTAGCTTTACGGCAATCAAAGAGACAACGACGTAGATGCAACTGGTGTTAATTAGTGAAAGAGAACAGTACGGCTGTTAAACTCAGACACTTAGAGCTGCAGAGGGGTGAGTATGACGTGATTCCGTTGTTGTGCTGATGGAGTTAGTGTTGAAATGTACTTTATAGTGCATGTACCATCTGGCCAATTAAAGTACAGGTAATTCCTCCTGCTCTCTATGTTTTTGTACCCAGAGTTATTAGGCTTTATTTGTTCATACCAGACTTCATAGAGTCTAAGCCATTACATGAATACCAGCTTCTGTTTAAGGAATTTTGACGTGTACATGTATGTTTTGAATGGGTTTCAGTTGTTTCACTATTTGCCTGTCTAGAGTGCAGAAGTAGTGTAGTCTGTGTGTGTGTGTGTGTGAGTGTGTGAGGTCAGGACAGGATATCTGACACCTCTCTGGGACACACACGCTATCCATCAATCATATATGGGAAATGAAATGTCTCTCTTTGCCTCTGTTGTTTAATTTGCCACCATAAGCAGACACACACACACACACACACACACGCGTTTGACCTGTGTTTCATCAGGCTACATTGCTATCTGCTTTCTCACCCTGCCTTCATTCTGTCAGCAGCCAGCACCCCGCAATTATTGCCTCCATTTTCTCCCCCCCTCCCCCCTCGTGTATTATACCGACAGAGGTTTCTCTCCATCCCTGCTTTCTCGTCACTCCCTCTTTTCACTCCCCTTTCTCCCTCCCTTCCGCCTCTCTCATTCTCTTCTCAGGCACCAAAGCCCCTTCCCTTTTCCCTCCTCTTTTTATCCTTCTTTCCCATCTCCCCTCCCGTACCCCTCTTTTTCTTTTCCTCCTCGTGCTCCTTCCTGTCGTCTCCTCTACCTGTCCTTGCCACTTGCAGCTTGCCACATCTCCCATCTCCTCCTCTTTCCAACCATTCTCCCTTCCTCCCCACTTTTCCCCATGTCTTTCCTTAAGTCCTCACTTTTCTCACCCATCTTTCTTCCCCCAGTCTCCTCACTTGGTCATGTCTCACCTCCGTTCTCGTCTTACTTTACTCCTTCTTCATCTTCGTCCTTTGTCGTTCCTCGTTTCTTCCTCTCTTCCTACCTGTTCCTCCTCTCCTCTCCTAGCTTCTCGATTTCTCTTCTCTCCTTTTCAACTCTCTTCCTCTCATCTCCCTATTCCTTCTCACCCTCCCGTCCACTCTCCTCCTTTCTGCTCCTCCTCTTCTCTTCTCCTCTCCTCTCTGCTTCTTTCCTGCCAATTCCTCTCCCCTCCCCTTTTTTTCCTCGCCATTTCTCTTTTCCTCTCCTTATCTCCTGTTCAGTGAAATGAGCTGTCAAAGCCACAGATGATTGGCAAGTCAAAGTGGACCGGACTCTTCCCTCTTTGTAGCTGTCACTCAGACAGTGCGTTTGTGTATCTGTTTGTATGTGTGTCAGCAGGGCGGTGGGTAATAGCACTGACACAGCAGTCTAAGTATGAGAGGAGAATATCGCCTCAGCGACAGCTGATGATTAGATTGCCTAGACTCAATCAAAAAGCGGATGTTGTCCTCAGCAGTTGAGGAAATGATTCTGCCTCTTGTGTATCTCCAAAAGAAAGTCTTTGCAATGAGAATATAAAAGACAGCCAATAATTAATTGAGGAAGTAGAGATAGAGGGTGGTGGTAAGGAGGGGGGATTACAACCAAATGTCACTGACAATTAATTTCCCATTGCACAAAGGCAGAAAATGAAGAGAGGCATAATCTGTTCAAGTCAATCAGATCCTAAATCCCTGTGACAAGCACGATCTATGATTAAGTGGCTTCTTCGATGCTGAGGTGCCTTAATTAATCTATTTTACCTTGTCATCAGTTTTGCTTCCTGCAAGTCGTTAGGAGGGTACCTTTTAATGGAATAACGAGCTAGCGTTTAGGAGATCCAGGCCTTCCATCACCATAAACGTCAGTCACTTCAGAGGGAAACTAAGGAGAGAAGTCACCTCGGTCCAATCTGTCTGCCGGAGTTGGAGAAACATACAGTAACTCATCTTTCACTTAACGCCACATCACTTTGTCACGGTTCTTCATCTTGACTTTTATAAAAGATGTATCTTTAGTCTCTTGGGAGTGTCATTTTCCTAAAAACTATTACTCAGCGGTAAGTTATGTGGTACTTGTTGCAAGGTGTTTGCAGCAGATAAGTCATCACACACACACATCGCTCCCCCAGAAAACTCCCAGCCACCACTGATAAATTGCCCATTGTGATTGTGTGTCATCATTCTAATATATGACATGCAAACTACAGGGGCTCACAAGCTGGGGTGCATTTAAAAAGCAAATTGAGCCACCACCTGTTCACACACACACACACACAAACAAATTCAACTTAAACACATTCAACACATATTTCTACATCTAAACACACTAATCGTTCTTTTTTGTGTCACAAAACATGAGAAAGCGGTTCAACGATACTTCTTTGACTCCCATCTGGAGGCATTTAAACAGCTGAGCAGCGATGAGAGGAAACCTTTTCCACTCCGGGTTCAGCTTTATTTACCCTGCTTATCTCCCCTCTGGAATCAACACAGCCAGGCCCTGAACAGCACTGTTTATTCAAATGGAGCAAAGAATAATATAGCTCCAGCCATCAAATCCAGAAGCCTGAAGTAATTTGTGACTGGGTTGGGTGTTTCTAATAGCTTAACAATACAAAAACCACATGCTTGACTTGTGTCCAATCCGTCACCTACCAGAATCAAGTCAAACTTATGTCTTCTCCCCCTGGTGTAGCTCCCTCCTTCCTTTTCCTTTCATTTCCTCCATTTATCTCTCTGTCTTTATACACAGGGCTCCTAGGTGACCTAATCCGCGAACAGGTATATTGGACTAAATACTTGGTCGTTTTCCTCTCTGTTCAACAGCTGGCATTGTCTACTAAAAAGGTATCTAACTTTAAAACGACTTAGCAGACTGTAGCCTGTAAGAGACAGATGTAGTGGTGGCTAGTACCCCCATTTTAACGCTAACATTGGTTGCTCTGACACATTAGCTCAGTGGCTAATTAGCTAGCTAATGATGCAAACATGCTCGTCAAGTGTAACGGTGTTGTGGAGTAAAGTCTAGGATCAAGTAAGGCATTTGTCAAAGTGAAACAAATCACCTTAGATTAACAAGCGTGTGAACCACATTTGAGATGCCTCCAAATGGAGTCACTGAAACTCAGAACCCGTATGAGTATTATGTTATGCGCCAGTGGAGCCATGAGCACTCGAGGGGCTTCAATAAAGTCTGCTAAGAGGAAATATTTGGCTTTAAAATGGCTGTAAAACTGGCACTAAATTGCTAAAAGGACTCCTCCAATATTTGTGTTATTTCAAAAAAAATTTGGAGTAAAAATAGTTAAATATAGGGAATAGCCATGACATTTTTTTTATCTGTTTTCAAGAATGTTTACACTGCCTCAGTCATGGCATCCAAATCAATTTTCTAACCAGATGTCGCCTCACTTTTATTGTTGCGGATCTTGGGTCTGCGTGTGAATATGTACCCAAGTGGGCCCAAGGAGACTCGCTATCGGCTCTCATAATGCGATGCGTCTAAATCTTCACAGGAGGAAAACGTGATCTATTTTGGATGTCCTTAAATGGCAAATTAACAAATTCCCCCTGCTCCCTCCACACCACCTCCAAGCAGGTAAAGGGAGTGGTGGCTCCCCAGCAAGATGGCGATCTGTCTAGCGCAGAGAAAAAAAAGGACATGTACTGCTGGTCTTTTCAGTCATGACTGGTAATTGGTGGTGCATCATGCTGCTGCCAGTGTTGGTGTTCTAGTCAGACCGATTTTAGATCTGGTCTTAATATTGTATGTGGGGTCTCTTCAGATTTAAAATACTAAATACTTTTTCCATTCACCGACTCCACTGGATCTATACAAAAGCACCAGTATACTCTTTTTCTTTGTCACACAACCACACATCTTTAATAATACATTTTCTAATTCCCAAAGCGCTACAAGCAATAACAATTAAAAGAAATAAAATACAAAAAATAATGAAGTACAAAATAATTATAACACAATAGAATACTGTTCATAAAAATCCATATACAGCTTCTTGAAACTAGCTAATGTAGGAGCATCTCTAACAGTCAGAGGAAGTGCGTGCCATAATCTGGGTGCAGCGACAGAGAAAGCTCTCTCCCCCAGAGATTTTTTAATCTACAGGGAGGCTGCTGAAGAGTAAGAGAATCAGCTGACCGAAGGGAACGAGACGGCGTGTACAGGGTGACTAGGTCACAGATATAAGAAGGGGCTATTCCATGCATAGCTTTGTATGCCAGCGCAAGAGTTTTGAAAACAATACTCGACCGAACAGGAAGCCGACGCAAACTATAAAGCACGCCTGTGATGTGTTGACGAGATGAAGTGTATGTAAGAACATGTGCTGCTGAATTCTGGATATGCTGTAGCCGTTTGATTGATTTAGCAGGTAACCCAACAAACAGTAAGTGCATTACAATAGTCAATCCTGGAAGTTACAAATGCATGAATAGGTCTTTGAGGAAAGGCCTAATTCTTGCAATGTTTCTAAGATGATGGAATGCAGACTTTATAATACTCTTCATATGTGAGTCTAGCATCAGATGACTCCGAGATTACAATCCTGAGCAGATGGAAATATGACACTATCATGGACAAATCAAGTTAAAATTACTAACTTTATGAATGGCTAAAGCACACATCTGTCTTACAGACCTGACTTGAGCTTCAACTATTATGGTGACAACAATAGCATTTTTTGCAGGATCGTGGTCGGACGCTCTGTTCCAGTGTTGTGGTTCAAACTGATAAGGCTTGCTGAGGAAGTCCCGTCCCAGCGTCAGAGGGCCAGAGAGGAAACAGGGGGTCAGCCCATGGAGTCAGATAAACTACGTCCCCTGGCAGATAACTCCAACCTCCAAAAATCTGCCTGCCAAAGCGGCAAACACTCCCTCTGCTCATAGTGTCCAATCATAACACCAAGTCACGAAGGCGGGGGGGAATCAAAAATGATTCATTTGTCCATTTTCTGATCCTCCACAGCTCTGGTTTGGTTTGGTTTAGGCATAATATCTACTTAGTTAAGAAACATTGTGGTCATGAATAAGAGGCACCAACACAGACTGTCGGTAGGATGTGAGCAGCAGTGTCTCATGTCAAAGTCACACACTTTGGGTGTTTAGCACATTTCAATCGCGCCGAGCTGTGCCAAGCTATGAACGCATGCCCATCCCCTGCAGCCTCGAAGCAGGGGAAAACTCTGCCAACTTGCACCATTAGTGTTGGCTTGGTGTCGGGGCTGAGCGGGGCCAACCCGGGACAGCCGTGTCTTGCGCTAAAGCGATTGGCTCAACAAGCGGTCGGCTGTACAGCAAACAAGCACTGTTTTTAAAAAAGTCTCGCTGCTCCCTTAAAACCTTTTCTATCTTCCGGCTGAATCTCTCTGGGTTGGGGGTTTAGCTGTACTCTACGCTTCTGTTTACACTTCAGATAAGAGCCACATTTTATGGTTTACTGATTGCTTTACACCCTAATCCAGCTGTGTTAAGGTTTTGCTAATGCAAACTGAATATTTCCTGCTGCTGCAGCTTCACATTAAAAACAGTTTCACCGGCAAAGCAGTTGGAGGTCTTTGTTGTTACTGTTTCTCCGTGTTAGCGGAGCTTTGTTACGCAATGCTACTATTTAATAGCAAAAAAATACTAACATAATTAAAAACAATATAATTAATATATTCGACACAACAAGATATGGAAATTCTGTGATATATATATAAGCTGCAGGTTTGTGTGAACCAGCACACCTCCAGCATGTCACGGAGGTAAACGACGCAAGCTTCCCTGTAGTGATGTCCTGTGGGAAACCATTCGCACCATCCCAGTGCTGCTCGATTCGTCGCAGTTGTTTATGGCTCAGGTCGGTGTGGGTACCGCAGCCCTTTCAATAAAATTGCATAAGTTGACCCGACAACCCACCTCTTGCTCTATTATGTTACCCTACTTCTGCCTCTGAGACTGACGAACAAGAGGCATAATTCACACAGACAACAGCGGCCTTTGTCAGGTAATCATAAACACAGGTCGCTTCAGGCATTTCAGCAACTTACACGGCAACACGCATGATGCAAGTCGAAACACCACACACACTTTTCTATGCAATCCCAAACACCAGCCGCATCATAAATGACGTGTGCCAACTTGAAGGGCTACGCTACTGTCCTAGTTCCCAGTGTTAATGCACATCACCTGTCACATGCACTCCCTGGCCCAGCACGTCTCGGCTACTGTACCCTGACCTTGGTTTGGAAGTCAAATGATGCAACGCCAGTGTATTTTGCACTTGACGCTGGTGTTTTTCTTGAAAGGATGGTCTCAGCCAGGTACCTGCTGAAATAATTGGCTTAATCGTGGAACTGATCATTCTCTGCAGGCTTATTAGTACAGTCCAAAATACTTTGCAATGAACCGTGCATCAGCAGTAAATTTGTGCCTCTAAGGCTTATTTCTAGCCAGGCTTATCAGGTGATTATTGATGCATGGTTAAATCTCATTAGTGGCCCCTGGCTGTCATCTGACAGTTTTCTAGACAGCATTTTAAATGTACCCTTTTCAAAGTCATGGATGTACAGTAATTTAACACTAAACATCACTAAAATTACCTAACTAAGCAAACAATAAAAACCACTTAAGGGATAGCAAATAATATTGTCATGTGAATGGTATCAGATTTAAAAGTTTTCTCTATTCTTGGAAGATATTGACATACACACTTCCAATCAGGGAGTTTCTGGTGCACGGTCTTTATGTGCGAGTGTCTTTGATAAAAACCTCCAAAGCCACTGCGACTGTGTAGTACAGTCTAGGTAAAGGGCAGAGCGACAGTGCCAGCTACCCCTCCTTGTTCCGGGCATGCTTCAGAGCAGCTGTGATCATGGTACTTGGTACAATCATGGTACAACAGGTGATTTGTTTCTGTCTGTCTGTCTGTTTCTCCTTCCCCATGCTGTGTTTTCATTCGCACCTAGGCCCAGATTCATTCATGCAGTTTTTTGTCTTATTCACCGAGAAACATATTGACATGATGTCAGGCCCCTGAAAAGACCACGCATGCAACCATACTGCGTGCAGAAATCACATGCATCGGTTTTAATACCAACCAACTAAGGCTGACTTACAAAGCCATGCACAGTAATACAATACACAAGTGAAGAAAAATCTAAAGAAGAAATAATTCAATTAAAATTTAAAATACAATAACATCATCTCATTTGACACTCTAGGAGAAAACCCTGCCCTTTTTTTTGACTGATTGTGGTAGTGATACCTGTGTTTGCAGCAAATTACACTTTGTGAAAAGTCTTCATGCCTCATTTTAAAAGATGTGTGGGCTAAAATCATTTGGGGGAGTTAGTGTTGTGAATTGGTAGTAAATTGGGTGCAATCTTCATTTCTTTGGTCTCGGTCTGAAATACATTAAATTATATGTGGGCGAAATAATATCATTTATAGACAATTTACCAACGTATGACCAAAACTGAACTACACAAATAGGCTGTATTTTTCACTATTGGACAGCTTTTCAATGAAAATAACATGGCAGTCTGATTGGGTTTAGGCTATTTCTCGCAAACATTATTAAATCTGAACCTCAAAATGGGACAAATACATATACACACAATATCATTTCCAATAAGGTTTCCAAATGTTAATCAAACATTCTCATAATTTTCTGCAAAGGCAAATGCAACTGACCTTGGCATAATGATTCTGCTTAAAACCAGCTTTGCTAGCTATAGCGAGCCTCCTCATACTGGCAGAGAGCCATAAAAAAGCAGAGTTGTTCAATATGTTCAACATATTAGATGATGAAATGCATGTTATATTGCCTGGTGTGTCATAGAAATGCTGACTGAGGTTGAAAAACATTATGGGTACATTTTCAATGGCTGCTTGCCACTTAATAGCAGTTATATACAAAAAAGTGCTGGCATAAAAAACAGCCCAATTACAGCGTGACCACACTGCTGGGTCAGAACACATGCTGGGTTGTTTCGAGCCAAGTAACCACATCACGGATTTTACAGCTATATTGACATAACCTCTGAAATTGTAGCGCGTTTTCTATGTGACACTGTATTTTGGTTTCAGGTCATTTCAGTGGCAGGGATGATTGTTGTCTTCTCTGAGCAGCAAAATGTGTTCATCTCCATGCCTCTGTCAGTACTCCATGTTGGCTTTCACCTGTTAACGAAACAACGTGGGTCCATCATTTTTTTTGCTTGAAAATTCATAGCACCACACGCAAATACACAAGTTCATATGCCAAAACGGCTCTAGTCACCCGGCTCGGATGCCACGTCGCTGAGTTAAGGTGGGTCACACACTGTCACCACAAAATGTTTTTAGGAAATTGTTAACTTACCGAAAAATCGCCTGATGCTTATGGCAAAAAGCACCCATTCGTTTAAATACTTCATGAGAGTTTTGGGTTCTATGTGTTGGATTTGAAGTTATTTGCTATTTGAAACGTTGCGAATATGTATTTTTAGACAAAAAAGTATATATCAGGGGCCTGTGCTGCAAAGCTATTATGATGGTATCCAGCTAACTTGATGGATTTGCTCACAAACAGAAACAAACCTATGAATTTTACGAATTCAAGAATATTGCTTTTCATGAAAGGTGGCAGATGGTTGTTATATTGATAACTTTTGTTATGGGATGTTGCCCTAAATATGAATGGCCTTCTCTGTAGCAATGTTATGTATGTAAAATGTATGTGTTAACAAAGCCACCAAGATAACAACATAATCTAGCTTTGAAACACATGGCTCAGGTCCTGGTGATTCTTCACAATAGTAGAAATGATTGGACTCTAAAAATAGTTTACTGGGAAATGCATAGGGGCACTTTGAATAGTTGTCCTCTCCACTTTACTCATTGATTCGATAACGTTAAAGAAATTCATTTACCAGAACTTCCAACTGCATGCAAACATAAAGAGATCCTCAAGTTTAAATAAACATAGAGTGGTTTTCTTAAAGATGGCTCTCAATTGAATCAAATTCTGTACTTTTAGCTTTTTAATATCTTCAATTGTGTGATATGAGGCCAATTGTGTGATATGAGGCCAACCAACCTCTGGATGAAATTACAAAATGTAGCCAACATTTTTCGCATGCTAGTATAGCCAGATAAAAATATCAAACTACCTGCTAAAATCACCAAAATCCAGTAAATGACATCCACTCTGTTAAATAGGACCCTCCCAGACCATCCATTAGATGGTCCCACTTACATTTTCAATGCCTCCTATGCCCATGCACTAAGGGATAGCTCCCCGGTGGAAATAATATTGCCAAATCTCTACCGGTGGACACGTTTCTACCGCCACAATGAGGTTTTACAAAGGAACCTAGAGGACAAAATATAAAGCCATACAGATCTGACAGTTTTGGTGACTGTCGTCCTGCAGCATCAGCGCGTCATCAGGACCCACGTGGGGAATTAGCAAAAGGCCAATTACAGTGCATCAGCCCTGTTCAAACACAGTCACTCTCTCCTTGTTTGTTCACATCCTGTATGAAGAAGAGCTCAATTATAACTCCAACATGTCCAGCTCGATTCCCTCTCTACCTCTCGCTCTCTCCCTCTATGCAAGATTGTTGTCTTTTAGTCCAGGTAAACATGGTGAAACTGCAGATCCACCAATGATGCCTTGACCCTGATGTGTCCTGTTCTGTACTCATTTTCTCACCTGCCAATACCCGACTTCCCCTCTGCTCTCCTAACTCTGCTTTACCTCACGCCTCATGTCAATCTCAGTCATTTTCATTTGAAAATGAACCCCTAAAAAAAGCTACGAACTCCTTGGGCATGGAACGAGAATGACTCGTCAAAGATTGATGCCCTCCATGTGCCCTGTAATCAGTTGGCAGAGAGGGAATGAGATGGAAAATGGCACCGCTCTCCCCCTTTTCTCTCCATCTTCTTCTCCGTTACTATCTCTCAGATCTGGGTAAAGGAGGCAGTGATAGATCGAGGCTGTCATTCCCTAAGAGGAGCCCTGGCTTTGCATATTACCCCTTTTCTCCATCACTGTAATGAAAAGACGGGAGAGATACCTGGGCCGCAATTGATATCTACACCCCAGAGCGCTGTGATATCTTTATCCATCACGCAGCCTGCATTCGCTTGGCCATGACTGTGTCTCATGTGGCTGCTCATAGCACCGCATTCCAGGCCACTCCCTGTACATATGGTAAAAATATGCTAAATGAAAACCCATTGTCCTTCCAGGGAATATATCTAAGTTGAAGTGGGATCTGCAGTTAGTGCGTTATGCCAGAAAGAGCTAGCCTAGGCTGTTTATAATAATAGATTTAAATGAAATCAAATCGAGTGCAAAAATCAAACCTAAACCAAAACTACTACATAAGTAAAGAAATTAACTAAAGACTCCCTTAAAATAAAATTGGGTGCTATAATAAAAAAAAGCACATTCATACTCATAGAAAATGCACATACAGTCTTCTTAAGGCAGAAGTAGAAAATAGGCTGATGACTGAAAACTGCAAACATCATTTTAAGTTTATACTCCCTTTCAGCTTCAGCATAGAAAACAGAAATATACTCTTACGCATTCCGTTCTCCAAAAAAAAACAATTAAAGTGCCATGCTTGGTGATGGCCAATAGGCTGTTTTTTGTCCATTAGATTGTCTTCAAAAGCCTCCACGTTGGCTGCAAACAGCAGCCTAAAGTGTGCTTTAGTGACGTCACAAAACAAAGTCCACGTGTCCATTTGTTTCTGTTCATATAAGGCAAAGATGCCTTGTCTGGCAAAGGCCAGCATGATGTTAATGGTATTGCGGTTATAGTCCTTCGATTCTTCACACGGTCCAAACAGAAAAGTCCAGTTCCATTCTCTCTGTCAGTTTTTTCATATTGAACAAGGTGCACAGAAGCACTTTAATGCGCTCTCGAAAGGGCAGCACCCGAGAGCACTCCAGGAAGATGTGCTCCAGGCCCTCGTCGTCCAAATCACATACCCTACACACCTTAGAGTACACCTTTTTATGCATCTGGTGCAGGACAATGCCTGTGAAAATTCTTGTTGTGAGCAGTTGCGTGTAGGAACTATCTACACGCAGAAAGAAAATAGATCCTACATGAAACTGCGCACACAAACCTATGGATTATCTTGAGAAACCGTGTCAGTATTGCCGGTATGAGACATTGCTGTTGAGTTTTTCAAACATAGTTTTTTGGCGCTTTGAGCACCACAAGCTGAGTGCCATGTATTTTCTATATTAAAAAAATGCAGACATCTCTACGGCTGATAGCTCCAACATGTGGCAACTCACACCAAAACAATCTAGATGGATATGCAACACTACAAGTAAGAGGAAAAATATGTATTTTTGACTTTGGGGTAAACTGTCCCTTTCAATTTATTATGCCAGAGGAAATTGGTTAAAGTGCTATTGAGTTCCTTCAGGGCCCAAGATGGCCAACCTGTTCTCATTTCCACGTCGTCAAATAACAACGTTTTGCCATGCCTCTTGGTGTCCTTGGTTTTTTTATTGTCAGTTTTAGATAGTGGAAGGCTGGGCTACATTACCCACGATCCTTGGCCACCGCTGCCAGAGGAATCCAGCTCCACCAGGAACTTTAATGCCACGGATGCCCTGATGGCTGGTGGTCAGGGCTGCCAGCGGCTCTGCTACAATGCTATAAAGCAGATCTGCAAGTGGACAGCCCTGCCTGATAGACCTCTCTAGTGGGAAGATTTACATATGTGTCTGTAATTATCCGAACTTTTAATGTTACCTTTGATTTTATAGAAAATTGTAACAAGACTGTCAGTTAATGAAGCAGGAGTTTCCTAAGAAGTTTAAAAAAAATAACAGCTAGGAGCGGCACAAGTTGGTCTTTAAAGGCTGCATAGAACTCTGAAGTTAGACCATCATTTCCAGGACTATTATCGCTATTCAAAGTTAAAAGCCGCATCAATTTCACTGTTGGAAAAAGGAAAGTCATTCCAGTCACTATTTTGTTTGTTTAGTTTTTTGATAAAACAGATAGGGCTCGGTTAATGGCTACCACTATCTGTCCCTTGACTCATAAAAAGTGCCTGATAATAGCTCTGAACCTCTTACAAGATGTGTTCAGTGTTAGTGAGAGTCTTGCATGCCTCACTTCCAGTTCCTGAGTGAAAGTTTTATTTTGTCTCTGCATATCTAAAGCTAAAAAGAAGGCCGTACACCGTTCCCCCTCCAACATGTACTGAATCTTACTTCTAACTGCAGCGCCTTTAAACCTCTTCTTCTCTATTTCTTCTAGCTTATTGTTTTAGAAACACATAGTTTTCAGTTTTCACTACACCCATTCTTTACATCGGCCAAATGTTTGATTTCATCATATAACTCTTTCCTCAGTTCTTTCTCTTTCATATTTTCTTTCCATCTCATATCTTAAATGCAATTTACGCATTTGTTTTGAATTCTGAGTTTCAAATCTTCCCACCACAGGCAGCATCATTCAACAATTTTGACATAGTTTTTTTTAAAGGAGGGGTCCTGGGCCAAGCTGGCATTAAAGCATCAAGTACCACCTCCTCTAACAGTAGATTACGAGGCAAACACCAAGCCTAAATTGTTTTAGCTTCACGTTGGTATACAATATCGGTGTAATGACATGATATAAAGTTACCACCTGTAACTTAAGGTTCAAACAGCGGCTAAGGCAAGTTCAAGGTTGTAAACATTCTGGTTTTGGTAAAGTCATCAATTCCTGCAGCACTTGCACAAACTGATAGTGGACGGAAATACGCTTTAAATTTGAGCGCTAATGAGGAAATTAGCCTCTGGGTAAATATTAATTTGTTGTTGGTCAATTGTTAATGAACATTAGGCTGCTGGGAATTCTGCTTTCCATGGCAAATGACATTGGTAGCAAATCAAAAGTGTAGAGGGCTACCTCAGGATAGCAATTAGTGTCTAATTCAGCCTGAACAGTCCCAACTGTTGTGTGTCCAATCCCAGTTTGTGACAGTCACTTAAACACTCGCCTGTGATGCTTTCGTCTTTTTAGGCCTCAGGGAAAGTCGAGTGCGTCGCCTCCCTCTCCTCCATCTCTCTGTCTCCTAATTTTTCCATCCTCTCATTGAAACTCCAGAGCTTTACAGAGCCGATGAAGGGATACCCTTTTACTCTCCTGCTCCCTGTATTGTCTAGTGACTTCAGACTTGAAACCCATTCCTCTCGCTTGTGCTAGTATCATATTCTCTGCTCATACACTCCAAAAGTCGTTTTTATTGCATGGTCTCAGGATATCATCTTTGCCAAGGTCAGCTGTTTGTGCAATCTATAAAGCCGCAGTTTGGTTTCAGATCGAGTTTTATATTTCATAAGAAATACCTCCCACCTGATGGCGGTGTGAGTATTCGCGAGAACTGGACAACGGAGGTGAGACTGAGGTGAGAACATGGTGGCGCCCTGTCTCCAGCTGTAGACAGCAAGATCAGCCCATGCGCACCACTTGACATCCAAGGAAATCCCATTAAATGAAAAGAAAGCTACAGGACTAACGGATTACCCCCACTATGGAGGATTTATCGGACTTAGAAGCATCCATCGACCTTCCAACAGGACATCTTCTCCAGTATTCCCGAAACTGCACCCGACAGACCCTGAGATAAAGATTAAAGACCTCATGAAAACTCACCTTAAACTTCAACTGGACACTGTAAACAACATAACCTTTCATCAAGTACACCGCATCGGTACACCATCAACTAAAGGACCCAAGACCAATCGGCGCAAAGAAAACATTTTCAAAAGACAGAACTAATCAAAAGCAAAGGAAAGACCGAAAAGCAACTAAATTCGATCTGAACAACCAATTTCCGCATGAAATAAACTCTTCCAAACGCACCTTGGACACAACGATCAACATAATGCAGCTGTAAACCACTTGCCGGGTTCTCTGCTTTTCTTTCTGTTTTTTTCTGATTTATATTGATTTTGTTTGATTCTTTTTCCCCTCTTTTTCTCTTCTCACTCCACGCCTTTGTGCTCCGCTCATTGCATACATGCACGCACTCGGCTTTCACGCGCAAACACACTCAAAGCCGCATACAGATAAACACAAACGCACACGCTCCACGCCCTCACATTTCCGCTCTGTCTCACCTTCATTCCTCACCTCTTTCCCTTCTTTCTGGCTCTTTTCCCTCTCTTCATATTTCTCTCGTCATCACAGGACTTGATGCTTTACATGCTTTACATATAGAAGCTAAAGCTCGTAAAGCTTCAAGATCCTGCGATTACAATGCAAGCATTGCATAAAGCCTGAGGAATATCGACACCAAGTTGCACAGACAGCTCTCTGACATCTACTGATGTATGGACCATAAACTAGTCACTCACCTTTTAACAATGCCTGCTAGTTGAGTCTGTCACTCCCTCCGTCCGTCTCACAGTCAAGTCCCACACCTTCTTGCTTTAGTTAATTGTTTTTACATAATCCTGAACGCACTCCAGCAGGCACAGTAGCAGAGTGACTCTGTTGATTTCATTTCTCCTCGCTCAAGCTGACTCTCTCAAGAGCTGCCTTAATGTCTCCAAGATGAAAACTCCAGCTTGCCTTCATCTGTGTCAGCAAAGAACACTTTGAAAGTGCATGACAAAATTTGCTTTGAAAGTCCTTGGTGACCCTGATAAAGGCCACTGGCCAAAAATGTTTCAGTTTGAACACTTATGTTGTTCTGTCAGTGTCAATGCAGTTTTCACTTTCAGGATTGTTTAGATGGATCGATAGATAGACAGATAGATAGATAGATGGATAGATATCTCTCAATTCAATATTAATTTAACAAACCCTTTTAAAGCTTTGGACGCTTTTGTAACATTGCTATTTCCTTCTTTATTTAGCTTACAGCTTATTCTGCAGCACTTGAAAATACTAGGCCCATGAGCAATAATAACATTTGATATCAACTGCATCTGAACAACTATGTGGACCCACTGTAAAAGTGCTTTATGGTGATATTTTGTTGTGGTTATTCTGTAGACTAGAGCTGCATTATTCACACCCATGGCAGATGCCCTTGTCCTGGATCGACCTCTGGGTAACATTTTCGGTCCCGTAGGCGGCAACGGAGAACAAGAAAATCGGCTCAGAGCGTAGCTACAGAATACAAATTATATCAGACGCGCCCTGTAGAACACGAGGAGGAGCTATCGCTGACACAAATGAGCACAAGGGGCACACACACAAGCTGGCACAGAAGCTGTACATATATGCATGCACGGACATGCATGAAAAACGACTACAGATGCTGGGGCCAATGGGAGAGTAGATTAAATGACAGGCTAGTGGGCAGGTGAATATAATTTTCATAATCCCTACTATCAGCCACCCGTCCGAGAATCGCAACCTTATCGTAGCGGGTAAAGATGGATGGATGGATGGTATCAGCCAACGACGGCATCCTAGTGTGCTCTTTCTCTCCCCCTGCGCTGTTCATTTTCATACCACCCACCAGCACCACGGGGCAAAGGTACACAAACAGAGAGGAACACAAGCAGGTCTGAATCAGCGGTGACAGTCAAAACAAATGAGGTGGATAAATGGAGCAGCTGTTTTCTATTTCACTAAATACCCCCTTTCATATAGGCGGCAAAAAATTATAATAAAGCGGCACAATTAGTAAAGCACTCACTTAAAAAAAAAAAGTCTTTCTCCCTTTCTCTCTCCATCTCACTGGGCTAATTATAAGCGATTTGTAAAGAGAGACAGAGAAAAACACTGAGTGGAAACCTGTATAGGGAGGTCAGGCGAGGTCGCTCCATCTGCAAATGAAAGTAGTTGTTGTGAGGGAAGAGGCCGCGCAGACACCCGGAGAGTGACCAATGGCTGGGATGCAAGGGATGAATATGAAAAAAGCCAGAGGTAATTTGGATTCAGATAATCATTCTAACTGTCAATGGCTAATTTTACGCTAACCCTTCAAGCCCTTTTTACTCGCTACATTAACAGAAGCTATTGTGAAGCAACCGGCTTTTAATGTGTTTAACAATGCATTAAATGACGTGATTAAGCCGTGAATTAGACAGGGAAGCTTTTCCACCACCGTGTCAAACACAAGGCCAGGCCTGACAGGTAGGAAAGATGTACATAAAGAGGAGCAAACAATAATGTGTCATGCAGCGATGTAAAACATAACGTAAAACCCTACTGAACTCCTGACTGATGGCTGTATTTGTGAAAATATACACACTTCTGTGGGTTAATCAAAAAATAAACAATAAAAAAAAAAGAGAAATCGTGTAATAAATTAGAGGGTAGTGTCGATCACGTTGATGGAGTCAAGTCAATTGCTCAGTTGAGCGCGGAGGTTCATTCTTCCTCTTCAGTAGGACACAGGGACATACGTGGCATAAAATAAGTTCACATAGACAGAAAAATAACAACATTTGTACAAACTTGTATTGAATATGACATAGTGTGTGTCTGTAATGTAATAGAGCTGTGCAAATGGCATCGTAAACAGGGCAGTAGTGAAAAAAAGTGAGCTGTATAGAGATGCAACTCACTTTTTTGGCCCCCATCTGGATGAATTGTAACAAGATACCCTACGTCATGCCCGCCAACATTCCCATTTTTCCAGTTTTTCTTTTGGAACTTTCTAAAAACTGACACTCTGACAACCACGCCCACTTTACACAGCGATTAAATGAAACCTTACGGCTTAGTGGAATTTGAGCTTAATTTTCTTAGGTCTGGCCATCTGTTCCGTCTGTTATGATAATATTGTACTTACCAAAATGATTGCGGAGATCTTGGAACACAGCGACACTGCTAAAAATAGGCCCAATGGGGCAAGAAAAGCAAGGAGTCAGACGATGATACAGTGTGCAAACAAACACATTGAGTTAGTCAAAGAGTTTAGAGACCGACTTTCTGGTTCAACTTTAACTTACCGCTCTGGCTGCAGTTGTGTGCACGCACAGTTTTCCTTTGCACTAAAGGGTTAGTATTTCATCCATATAAAATATTAGCAAATCTATCTAAACTGTTGGTTTGTTTGTTGCCCCGTCTGATGTCACCACACTCCCAGATCTCAAACATTTCCTTGGTGAGTACAGTGTTATCTTAACCACTAGAAATGGTGGCCAGAGCTACCCATATAACACCAAAGTTGCAATAAACAGGCCATGCCAGTGATTATAAACTGGATTTGTGCTCATGTTGTGTGAATCATATTTAAGTCTCTCTGAACATACATGAGTCATTTAAAAAAAAAATGAATAATGCATTTCATCTCCTCTCACTTCATAATAGACATTATGTTGAGGGCAAATGAATACTGAGTTATGAAACTGCGTTATATATGCTGTATATGTGTTTCCCACCATTTAATAAAACATGTATGCTACATTATAGGCTGTCTGTGAACTTTAGACGTAGGAATATAAATGAAAAGATGGTAAACTGCACTTGAAAAATGGTTGAGTATAAGAGTTGTCTGTATGTAATTTAACAGAGTAATGGAGGTGAATGAGGCAAACCCGCAGAGCTTGGCTGTAGCCACCAAACAGTGTTGATGTGGGTACTATATCATTACAGTATATGATTACAGCAAGGCTAAGGGAGGTGTTTTGGCTAGCGTAGCTGCCAGTGTGACTTATTGCTGGTAAAAATTTAAAGCATGAATGATGTTTCTAAATCCTTGCAATTTGGGGTGCCATCACTTAGATGGAACACTGTTTCTGGAGGATATGAGAGGTGCCATGTTAAATTTGCACTTTACCAGCGTCGCCTGAGCCATTGCTGACTAGCCAGTCCTTGCTGGAACAGATCATGTACACAGGGCTCAGAGCAGGAAGCGGCTCTGCGTCAAGACCCTTAAACTCTGTGGAAGGCTAGGAGATGGCAGTGTCTGTTTGAAAAACAAGCCCAACCCTGTTTGACCCTCCAACTCCCTGGCGTACAACTTCTTACCTCATTTCTGACACCTTGTTGGGTCCACCCTCCTCCAGACATAGACGAAAGTGCTCACATAGCGGATAACACCCTCGCGAGGGTCATCCAACCTTTTTTTAAGTCTACCCTCTGATAGTGAGCTGCAATAAAATGACTTCCCCTTGTTTGTTATCTTTAAGCTTAGACAGAAAGGATGAAAAAGATATTTGGCAAACACAGGGATGTGATTGTGAGCACTGCTCTGAAAATCCTCTTTTTCTCTCCGGGCAGCAGTACTGGGCCAAGCTCCGTGGTCCAGGCTGCATGGCAGAGTAGCTTTTGCCCAGCTGGAATAATAAGAGCCTGGATGACACTTCCTCCATAAACAGCAGTAGGGAGAGGTCGGGAGGTGGGTCAGCGGGCCTCGCTAGGAGGCCAGCCTGTGACATGGAGCGCCACTCACAAACAAAAGCTGGAAGGAGGGATGAGGACAGAAGAGCTGTTGGCACCACTTGAAACACACTCCTCACTCGATGTGTCAGTCGGCGTCAAATGAACGCCCCCCTCTTGAGCTACAATGAGCCAGGGAGGCCAACCTCTGTGTGTGTATATATGTGTCAAGTCATGTCAAGTTATTTATAGACATTTAAAAAAACAAGTGTTGAACAAAGCGCTTTACGGACTAATTTAAAATACAGTTAAATGAATTGGTAAATACGTATAAAGACGGGTGTTAAGATGGGATTTAAAAGTGGGGATAGACAGGGAAGATCTGAGAGACAAGGGTAAACGTTTCCACAGTCTGGGAGCAGCAATGGAAAAATCATGGTCAACCTTGGCTTAGAGGTGAAAAATGTATTAATTAACTGATTAGATTATCTAAAGTAAAATAATCAGCAACTATTGAAGTAATTTTATCTAGCAAAAAAGCCGAGCATTAATTTGTTCCAGCTCTCAATTCTAATAATTTTCTGCTCTCCTTTGCTTTACATCATTGTATACTGAATATCTTTATGTTTTGAACAAAAACAAGCCATTTTAAGACTTCATCTTGGGCATCTTAGGAAATTGTGACAGACATTTACTGTCATTTTCAGGAAATGTTATAGACCAGAGTACAGACAGAGTTTATTTGCTTGTCAAAAATAACTCCCAGACTTCTTGCATATGGACATTTGAAGGCAAAGGCCTAGGAACATTTGATACGCAACTAGTGGCATTTGTGGGACTGATGATAAGGTCCTCTGCCTTAAGCTGGACAAAATGTTTGGCCATCCTGCATTTGGCATCCTCAAATCTGATTTATAGAGACTGAAGATCCCGTCCTTCAGCCTGGGTGAAACAGTGGAAATATAACTGCATGTCGTCAGCGTAGCAATGGTAAAGGATGGTGTATTTTCTAAAAACAGAACACAGTGGAAGCATATGTAATGCAACCAAAAAACACTGAACCTTGGGGTTCACCACAAGAGATAGCAGCTGAATACGATGAAAATGCATCAATCATGAAACATCAACAACTCTAAGGCCTTCCTTGAATGGCATGATTTCCAGAGTCTAAAGACAAACGTAAGTAGTTCTCTTACCCTTAACCTGTGTTTAGACAGAAAGCTAATTTTCACCTAGCATCAACATGAATTTGACCACTGGACCGTTTATGTTTGCTGTAAACTAGCTAGCAACGGACACACCGACCATGTGAGTTTTTTTGTTTAGCTCAGCCTCTGACTGAACCCAGTTCTCACCAGAAACTCAAGTTCTTTCCTTTGTTTCCCTCCAATCTCCCCCTGTTTTTTTCTCTCGTATCTCTAAGTTCATGAAGCAGATTCATAAAGCCCCAGTATGCACTCAGATTTTTCACTCAATGCAGCTTTGCTTCAATTCATATTGTCCCAGGCATGTTTGCGTCTACTCCTATCTTTCCATTGGCTTTGCATGCAGTCACGCCACCTCTAAAATTCGCTTTGCGGTTAAATCCTGAAAACATGGCTGCAATTTGTCCAAAAATGTGTTGTGATCAAAAATAGGGAAAAGTTGCGAAAAGACAGCTTTTTTTTCCCCAGGACCTTAGATACTAATGACACTTTCAAGATTGACTGAAAGTTATTAAGTATATTCAGATCTAGGCTTCATGCTTGGATGTGTGCCTGTATGTTGATGAGAGAAATGACAGAAGGAAGACTGGGATCTGTACAGATGAACAAAAATGTTTGTATGCATTTGTATGAGACCGTAAGAACACAGGGTAAAAGAAATACGAAATGACAGATAGTGCATATGCTAATTGCTTTCAGGAGCAGCTTGCGACAGCAGTCAAGACCACCCACGCCTTACTGTAGCATACAAACCAAATTAAAACACTTCCCAGGGGCAGCTGCATTCTCATAAAACCCAAACCACAAATTTCCCAACTGTCTCCAGCTTTATCACCTACTGTAGGCGCAGACATCCCCCATCTTGGCGGTTTTTATTAACTTGATATCCCGTCAAGCCCATGTTTGACCCCCTGGGAAACCCCCCATGGTACTGTATGATGTCAGACTCAGTTGGATTGAGATCACCTGTGGCAGACAGTCAAGTGCCAGCCACTGTAATGTGATATCTGATGAATGTCTAAGGCACAGCCCCATGCTTTTGAGGGGGGGGTTTAACTCGGTCCCAATCACGTCACGGTCGAGAGGAACAATTTTTTTAACAATTGCTCCGCGTTGTCAGGCAGCAGAGGAGGAGGACTTGCACTTGTCTGCCAAAAGAAACCCAACATTTTTATCTGACATTTTGTGACGATACGGAAAGTTATTTCCGTGGAACACCACACATTCATTTTCAGCTAATTCCGACTGTTGATAAGAAATAGAGTTAAACCATTTGATACACATGAGCCTGTAATACTTTACTCACCAGTCGAAGATGCAAAAGAATCCTAATTGTGTTTTTCGTTTGGACAAATTTGTCTTTAGACCCTGCCTTTTTGAGAAGCAAAAGTAATTTTCTCTCCCACGCAAGCTTAATATCACTTTGGAAAATGTGCCATATTAAGCAGCTCTGTGATGAAGTTGCTCCATTAAATCTGTTGGCAGGAGTGGTGGCTCCACAAAGTAAAGCACATTGAGTCATTTGAACATTTCAGGGCCACATTAATGGCACAAAGACACATCTCCTTGTCCTCAGTTTCAGTGTGTTAACTGCATTAAATGACTTGTTCGCAGGTTGCCTAGTACAATGCAGAACATGAAAAAGGAGAACAAAATTATTTTGTTGATATGGTACTTTTGACACAAATCGCCGTTGCTGCTTGTTCTCTGTTTCCTTGGTGGTAAGCGAGTCAAATCGGCCGATAACATCGCGGCTGTCCATGTTCAGTCACTCTGGTCTTAGCAGAATCTCCCGCTTGCACTGGTCCACACGACCAGTGATGAGTTTGTCAATCCTGATTTGGGTGGGTTATAAATATTCTTCCTACACTGTTAAGCTTTAACAATTGCAGTTACACAACTGCTCTTCATTTCACTGATTCATTCATTACTTGGTGATAACCACGATGCTTACATGTTTGATGTTTTTCTGCCGAATAGCACATGCCCCGCTGGTTTTATGACAGACATATGACTAAGCTAGTTATTATTATTTATTTATTTATTCCCACAGAGAATTATCACCCAGATGTGCAGTCCCCCCTCAGCTCTATGGAGTGTTTCAACACTTTTCCGTTCATTCTGTTGTTTATACGGGCCACCTATTTGGGGTTTGGTCAGTCATCCTTGTTCACAGCAGCATGCGGGCTCCAGAAAACCAATGTCTGCACCAAACAGCAGCGCCTAGCTAGTGACGAAAATCAAACATTTGGCAGTTAAACAGCCGGTTATTTTTCTCAGGAGTTGGTGGAGACCAAAACAGGGCTGAAAGTAGAGCGAATGTTGGCCTTACATTCATCGGGTGTACACACACACACATCTTCAAATGAATGCTAATTGTGCTCTGTGTCTTTCTTAATGTGTAAACAGGCTACCGTTTGCTACCACTTTACACTGTATATATGTCAAATGTGTGTTTAATGTGTTGTGGCTGAGTTATTTTCCCAAGTGGCAGAACAAAAATACACAAATAAAAATACTGCAGCTGTTAAAAGAGTTACACTATGTCACACTGTGATACTGAAAGTGGGAGGTTGATCAGTATCAGTAACTAAGGGTGGGGGGTACAAGGGTATTCCATTCAGGACACTATTTTAATTAGCCCCAGCTTTGTAGTCTCCTCACTGCCAGATTTGCACATTACACTGTCGCTCTTTTCACCAGCGTGTACCGCTGTAACACGCCGTTGGGAATCTAAAGGCCTCTGTGTGTAATTTCACTTTGGTGACTTTCGTGTTATACTTTAACTTTAGTAAAAGGGTTCAATTGTTTTCTAACAGTTACAACAAACACTGATAAAAAATTTAAATGATAAGTCTTCATGACTTCTTCATGTAACTATTACTTTCTTATTACTTTGTAATGTGTTTAAAAATGTTACAGTCTGTACCATTTCATTGCATTATTGTTTGTATAGTCTTTTTCCTCACTGAATCCTATCCTAGGTTTCATCTCTACTCATGGGCAATGTAAGCATCTGCAGCTGAAAAACATCTATTTAAATCCAGTTCAGCGTGTGGTTTTGGTCCAGTGGCCGCCGAAGCCAAGGCTTACCTGCTGGTGCCTGAAACCTCTTCACCTGTGACCTTTAACCCCACGCGAGGCTTGTCAGACATCTCCTGTTCTGTTGGCTCACGATTCCACAGCCAGTCTGAGTGAGAGATAGCGCCGCTAACTCGCAGTCCCGTGTAGCATTTGTGCAATGTTTTCAGTGCAGATGTTTGTCATAAATATTCATAAAGCTGCCTAATGGCAATCATTACTCCAGTTCAGTCTCTTTGCCTTGGCAGGCCACCCGGTAAAGCCCGCTGCCAAAACGGCTCTTGAACTCTGCACTCTAGTGGCCGCTGTGATTGATTGGGACTGTCATTGCAGGAATCCTCTGGCTGCACTGCCGACCAGACAAACATATGACAAGCACAAACACAGAGGTATTACACAGGAGCACGGAGTCATGAATAGTCATTCAATTCACTAACGTGATCAGCCATCAATCTCATAGTCCCTGCTCGCTGTGTGTGTGTGTGTGTGTGTGTGTGTGTGTGTGTGTGTGAACGCATTTCCTCTGAGCTGTTCCAACATGTTTACATGCTTGTGTAAAGAGGGGAACAGTCTTGTTTGCATCCTGTTGAAAGCACTTCATTTATATTTGATCAGCGCCCACTTTTCTTCCCATAATCCTGTGTGAAAAGTTTAAACCAAACAGGGCTTACCCCAGGTCAGGGTGGAAGGAAAAAGGTGTGCATGTGGGTGCCGGAGGAAGAACGTGGAAACAGACTGGGATTTTTGGAAAGCATTTAAGAGAAAGCGGGACGTCGACTGAGTGCTTTAAGGTATTCTGAAAGTGGATAAGGATGAGTGGAGCCCAAGGGCCTCCCCTACCCAGTCTAACTGTAAGTGCTTTAATGGTAGCCAATAAAAATGCAAGGGGTGACTGGCAGGGGGCTGGCCGCAGACCTTCCTTCTCCACTTCCCTCTACCTCTTTTCCTCTCTCGCATTTTCTGTGGCCTGTGGCGGCCGCCTGCGCTCTCACTCCATGACAGCAGCCTCCGCTAAGAGCGGGGCCTCCATAAATCTAGTGGGATTAAAGAAACCCAGCTATGGCTCGTCTCCAAATTAAACCGGGGCAGAAACCACTTAATAATCCACAGAAGAGAGAAGGGGGGAGGCAGGCAAAAATAAGGCACAAAAAAGCATTGACTTTGGCAGGCGCAGAGAGTAAATACAAATAAACACAACTTGATAAACAAACAGTCATATAAATCTTGCAGATGAAAAGTACAGATTGACATTCACAGATAAATATCAGCTGAACTATTTATATTAAATCTCTATTTGCTTTTCCGATCAGTTCACGGAGATGTGTAATTTTCCTATAACTCCTCCGCGAGACTCTCTGGCTTTTGGTAACTTTCATGTTGAAAGTAAAAATGTCAAGCTGCTCTTTCTTTCTTGACAGCACAGCCCCCTGATGTGGCACTGCAAGGTACATCTCAGAGGGTGCATGCTTATATTCAGGGAACTTAATTTTCAACGGGTTTCGGCTGTACAGAGTTTCTCCTCGGACACCATAGTCAGCAGAGGGTGTTGTATGTGTTTTCTGTCTTTCAGGACGTGCGAAGAATGTATCTGTATGCAGTTGCAAGGCGTGTTTCTGTTTTCAGTCTTGAATCGATGCAAAAGTATAAATTACATCCTTGAAAGACTAGGATTTACATCCCGTCGCTGCCATCACTTCTGCTACCGGTGATGTTTGATGAAATGCGACTGGAAAGGCTGCCACTCCTCCGTGAACTTTCACTCCCGCAAAACATCCCTGCTCCCCAGGCTAAGGGGTAGTGGGAGGTGAGAGCGGAGGAGGATCAGCAGCGGTCCACAAGTCAGTATTCCTGCTTTTTTTTTTTTTTTTTACTTTTTTTAAAATTTTACTTCTACTCAGCTCCTTTGGGAACCTTTGTTGGCACACACACTGCTGTTTGTTTGAGCAGCTCCACAATACTCCCACTCAGCTGGAGAGAACTCCTAAAGGGTGTTGGATTGCACCTTGTGGCTTTCCCTTCCTTTTCCCCTCTCGCTCTCTCTCTCTCTCTCTGTAGCATTGTGAGCGGGGCAGGGCAGGGCAGGAGGCTGGGGATTGGCTCCTGAGGGCTAGACTGGGCCCAGTGTTGCACATGAAAGCCCATGGAAAATGGACACTGATATCTGGCTCCTGGATAAGGGCTGATGACTTAATCTGTCCGTCTGAGGATAAAGGGAGTTTGGCGGGGAGGGAAGTCGTGACTCAATGATAACATTATAGATTTAAGCTTTGTGTGTATTTGACGGTGCATGATACCACACCTGGGTCAAAGTGTATTTGAAAAGAATTGTTTTATGTGGGTGCCTTACTGCCAACTCCAATTGAAAATGCAAATTCGTGAAAATTCATGAATTTGTTACTATTAGGGTAGTAGTTGTTGTAGTCTACAGGTCACTCATCAACGTCTGCAGAGATAAACTACACTTACCAACAAACCATAGCTATGTCTCAGTTTCGCACGCACTAATTCTTCTTTAAATATTTACTGTAAGGGAAATGGTAAAGCGCTTTGGATTAAAGGGCGGATTGTGCCATACATTTATAACAGTGGTAGCTACCCCTTAAAACCCCCCCAAAAAAACATGGTTTCACCATTAATTTTATTGTTTACACCTGTGCGTTTCCTACTGTGACAAAATGTGTGCTCTTTAAAAAAAATCCTATTTTTCTTTAAACCAACTGTAAATAACAGACGGTAGAGAACATGCTGATAGCGTTACACGAGTGGGAAATCACATTAAAGTGCACGCGAAGTGTCACATCACCTTCCAATTCCTTCAAACTTCCTGGCATTTATCATATATTGTCATATTCGGCAAATCCAAAAGAAGGAAAAGCAAACACTGGATACTTATTTGCAAACAGTATTTGATCCGAGCTGTCTGTGAGCTGAACGAATTTACACATAATTGTTTCAGCGTGTTCAAGCTGCATCTGTTTATTGGTAATAAACAACGATACTGCGAGAGAAAAAAAGTCTTGAAATCTAATATTCTAAACTGCTTGCCATTATTCCATCTGCTCTAAGTTTCCTCTGGATCCTGGCTCAAGTGTCACCACATTAACAAATCACAGCGTCTTTAAGAGCAAGAGCCAATTGCCAGGCTAATTCATTGATTCATTTCTCCTAACGCCAGAGTTAACAAACACTACATTTATTTCTGCAATATGTCCTTTGACAGAATTGTTTTACTTTAATTTTTCAAAAGCATTTGGAAGGTTCTGCTTAACCAAACCATGGGGAAACAAGATATTGTTGTGACTGGAGACAGACTAATAACTAATAGCCTTTTTCACTGATACTTTTAGGAAGCTCAAAGAGTTTGGTTTTATAGCAAGTGAACATGCCATGAAACTGCCATTTTACTTATCAATTTACTTTAATAGCGCCGTTTTTCTGTTTATGTACATGTTAACTACTGTTGAGTTTGTCAGCTGAAATGAGCAGCTGTTGGCTCCATGAGTTGATTGAAAATGCCGTCTCTGGCTAACCATTTTCTAATGAAAACCCCGTTATACTTGCTGAGCAGAGTGGGAGGGCTCGAGGTTCGAGCCGCAGCTTCTCCGGTCCGCGTGTCGACGTGTCCTGGGACTAAACACTGAACACCAAATTACTCCCGATGGTTAGGCCACCACCTTGCATGGTAGCTCGCTGCCATCAGTGTGAAATTGCAACGCACTTTGGATAAAAGCACAACATGAATGTAGTCCATCGCAAACATAAAAGACTGAGGTTAAGCTCAAATCCTGTTAAGAGCAGGACGGAAATGCTAACGTTGCCCTAAATGTGTGCTACTGTGGGAGCATCCGGGACAGGCTCTCACACGGTGGATGTGCCATCGGGAAAAAGGCAATTTTTTAAGTGTATTTTTTTGTTGTCGGCTATCTAACCCCACAAAATGAAGTTTGATTTGATGAAATGCCAGGGATCGACGTTCAACGCAAGTGGGTCAGATATCCATTTTTTTACTTGCCCCAATACAAACAGTTTTGTCTATTAACAAATAACCACAAATACTTTAGTTAATAGGTTAATTAGATGGGAGATGCTGTCAACTCGTGTTATGGCACTGAAACTTTGCAGTGCCTTTCCTTAAAAAAAAAACGGCCCCGTTTTATCCGCCTCAAACTCGCAGCAAACTGCGCAATACATAGTCCCACATCCCCTCTTGAAAATACCATTTACAGGATAATTGAAATGCTCATCAGCTCATTAACTTTGTCTTTACCCACCGCCATTTTCTCGCGAGTGCCCGATCAACACTGTGCATGTGCAACGTTCAACAGGGATGAGAAGGAACCGAGATGGCTCGCTCCTTAGCTACTTCCATCATCAGCCCCGGAAAAAAAACCCAAAAAACAATGTGTTTGATTCTTTTTTACCACTTGGTTATTTATTTGTGAGAATTTCAAACATTCAGAGAGACCCTGTGAATTCTCTAAAATCTGCAGGGAGGTTATGCTGGTTTCTGGTGCCTTTCCTAGAAAGTCCCAGGTGGTGTTGTCCTTGTCCACTATACAACACGACACAGAGTTATTCATGCTACACAAGGACTCAAAAAATGCTTTTGCCAGTCTTCATAATGAGGCCATGGTTGCTAGCTCTGTATGGTATTTTCATTTGATGGCAGTTAGCTCAATATTGGTGCAGGCAAAGTTAGGCCCCTCAAAGGCAACGTTCACACTTTTGAGCCATTAGCCCCGAGTGGTGGATCAGACTTCTCTTTAAAGGCCCTTTGCATCTGTTTTCCATTTAAATGTCATAAATGTGAAGTGTATATATGCCAAGGTCATGACAGACAGATGGTGCCGTAAAATTGTTCAGAACTTGGGCCATGCAGTGGTGCAGGAAGTGCATGGGCCTGCTTAGGCTCTCCTCCCAGTGCCCTTACTATAGCTAACACAGGCTGTTTCTTCCTGGAAGTCAGAATTGCTCATTTTAACCTTCAAAGGACAAATTGTCAGTTTTTTTTCTCTTTGGGTTGGGGAGGGGCTGGGTAAATTATGCCTAAATTGCAGCATATTTCGCCAATATTATTTACATGGCTGTCACTTTGACTTGCGGCGGGGCCACTCACATCCCTTTTTATTTCCATTTTTGCTGACAGCTCTGGGCTCATCCCTGAACTGTCATAATTTGCTGTTTTGCTTCTCTGTGCTCTGTCTCTCGAGCTGAGGCACGCTCCCGCATGCCCACATAGACACTTAAATTTCTTTCAACCGTCATTTTTCTATGACTTTTTCACAGTCCCTCCCTCTACCACTCTTTTATTCCCACTCTCCTTCTCATTGTGTCTCCGTTGCCTCTGTGGATGCATGCGTGGGAGTTGACCTGAGGTGAAGGCAGCGGGCTGAGAGTCAACGAGTTCAAACACATATGAAAAAGACACCAGATATAACAAGATATGGCTATACAAACATGCCACGATCAAGTCCTTCCGCTGAACCTATGTAAAAAAAACATTAAACGATCACAGATCACACAGTGAACTCCGACTTAGCATCCTAGAAGCACAAATCTTTATAGCGCAGACAGCGACTTTCATTCTCCAGCTTAGGGAGGAGCTGGGAAGATCACAAACTGCTCTACAAACTGCTATTCCTCACAGGCCCCTTACACACAGTAACTTGACATATAGTAGTGATATCTTTTTATCATTGTTTTTATTGGTCTCTCCTTCAACCGACTACCCAGAGACATTTACTAAAGGCTGTGTATGTGTTCCCGCTCACCTCCCGTGAGCCACTTGGATTCATAGGGTCGCCTTGTTTTCGCTCCTCCGTTCACTAAGGGGGGGGGGGGGGGGGGGCAGCCAAGAAGAAAAGAAACGAAAGGAAGGGGAAGGAAATGGAGAAGTGACAGGTGAAGGAGCACATGCGCCGAGGCACGTATCGAGACTGCTGGGGTCTGAGCGTCCTCGCCGGCACCGCCGCCTATGGAAATCAAAACATTCCACGCGGTTCTGTAGATGAAGCGAAAACCCAAGGGCGAAGCCTGCTGTGTTTGTCTCCTGCTCTCTCTACCCTCCAGGCGAGTGAGGTGCTACAAAGTCACCCCCACCCCCCACCACCACCCGTCTGCACATACACTCTGTCATCAATGTCCAGGGAGTTGACTGACATTGACTGACAGCTGGTTCGCTTTTGGTTCTGGTGTGCTTTTATTTTTTTCTTCATTTTTCCCTGTCTTCAGTTGGCTGAGAGTGTTGGTTCATCTCTTTGGTTCATCTTTTTTGACATTATGCTTCACTGAGGTTTCCTGCTCGAACATCCAGTTATACGGTTGTAGCTCAAGGCATACCCTGCAAAGTAGGCACGCAGGTCTGGTGTATTCATTAGGTTATTTTTTGGTTATCCCTTTCCAACTCTGCTGGAATTTGAGAGAATATCAAAACCAAAGCTAGCGTGCTTCTTATATTTGTGCATTTGTGAATGCTGTCCCTTCCTTATGATCTTTATCTCAATTCAATCTCCTTTTTAAATGGGTTTTTCATGTCTTTTCTCTAAGAATCGAGGTTTCAGTTGCTGACCCCGATAATACCAATAGTTGGTGTCTGGACCCATGCACATTGAGGCCCCCAAGCACCTCGAGGGAGACACTGAATTACAGAACTTACAGCCAGCATCGGCAAAACACTTTGCAGTTTCACAGAGATCTTACAATATCAGTGAGTCATAATCCACTAGGCAGAGAGGAGGCCTGCATACTTAAAACTTGCACCTCACTACTTCCATTCACAATCATTACCTCAGAAGCAAATATAGTACAGTTTACAGCACTTAATGTATCTGACAGCCACTCATAGGTAATTTGCTGATTAAAATTCTACATTTAAAAAAAACATGTATTCGAGGAGATTGTGGGGCCCGATTTGAATCGGCCCTGGAGGAAAGCTACCTGAACCCGATGTGCATGACATTTAAGAAGGAAAAGTAAATCTCAATGCAAAGGTGACCTGAGGACTGTCACGCCCGTTTCTTGGATAATGAGATCGAATCAAAAATGTGGTCGAACTCTAAACAGAGAGAGCGAGAGAGCACCAACCCTGGCAGTGTAATGTACACATTTTTCACCTGCAATGTTGATGTTATGGTTATGGGATCAAAGCTGATAGCGAGTCCATTTTGGATCCACTCGGGCTTTAGACGTATTGACACACAGTCCGAAGGCCGAGTAGACCAGTTTTTTTATTTGAACCCGGCCAGGGTGGACCAGTGAAGAGTTCTAAGTTGATCGTCATCAAATTATGCATTTTAGACTCAACTAGCCAACAGTGAATTAAGTAGCAAAAACATCTAGAATAAAATGCTGCTTACATTTAATGCATCATAAAGAATTATCCTAATCCAAATAATAATACTATTAATAATTATTATTGTATTATTCAGCAGTATATAGTGTATCACTCTGAAAGTGACCACTCTGTATGGCTTTCTAATGACTACCATTGATTCTTGGAACAGATTTGACTCTTTTTATTCACAGGCTCATGGAATAGCCACCACGTCTCAGCTATAGGCATGCTTCTGTATATACTTACTAAGTAAGGCTACTCATGGCATGTGCACGTGAGCGGTATTATACACGTTTTAGGACTGTATTTGTTAATGAATGTGAAACAGACAAATCCCGTTAATTCCAGTCATATCAATATGGCAGCCGATGCCTTTTGGTTCGACTGAGTTGGGCCTCCGAGAAGAAGAGCGCGATTTGTGATGCAAATTGCGTCGAGTGTTTCTAGGCGTACATTTGTTGATAATAATTCTTAACGCACCACATCGATGCAAAACGTGACGTTAGTGAGGCAAAACAGAATTATCTACGGTTAATTTGTGGGCATTTTTTCCTTTAATTGAAACTATATAGTCGAGATGCAGGAAAAGACACGCAGCAAAGGTCCCCAGGAGGATTTCAACCGGGGACGTTGCTTCCTTGGTCTTGCGCATTAGCCGCTAGGCCACTGTGATGACCCAAGGACTTCTTACACCACGGCACATGAGTGAGTTATATTTGGACACTTTCAGCTAATGGTGGCTTAGAAATGCTGCTGTGACACTGGTGAGCGAGCCACTCTCAAACCAACAGGGAAATTAAGAAAAGTATACACGACAACCAGAATTCACTTTTTGCCTCCCTGCTAGCTTTGCCTCTCACCGTGCACCGTCACTGGTGTAGGGCAACATTTTGAGTGGGGCCTAAGTTAAAGGATTAAAGTTAATGACCTCAGCATCTCATTTTCTGGCGGACCCGTCTTTGGTGCGCCTCCTCTGAAAAGCACCTTGCAGCTCAATGGGACAGAACAGACGAGAAGAGCCACTCTGCCATGGAATGTATAATGACATCTTCTGTTATAGCCCAGAATTGTTATAGGCCGTAAAATTGCGAGAGCTCATCTAGGAGATCCATGGTCAAAAAGGAGATGAGCATGTGTGGTCACAAATAGGACAGCCGTCTCTTTTCTTGTCTGTCTGTCTCCCTTCCTCTCTGTCTTACATGCAAGCAATGTATAGAAAATGCACTTGCAAGCCTAACGGAGAAGAAGTCACTCTAACAAATAATCAGCCAAAATGTACTTTCCTTTGGCGCAAAACATTTATTTTTGCAGTTCAAAAGCATAAGCACTACATTTCACTTCAACTTCTGAGACTCAATTTGAAACCTTTCACATCCGCTGCAGCTCTGTTTACGAGTCAGTTGTATTTACAGTAGAGCCTGAATCCTAATGTTAATGCGTCCTGCTCTTCTAGCTAATGTGGTCTGGCCACGATGTATTATCTCAAAGTATCAAGGGTTGTAAATCATAGTTCCAGCGGCACTCAGAGGAGGCTGAAATTAAATCAGTGTTTCCTCCCATCAGCATGAAAACTGAAACCCAACACCAGGAAACTGGGAAACCCACGCATACACAATGTGAGCTCCAAGCTCACACATCCAGAGCTGTTAGCTCCAGCTACCTTAACCCTGACTGTTTAGTTGGGTGCGGGCCAACACTTTTAGTCATAGACCCAAATTTTCACCTCACTCCCTCTTTTTCTGTTCTGAGATATAGCCTTGGCCAAGCTCCCAAACTTAAATGGCTGATTTGCTGTGGGTTAACTGGAGAATGGGAGGGTGAAGTCATATATATTGTGTTTGGGGAGGGTTGGCTGAGTGGTAGATCAATTTGAGAGAATAAAGACGGAGCCAGATGGCCATTGGATCTCAGTCGAAGGCAGATGGGGTAAAATAGCAGTAGATGAACAGCTCAGGTATTTATCACCCATAAAGTTTGAATATGAATTGTGTATGACTGCATTTTAGCTTGACTTGATAAAAACACCAGACTGTGGCTCGCCGCCACACGAGCAACATTTGCTCTCCTGCTTGTGCTGAATATCGATGCACATCTCTTAACATGCCTGAGATCTTGACATGTTGTGATAGTAAATGAAGAGTGCACGTAGACCTCTTATCTGTTAGATACAAACTCGATGTATGATGTAGAGAAAACTATCCAGACCCATTACACTAATCACACATCAGCTCTCGTCGAGAAGGTGAAATCACAGGACCTTTAGTTCTGTTCAATTAAACTGGAGCAGCTCGTAAACCAAAGCAATCAAACGCCGAATCGATAGCGGCCCAGACCTCGTCTCTCCAAGCCCAGCCTCAAGGGCTATCAGGCCTGTAAATCACCGTGTGTGTCTGCGCGCATCTGTTTGGGAAAGACAGAGGAAAAGAACGAGGGGGTGATGCCACAGGCCTGTGTCAGTCTTGTGGCACGAGCCAGGGTTGCTGGCTCTCACCCATTTTAAGAGAGGGGGAGCCTCAGGTTGATGAAGTGCCACAGCTCCGGGGATGAAGGACGGGCCGACCCTCAGCTGCACACACACACACACACACACATTCATTTCCACATTAACATTAACCCTGGCACCATTACCACTGTGAAGTGCCATTAAGAGCTAGACGTGGGGCCAAGGGGAGCAGATATTACTAAACTGTCTCCTCCTCTCAGTCTGCAGCTCATCTCATGATTCTCTGGCTGACAGGGGAGGAACAACTAAAGTGACGAAGGTGGGCAACTGTGCCCGTCTTCATCACTTCTATTTAATGGGGTTGACATTATTGATCAACTATTTTTAGAGCACTCAAATTTGCCATGTTAAACACAGCGTAATTAAGAATTTGTTTCTTAAACGCACCACGCAGTTTTGTTTGCACGTCACCCAAAGTGCCAGGTCCCAGGGCTCTTTGACACTAGCCATTCACATTGTCCCTTGCCATCACCAAAATTACTGCTACAGTGTTGCTGTGCACCCAGGAGGAATTACTGAGTCTCAAGAACATACACAAAAATACACATGATGAATGGTTTCAATCACAGCGGAAGACGCTGCCAAGGGTTCAGTGGCAGGGCTGTAGCCAATAATACTTAGGTCATGAATCAAAGTCCCCCTGAGCAACCCTTATAGTCGCAGTGGGCAAGTGCCTAAATTGCTTTACGGTGCTTCCTACATTCTTAAGCAATGACGGTCACAAATGTTACTCTACATTATGCTAGCTCAATTAGATGTTCACTCTTACGTGGGACAACAAGACTATTTTAAGATGACAAACGTTGCCAGCGGCAAGTCATATCAGTCGTCGCTAACTACGTTTCGTTCCAAGAGCAACATGATGACAAGCCAAAATGAAACTGACCATTGACGGCCTTGCCTTGGTGTCTCTCCCCAGCGTTCCTATGGGCGCACCGTGGCAAATTGCTACACCATGGCAACAAGGAACCATGGCGCCCAGCAGGCTACGCAAACCAACGTCTCTCAACCCAGGCAGGCAGCGGGAAGAGAGAGCCTGCCAGCCAGAGACAGAGGCCGCAACGCTGGAGGGGACGCCAGCCAGCCAGCCGACCAGCGAGGAAGCCCAGAGTACTACGGCTCGACAAAGAGACGATATTTTAATTATTTATTTTCTCCTTGTCTTTGCCTGGACTTTAAAGCCCCCTCCTGCTCTCTGGACTTTAAGTAAATGTTTACCTGGGCTTCTATGGTTCCAGTTCTTGTTTTACATTATTTTATTCATGTTGAGGGGTATTTATCTTTCAATCCACATTTTTAGCACCTTTAACCTGTTTAAAAAATATATATTTTAAGGGTTTTATTTTACTGGTTTGCATTTTAAGTATTGTAATAAAACAGCTTTTTAACCATACTGGGCTCTGTACCCACGATGCTCTTCCCCCGATATAAAGAACCTGTGTTTAATGAAAAAAAAACTAACTCCTGTAGATCGGAGGCTTATGCTAATCAATCTAGGTGGCGTGGTTGGGTTCATCTGGTTTCAAATCTAGTCAGTTTGCCTTATTTTAAATCCATCCACTATCTCCCTCGCCACTTAGTCCCGGTGCTTAACCACAGCAGCTGGAATAGACGTCCGCCCAAAATGTTTCAGAGCCAATAGCAGCATCAGCTATCTCTCCGTGCCAGACTAATACTTGCGTGGGTCAGCCCAAAATGCCGATAACACAGAGCTGAAAGATGTATTTGTTTATTTAAAAATGTTTTATTGAGAAATGTTTCTTGTTGGCAAGATATGGTATGAATAATCACAGATCAAGAGGGGCTCTGGGTACATAAATATTAAATCAGTTGTGTATTTCTTCAGTAGGAACCAGGTCGCTGTGGTGTAGATCAATAAACACCACCTAAACAGTGTTTTCATGTTTTGTTTTTTTTGTACTGGCAGGATGCACGTGTAGTATGTGCTATGCGTAGGTTTCAGTCAAATTGGTACACAGACGTCTCCCCTGAGTAAACATTAGTTCCAGTATTTTCTACGGGGAAGGGATCAAAGTAACAGCAAGTGCAGTGCTGAAATGGAAAGATGTTTTGCTTGATTCCTGATAAGATGTAGAAAAGCACTCTACGTCAATGCTTCCTCTAAAGCTTTCATTCTCATCTAACCGCACCCCCAGTTGTCTTGGTACTGGAGTCTACATAATGCAGTGAAAACGGAAAATCATCTGGTGTTCCCCGTTTAACGGCAACTGCAATTCAAACTACATGCAATTAGACAGCTAATGAGTTTAATGAGAGGAACCTAAACGTGTGGTGTTTTTACCTCGCCATGTTTCAAATCAGATTACTTTTGCCATGCTGCAGTTGCAACTTTGCTAATAACACAAAGAGCACGGGCTCAACACATGCAAGGAGTGTTTCCTCAAGTTGGCTAAAGTCACATGTGGCTGAACTAATCCATGATGCCATGATGTTACAGCCGGCTACCGTGATCCTGTTGAATTCGCACGGAGCTAGCACGGTTCCTGGGTGCAGTTAGTGGTGCGCTTTGTAAAACCTCGGGTGAAGTTGAAACCGTGACGTCGTATTTGACTATTTGATTAAACTCAACGATTGTCTGCCGCAGTGTCGTGGCTACAGCTGAACATTTTGTACTGTAGCGGGACTTAGTTTGAAACCAGCAAACTTAAATTCTCACGATGAGCGTGGACATCACTCATTAAACAGATTGAATCTGAGAGGGTCAATGGTACGACAAACTTCCAGCAAACTGAGTTCAGCAATCACTCTTTCCTATATCATTTACCGTATCCTTGAAACCAACTCAAATGTAACAAAAATGGTTTCAGTGCAAGTGGACACAGTTACTTTTGCTGTCATAATTAATAACCATGCTATGGTCTTCTTCTTTTCCTTTCGGCTGTTCCCTTTCAGGGGTCGCCACAGCGAATCATGCGCCTCCATCTAACCCTGTCCTCTGCATCCTCTTCACTCACACCAATTAACTTCATGTCCTCTCTCACTACATCCATAAATCTCCTCTTTGGTCTTCCTCTAGACCTCCTGCCTGGCAGCTCCAACCTCAGCATCCTTCTACCAATATATTCACAGTCTCTCCTCTGAACGTGTC